>RAHM01000248.1:903584-1220473 GCA_003713295.1 Parotia lawesii
GTCCAATGTTGGCACTGGAGAGCTCCAGCACTGCCGCTGCGCACGAGGAGCCCCGCTGGGAGAGCCTGGGCCGCGCAGTGGGGCCCGAGTTCTGCTGGGCAAACACTGCCGAACCCAGCCAGGCAGGCCCCGACGGAGACACCCAACCCAAAAGGGGCTGTTTTTTCCTGGTTCTTTGCTGTTTTTCAGATTTGGGGGAAGAAGCATCAGGCTGCGAGGGCTCTCCTCACCGTATTGCCTTTAGTCTGGAGACCATGTGAGTGGCACTATTTTTGGGCGTTGGTTTTTTGGTTCCCCATGGTGAATGCCCTCTCTCTTTTGTATGCTTTTTGCTATGGATAGTGCTGTGGTTTTTGTGATTGTAGTAAATTGTTATTCCAATTTATAATCTCTCCTTATTGTTCCTTCATTATCAGAAGGGGAGGGAGCCAAAGGAGCATCTTGAGTGATGTGTAATTTTACAGCTGGGTTTTAAACCACCAGAGCATTTTATTCAACATACATACCACCCTTATCCCAGCAGCACGCCCAGAGGTATTTCACTGTGGTTCACACAACTATAATTAAATGCCATTAATCACCTCCATGAAACAAAACAGGGAAGAAAGTCCAAAGTGAGCTAGTTTTTGTTTTCACCTAGTTCCACATGATTTTGTCTCCTGGAATTGTCCGCTGACAGAAAATGGGCTGCTCACCACTGCATCCTGTATCCCACCATAGTTGTTATCAGCCATATTCATCATAAGCCAAAGCTTCAATCTGTCAAGCCCTGCACACAGATAACTGTACACAGTTGAAGCTGGCTTGGTCCCAGTTTTCATTTGAAGCAAGTACTGGTCTTTAGGGTTATATGCCCCAAAAGAGAAAACTGACATCAGAATTAGACAGTTAGTTTGTGAAATAAGAATATCCTTCGAAAAAAAATTTATGAATTATAAAAAAGCACTTCTGTTGCTTTAAATCACGAGTTTGAGGACGACTCACATAACATCTTAGGCAAAATTCCTATACGGGCATTTGTATTTTGTTCATGAAAAGGAGTTTCACCCATCAAGAATTTTTAATCCTATTGGGTGATCTTTGCAGCATTGAAGATGTGAGCAAGCATAATGTTTAAAGGCAGAAAGAAAATCTTTATAGTGAGGACCCTTCAACATTGTGATGTACGTGCAGATGAATAATGGCAAGGTAGACAGGAGAACAAGAAAACTGGTAGAATGTGGAATTATGAAGCTGAGTAACTCCGTATTTTCCAGCTGGTACCTCTTGGATTTCTTTTCTAGAAGTTGTGGATGATAAGGGAGGGAAACAAATCATAAAAACCCATTCTTTCATGTTATTTACCCCAGTATATATGAAAATGTGTCTTACCATTAAAGACTAAACACCAGGACAGAAATCTGTCACCATTCCAGTATAAAATATTCCTCGTGTGGCCTCTGGTCAGTATGGCATTGCAAAAAGATAACCTCAAACCAGATATGCCAAAAAATAATTTTCCTTATTTTTAGACGTAGAGTTCTAAACTAGATAGAAAGGTTTGTCAGTCATGGGAAGTTTATGGAAAAGACACAATTTGAGTCTAGATCAGAGTTAGTTATTGGACTGTCTTAGGTTACAATGTAAGGTGTAACCAAAAGTATGTATTCTATCACCATCTTCATAAGCTGTTAAAACCAGGTGGGACAGTGTTCCTTATCTCTTCCGTGACACATCCCTGATAACTCCCACCTGGGGATATCTTCTGCTAATGGGCCATCAAGGTCTCACTGCATGACTCATAAAATTACATCATCCCATTGTGAGATGCTCTGCCCAGGGGGAGGAATCAGGCTTTCCTACCTGGATATAATCTGAGGTTTTGGAACACCATCAGGGCACTACCCATTGGATTCCCAGAGGAGAAGAGCTTCATAACCACCACTGGACCTCCAGAAAAGGACCAGACTTTATTACAGGGTCACCACTTTGACAGAACCACATCCATCACTCCAACAAGACTGCAGTCACGATTTAATCGGACTGCTACCAGCACCCTGACCAACAGGGTGTCAGGTTGTATTCTGACTCTGTCAGTTTAAACCAGTGTTTCTGTACTATTGCATTTATTTTAATTTTCCTATTAAATTGTGGAATCTCTCATTGGTTTACTTGCAAACTAGTACACTGTTGTTTTAATTCCCAGAGCATCCACAGGACAACCTTAAGGAAACAATTATAAAATTGAAACMTCACTAAACTACTAGGCCTGATTTTCTTTACGAACAGGACTTTTAAGTGTACTAGACGAAATGTGTATTACTGAACAAGGAATTTAATTCTTTGTCCTTAAATGCATGGAATTTTTATGCCTCTTTAGTTATTTTGTTTCATTCTGTGGTCACAAAAAAAAAAATCACCCAAATATCCCTTATATGTCATCAACTAGAGTATTTTCTTGAGTTTTATTCATTACCTATCCCTATACAAACAAACATCTTAACACGAATTTGAACAAATTAGTCTTCAAAAATGTGTACATTGAATGAGTTTGAAAGAGAATGTACAAAATCCACTGCAAAACATCTCTTTCAAAGATCAGATGGACCAGAAAGAAAAGAATGGTCATTGCCGCACTTGGAATTTTATTGCATGTCTGGACCAGGTTTGCCTTCTCACCATGAAAATTAAATTCACATCTGCTTAAGTTTTTTTAGCCATTTATAATCCGCACTACTGAAATTAGAAACAGGTGCCAGTTAAATGAAAAGGCAACATAAAAAACCCTGACACAATATGTTTTCCATATGATAAGTGAAGTGTAAAAAAGAGAAGAAAAAGGTTATTTCAAGTCATACAGTCAGAGAATCAAAAAATCCAAGTAAAAAAAATTTCATGCATGTAAGACAGTATCTTTAACATGCTTACACCCTTACACACCTGAAAGAAGGACCATCTAATTCCTTTCTCCTAAAAAGCTCCAAAATGGCAGGTTGGGTATGAGATGTTCTACCTAACATATCATTCATTTAAAAGCTCTGCTGGAATAATAAAACCTTATTTTTTTAATGCTAGGAAAGAGCCAGATTTATAGCCATAATGATAGGGGAAATGGTACTGCCACAGCAGAAATAACAAATAGGGCATTTCTTTGCTTTCCAATGAATTCTTTACATTCATACAGCCTGAAAGTCACAGTCTGGTTTCAAATATCTTCAAAACTACAGGACTAATTTTTCGAGACCCCAAAATATGAACTTGATGTTTTACATAATTTCAAGGCCCTTCATATATATCTCCTTTATGTATGTCTCATCTATCTATCTATCTATCTATCTATCTATCTATCTATCTATCTATCTATCTCCTTTTTTTCAAGGTCTTCTATTCAGATGACAGAAGTCAACACTCTAAATTTAGGAATATAACAGAAGTCATAACATAAAACTAAATAAATGCAGACAGATTTTAAAATATTTGAAAATCATGAGGTGATGAAATACTATAACTTTTTAAGTGTAATGATGTATATCTTTAGAAAATGTTAAAGTTGTAATTCTCTTCGACCACATAGAAATCAGAATCACATAATTTGTTGAGATTTCCAAACTCTTAAGGTTGCCTTATTTTACAAGAAAAAGTTATGAATTTACCACATGGAGATTGCATTTAATGGAAGTAGAGACTGACTCCTAATTGCCCATTGCAAGTGAACACTAGAAATTGAATTTTTTTGCATATTGCAATCTAAATACTGTAATTCTATATTACTTTTGATATAATTTATTTTAAAAAAGTTTAAGAGGATGGAAGAAGACTATATTTACTCTTTCATACTATTTTAAATAGTATTATACTATTAATATTTCTGGTTTGTGTCTAAGAACGTTAGACAGCACAATGTTTTAAAGAAATACTGAAGCAATTAAAATCGTTTTATTAAAGAAACTCCTAGCTCCATTAAATTAACCTAAACTTGAAAGAACATTCTATTCTCTATAAAAGGACTATAAATTAAGTGCTCAGGAAGCTTCTAGTGATAAAAAGCTTTTATATGATACTAATATGTTTGAAACTAAACAGTGTTGACTTTGATTTTTAGCAAACCACGTAAATTTTGTTTCCATTATATAAGTTGAAAGGATGAGGAACGCATTTTGCATCAGAAATATTCTAATATTTCTTTATAGTGTTCCTAGTAGGAATACAGAATTCCTACTATATTATTCCTATTCTACAAGTCAAATATTCTTGTAGAACACAGTTAGAATGTCTCATATTGGACAAATCAAATTACTTTTTTTCCTTGAACTTGGAAAACATTTTTCTACTTATGGTCTCTTCTTAGACTCTTGGCTTTATCACAAACATGGTCCAAACCCTACACATTCAGGTGTAGTCAAGTGCCTACAGTTTTCATATGTCAGAGGCTGGGAGTGGAGTTTACTCATTTATCTAAGAATATTACAATGGCTAGTGGTTGGGACATGCTCCTGACAGTGGAAGTCTTGGATTTTTATCCTTGCTTTCATATTTTCTCCAATGTCTCTATGTGTATGCAAAATGCATACATGAACAACAATACACAGTACAGTCGAAGTTTATTTCCTTCCAGATTTGCTGGAATACAATGAGCATCTTGTGATCTTTGATTCTTGTGAGTTTAAGGACTTCCTGCAGCTGGTATCAGCACATAAGCAATGGGTTTAGACATGGGCATCTAAATTCTCATTTATGTCCTAGACAGGTAAGCCCTTTACCAAATTTGCCCTAAATACCTAGATGATGTGTGTAAAGTTTGAATTTAGCAGGGGTAGGAGATAGGGCAGAGGAAAACAAACAGAAATTTATTCCAGTGACAGGGTCAGGAAACATCAGGGGTAGGGCAGACTGTATACCAAGATCTTTCCTGATAAAACAAGAAACTATTGTGTTCAAGCCAAAACATAAGGTGCAAGGAAGAGGAGGTGCTTCTTGCAAGCCAAGTATAAAGAGGCACTGCTCCTGAATTTAAGGAGCAGCAGTAAATGGGATAAGAACTAAAATTGCTTTTCCTCTGATAATTTAACAAATATTTCTTAGATAGATCTGAGAAATATTTCTCAGAGCAAAAGGGTTTATTGGAAGAACACTGCTCAGTGTTTCTTAAGAATAATTACTTTTTTCCCTATTCTGACCGTGTGCTTGATGCTATTTCTGCATAAAGGAAGGTATAGCTCATGTGCAAGTCTGCAATTTTTGGTTAATAGAGTTGTGAATCTTGTGACAAGCAGTAGCAGTCTTTGAACTCCCCAAAAGAGAGTTTCTATCACTTATTCAAAATTCTTAATTATCTACAGTGGGTTCTGCAAACAGTACCATAGCATATGACTGAATCTGAAGATAAGAGATTATAGGTTTAAGGAATTTGGCTGCAAGACAGTGATACTATACTCTCAAATCTGCTTTCTATTACATTTTATTGTGCTTCACCTTTTAGCATGTGGATATTGCTGACATCTTAAGGAACACTTCATCATATTTTTAGGCATATGCAAGGTAACTTCATTGATGATTGGATATTTTGAAATTAAGGTGGTCTCAAAGATTTTCACAAACTCTAATGCATATTATTTTTGTGGAATGTATAAAATCGATATATCTTTACCTGAAATACCTTAATGATCTCCACATTGTGTTAAAAATGTTCCCTTTATGAATGAAAATTAAACTGTAGTTTTTTATTTTCAGTACATCTGAATTAGCGTATAAAAAACAAAGACGACTTGGGTGAAATTTTGGCTTCTTTAACTGCATATTGTTGTGATGCCATTTGTGAAAGAATGTAAACTTTTGAGAAGACATCTGCAAACCACAAATCTCATAAAATTGCTGTACCACATCACTTGCTGGTGCAGAATCATGAAACACCAGCACACCAGAAAAATCACATCCCTCGTATAAAGAACCAAACACATTTTTAAGTCATTGTGGGAAAGTTTGCATTTCAGTTTACTACTATTCACTCTCAACACAGGACTGACTTTTCTTAAAGTTTTGCATTAATCTTGATCATCACATTCAATCTCTTCCTCATGCTCTCTTGTTACTTTATATTACTTTGATTTTTCTTCCAAAAGAATTTTAGCAATGAAATGAATGTTTTCAGTACCTGAAATATAATAAAATTACAGGAATTTCCTGAGTTGAGCCCCTGTTTGGTCACCTCTGGTGAAGACTTGGCAGCTGGGGCTGTGACAGGAGTCAGCGGAGTTCTCCATGGGCGAGTAGGGAGCAAAAAGTCCGATTCCTTGGGAAGGCTGTTTCCTGCAATGTCTCTTGAGAACTTACACTCTTCATTTCCAGCTCTAATGAACACAACCATGACATGAGTGTTTGAAGAGAGAAAACCCTTCAGTGATGCAAGCAGAGCACAGGAAGGGCAAAGAGCTCAGAGACAGAACCGGGAGAAAGTTGTTGTGTAATTCACTGTGGAGCATAAGACTAGCCAAGAGATATGGGGCAAAAAAGTCAAATTTATTTAAGTGTATGCATTTGGAGAAATTGCCAGCTCCAAGACTGGCACATTAGAATAAGTTCTATGTGCACAATGGGGAATAAAAGCCACAAGATAGCGATTTCTGTGTCTTAATTTTTAGTGTATTGTGTGTTTTTTTCCTTTGGTTGAAGCTTTTGTTTTATTTACTGCATATATACTGAAATATGTGTGTACTACCTAATACGCTGTTTCTCTCAAAACAGTAATTTAAGATGAATCTCATTAAACCCCTTCTTCCTGAGCAGATAAACAAAGCGCTAATGTATTTTTAATGAGGTAAGGTGATTTCTTGCTGTGAAAATGTGCCTAGACCTGTAAAAACACCATTTTCTTTCTACCCAATGAGGATAATGATGAGTTTTTATCAATGCATCATTGTCCTATTTGCTGCTAAGACTGACCTAGTGAGCTACATACAAGAGCTAGGGACTCTTCTGCCAATAAAAAATTCATTATTGCCCTTCTGAAATTGAATTGTTTCATTGTTTGAATTGCTATAAAGCCATTATCATAAATTTCCACAATCTTGTTTGAATCACAGATTTCAGTTTTGTCATGTTTCTTTTTTTAATTTTATTTAGGTTTCATAGCTATTGCTGCTGGTCCCATTCAAATGATGCCCATCAGAACTGGGGGGCATTTATTTTTGGGGGGTTTACTGTGTTCTGAATAATTTCTCATGGTTGGAACAAAATCTGACTCTTCCTTTCTAAAAAACTCTGTTTTGTCTTGTTGAAGAAACTTCTTAGGAAATATAGAATCTCTCATGTAGCAATTTTATTTCACAAAAAAAAAAAACCAAAAACCAAAAAACCTTGCTTTTGAGGGAAGCGTGGAAAGGATTGAAAAAGAGCATGAAGGGTGTTTCTCAAAGCACAGCATCACAGTATTTTTAGAAAATAAACCCAGAAAGAAGACTGAAAAAATATGTGAAATGCAACTTCTGAAATACAGAACAAACAAACAAACAAACAAAAGACAGGAAGTAAATTTTACTCTTTATCCAAACCCTTCAGAACCTCTTAACATAAAGCACTCTGGGTACCTTGGGAAATCTCTGTTATCTTTATATATTTGACACTTCAGATTGTATTAAAATAAGACAATGACAAAAACAGGCATGATTTTGTGGTTTTTTACATAATGTTGAGGTATTTAAAGTTTTTTTTCCTGAATTATTAATTAAATTACTTTCTGACATTTTTGTATTATTATTATAATGATTATTAATGTTTTGGGTTTGGCTTTTGTTTGCTTTTTACATTTTAGTCATGGCAGCAGGTATGACAGACATTGCAAATTTATTTTACAATTTCTCTGTGGGGACTATATTGTCTTTTACAGTAAATAAATTCTATTTGTTTCTTATTGTCTTCCTAATTTTTAATTTACAATAATCATTGGATTATTACCTATATTTAAATTTAGCAAAGCCCTAAAATACAAAGCTATCTAATTTTATATGAGGCATTGGAGAAGCTCAAATTTAAGTAAAATCTCTGCTTTTGGGTACAGGCATAATGTAAGCAGAAACTTTCAAGGAAAAGGCATTCTTTTATCAATAGGCATTTGAATAAATATCTAAATGGTTAATGTATGTTACATGCAAAAAGATAGATCAGAGAGAACCTTGGAAACTATTTTCCTTTCATTTCTTATTTGTAGAAAAACTGCTTCCATAAAATACTTATTGACTCTAAATTGAACTTCAATAAGTTGCAAGAGTATTTTGTGTATTATTGGCACTTAGTTTTTTCCACTTGGGACTTCCTGTAGAAACATATATATTTTTAAAAATATCTAAGGCCAATTTATGACTTTGTCAGTAATATCAAATACTGATCTCAGTGTGCAGATTCTAGACAAAGGCAAGGGAACTTTTTAAGAAGCATTTAATTTCAATGAATGGACATTAGTTTTGAAGAAAATTGAGCAGTGCCATCTTTTGTTGGAAGAGACTAACTGCAACTCTCAAGTGTCAGAATATTTGGATCAGTTTTCATTTGTGCACACAAATTTCTGTCAGTTTTGTTTATCACTAATAGGACAGACCTTTTTTCTTACTAAACAAAAGAAAGAACATCTTCTGTATTTGGTGAATATTTGCTGAGAGAGAAGACTTCAAGAACAAACACTGTTACAAACAAAAGTCAGGACCTACCATTATACTAGACAGATATTCTTTTATAAATGAAAACATTCAGGTCAAATCCATAAGAATAGGTTATGTCTTTTTATAATAAAGACAATGTATTCAAGTTTAATGCAGCTAATGATTTTAAGAAAGGGAAAAAATGTACCTACCTGTGACATATACTGCTGATGAATCACACTTTCTTTTCTGAGAGATCAAGCCGAGGGTGGTCAGAAGGTCTTTGCTTTCTGTTGTATCGCTCAGGGAGGAAAGAGTGAAATGAAAAATAGCAGGTAATGAACATGAAAACGCAGAAAATTTTGCATCTCTGATTTTACTGATTGGGTATGATGGCAACTTAGCTGGGACTGGTGCTTTATGAGCAAAGCAGTTTTTAAGAAGTAGCTTAGTGAAATTTCGTAGTGCTTTTCAAAACTGGGAGTTCTGTTTTTTTAGAATGGCTGTCAATTCTTCATTTTCCTAAGTGTAAAGACATGTTGGATCCATACTATTATTTTTTGTTCTATTTTTCAGAATTTTTACTTTTTTATGATACTCCTTTGAGTTCTTTCTGTAACTTCTGTAACTGGCCAGATCAGGACTCTTAAATCTGGATTTGACTGCCAGACTTTTGCTGAAGATGAATAGTAGATTACCTATAGGCCTCTGTAGTTTGATGGCAGTATCTCAGTAGGAGTCACAAAGAAGAATAGAAAAAACTTGTATATTTACATAATGTATTAAATGGATTTATAATACCTACACGGCACTACACCTGTTCTTCCTTCCCACCACACAGTAAATTCCCACATGGAAGTGCAAGATGATGGGAAATGCTTATGGGAGAGGGAAGGAAGAGAATATGCCAGACTAGGGAATAACCCTCCTTAATATGAGTGCTAGGCTTAAATCACCCTTTCACCTGAATATCCCTATCTACAATAACTTTTCCTGAGCTGGTAGAACTGCCACCAGTCATCATAAACTGCAGTAGGAAGCACAAAACTTGAATCATCCTCTGCATCTGTGGCTGTAAAAACTTCTGTATATTCTCTGTGCAGATGCTACCTGAGTTTGAACACTGGACATGTCTGAAATGACAGCCACTATATTCTTGCTCTATCCAAGCCCCAGATGATCTAAGCTTAATAGACAGTCCTTTTTTTTACCTCTGGGAATATCCAAATCTTTCCTATAAATGTGTCACTTCTTTGCAAATAAAATTGTTTCATAAACCACTATCAACACTGTAATAGAAAATGTATATTCCCTTGATGTCTCTAAATTTACTTTCTAACTTACAGTTCTTGACCAACATTGGTGAATCTGATTTATTTAGTTCTTTAGAAATGGTCCACTTCCTTTAAAAAGGATAAAATCAAAACATTATTTTGCTTGATTTATATTTACACGTATAGGAAACTATCCATCATTTATAAGGCAAATAACAAACACTGTAAGACATTAGTCTTTTTATCTGTCCAGACCCCAAATTTAGTTATATTCCAGTAGCTCTTATGAAGGAGCTTTGGAAAATGCATTATTTGCCACACAGCTCATCTTGTAAAAAAAAATTAAGTGGAAAAGAAGTTCACTAATGGTTAAGAAAGTACATAACCTTCTCCTTGTAGTTACCAGACCTTTGTGTTTCGGTGGCACTTGGGGTATTTGTGCCTTTGAGAAGTCTGAAGCTAAACTAGACCAGTATTGGTGGTGGCTTGGGCAAGTCTCTGAGCAAGCAGAGTGATATGAGCTGGAGCGTGTATTTGGAACTGCGGGGCACGAACGGTGCAAGCCTGAACTTGGGAAAGAAGAGACCTGCAACCTCCTGTTCTTCATCTAGGGAATGGCCCACAGAACTCTGCCTTGCTTTGTCCTAAAATCTGAGATGTAATATTTAGATAACGTAAAGATTCTCGTAAGACTTAGAGATATTATCCTTGCTTATTTCAAAATCCAAAATGCAATTTGTGGAATAAAAAGCTTCCCTCTAATCCATTTTGGTAAGAAATAATTAGACTCATTGTATTAATAAGTATTTAATACCTTAATATGTTCAATGAATGAAATTATCATATAGTTTTTATTCTTGGTTTTCACAGCAGGCTTTGCTAACGACTGTTTCAACATCTCAAAAAATGAACTGCAAAAGATTTCATTTGGTTATACAAGTAAAAACTGTTTACTCAAACAGCAAAATGTTAATGAGCACGTCCTTATTAATCTCTGTGTCTTTTGTAGACACAACTTGTTCACAAGGTTTCTCATGAAAATTATTAAGCAGTTTCATTCTATGTCCTTAGCTTACTAGGATATATGAGCACTGAATTTGACAAGACTTGAACACCACTTATTTAAATCTTCTTTGTATAACGTCTCTTACGGGTTTGGCCATATCAGTGCTTTCATCAATATTAGTACAACTACACATCAACAGAATGCCTGAATGCCCTGTTTATGTTTTTACCAAAATAAACTTACTGGAGGTAGAGTTTAATACATTCAGACTGTCCAAGCAATTTCTGCATAAAGTAGGGTGGCGGTGTTGGTGATCTTTAACCTAATAACATAAACACATTTGAGTGATAAAGGAAAGGAATGGTATTTCTGTCCACAGTCAGTTGTCAACTGATAAAAAGAAAAAAAGCAAGTTTGTGCACAGAATGTTCCTTTGTAAATCAGGAAGAGTTATTTTCGTCTTCTATAAAGGAATAAAAGTTCTAGGGGGAGAAAAAAAGATAGCATGGTAAGAGCAAGGACTCCCCAAAAGTAAAGCACAGATTTGGGGTTAGAATGTGGATGGTGATTCCCTTCCTGCTAAAGTGAATGACAGTGGGTGATGCCTTAGGTTTTGACTTTTATATTTTTTTTAATTCTGTGCTGCTTAGTGTGCAACTTTGAAGCTTCTTGTAGCCTGTTACTTTCTGCTCTCTCGTGCTAGTTAGACATAACAAAGCCTCTCCGGACTGCTCTTCAAGGTCACCCAGACCATCCTGAGCCCAAGGGGTGTAAACCAAGGAGTCTCTGAAGGGGGGTAGCTAAGGGGAATTACATCATTAAACTGGGGCTTTAATTGGAGAATTAACCCTGATATGCAAATGAACCAAACCTATAAAAGTGTGAAGAACTCGTGACCTGTCGTCCATCTTGGGGTCCATTTTGGCAATAGCCTCTGGCTCCCCAGGGTGTACCTTGAAGGCCTTTCAAATAAATACCTACTTTTAGTCCTTTACTCTGTCTAGTCTCTGTGTCTAAGAGGCCTCTTCAGGCATCATGGGCACTGCCCTATTTGCTTTGGTGGCTCGCAGATCAGTTTTTCATGCAACAAAATTTACATTACAGTTTCCATCTGTAGTTTGTTAAAGGCTTGCATAGTAAAATCTTAAACTAAGGGCATGATTTGGGGTATTTTTTTCTTTTTTTTGAGTTATAAAACCCCATGATTTTTGACACTGAACATAACGAGCTGTTTATGAGAAGTGCAAAACCCTCCTTATAACAGCAGATATATAAAAAAAGCAGTAAAATCAATCAAAACATAAAAGAAGTATAAATCTCTTTTTCAACAATTCTAATGCATTTCATTTCAAGACTGGAATTTTCAAACTATTCCTCCATATACTGCAGAAGGGCAGTAAGGCAGCCACCTTTTTCCGGAAGGAAAGTTACTACATTTGAGAAGCCAAGCATACTCTAGTGTGCTTCTAGATCATTCATGATCTTGCACTTTCCTCACTAAGTTCTGTTTCTCAAGTAATTAGGTGGTATCTACTTACATGCAGTAGACTAACCTCTGTCTCACGCATCCATGCCTCATTTCCTCATTTAATGCTCTTTTCAGTCTTGTTATTTATTTTCTTTAATATTACACTTCCAGCTCTATAGCCAGATGAGTCACACTCATTGCCATCCACAACAGCACTCTCCAAGGCCTATGAAACAATAAAGTAATTTATAAAAGCTTTTCCACTGAAGTTATATACAGAGAATCTAACCTTTATTTTAGTGGCACTTGAATTATGATTAAGTTCCATTCAGAAAAGATTATTCATAATAAGAAATAGAAGAACATAATGTATGTTATACTATTAAAAAAAAGAAAAAAAGAAATGAACCCACAACACCACAACATAGCAGCATAATGGTGTGAGACAGAGAAGCTTACAATCACAAACTCTTCTTCATTCAGAAACAGAAAAAATTAAAATAGACTGAAAATTTCAGAGCATTTTCCTTCCTTGCCATAGAAAAGGGGAGATCCAATTCTCAGAAATTTCTTCATTAAATACAGAATGACTGACTTATTTCATCACAACAGGAAAGCATTTCAAAATATTGTTTCTCTGTATACTGTTCCCTGTTCAGCTATCATTATTCCACCTACATTTATTGCATTTTGAAATCAGAATTTGGGATAAGAAAGTACCCGTAACCTTCCTGAAAGTGACATCAACAGAGACACAAAAAAAATATGTGTGGGATAAAAGAGAGGGATTCTCTCCAACATTGCTTCTAACATACAGAAAAAATGTTGCTAGCCAAGAATAAAGATATGCAGAACCCAAACAGAGAAGAATCTATTTACCTGTAAGAAAGGGGAATTCCTGTTCTTTTTCCATGAAGGAAAGTACCATTTTTTTCAATTACAGCAATATAGAAACATGACTTATGAAAGTATAGTACATTCCTTTTTCTGTGATTTTAACCACAAGTTTCAGTTCATTGATTATGAAAGGAATATACTGAATGAGGAGGTGGAAGAATTGTTATTAGTATTTCTGGTGGATTGCTCCATTGACTTCCACTGGAGTCAACATTGGCCATCCAAACACAAATACTCCTCATCTGCACTTTCGTCACTGAAAGTGTTCTGTAAAACAAGCAAGTTTTGAGGTGCTGGCCTCCTGTAATAGTTCATCAAAATCCTCTGCTGAAGACATTTACTCAAATCTTCAGTGAAATATAAGTCATAATGCAGCATTGCCAGTTTCAATGTGACAGTGTAATTTCTACAGGCATCGTGGTCTGGCGTGGTTACTTCTCCAAATCTATAAAGCATAAAATGAGCTCTCCTGGTTATATTTGCTGATGTGAGAATGACACAAATGCTCAACAGCATTCCCATACTAAGGAAGGTATCTCTTAACTTGCTAGGAAAATAAAAATTGCTTAACAACATATGCATTCAGAATTCAGAGTCTAATATTGTGTAGCTCATGAGTTCTGTTAATTTGGGTTTAAGATGACAAATAAAAACTTGAACAGAAAAGTACTGCTGAAATGGAAAAAATATTATTTTGTGTTTGCTTAATTTTGTTTTAAAAACAAACAAACAAATATATAAAATTACCCTTATGTGGTATAGGAGCTGGAAATGAAATTAAGGAACTAGACTCCTACATTTCTAATCTGAAGTTTAGAACACGTATAAAATGAGAGTATTTTGTCAGATCAAAAAGATGACTAGTTAAGCAACACAAAACCACTAAGAATTACAAACTGGCAGTTTTGTCCATGTGAAGATCATTCCATTCACATTTAAGGAATATTTGCTATCTTCAAAATTAAACTAGTGTTACTTACAAATTTAAATAACATAAATTTTCACTAGTTTAAAAAAAAAAAACCCCAAGCACAACAAAACATTAAAAGTATCATTTTAATACCACTGCAATGCTATTAAAAATCAGAGCACATTTCATGCTTGCAGAGTATGATGAAGAGGAACACATAATTTATACCGCCTTAAAAATCTACTTCTCTTATAAATTGTGCCGTAAGAATTATAAAATAAAGTTTCGTTAATATTTTTTTTCATACCTACATATTTCTGGAGACCATGGCATGTTACAGGTCTGTGTAAATGTCACACACATATTTTTCAGTCTTCCTGTATGGAAAATGGTATATTTCTGTAATATTCTCTAAGAAAGATAATTGTCTCTGGCTGTACACTGACATTGTTAACAGAGTCTTTTACCACAATTGTCTACATCCTGTAATTTTCCCCAGAGCTGAAAACTCTTTCAAATGAACATGAGTCAGGCAGCACTTTCGGGAATAATGTTGCAAGGTTGTAAATGTTGGTTACTGTTCCCACGGAACGCCTCGTGGAGGAAGCTCATTGAGTGTCAGATGCAAACTGCAGCTTGCTGAGGTACCTGTAGCATAGTGATGTTTTCAAAGACATTGCTGTATGTTGGCTGGCTGACTTTGAAGAGAAGCAGCTGTTTAGATTGGCAAATAAAACAAGGGTTGCAAAAACCATGTATGTGACCCTGATTATGCCTCACTCAATGATTTAAAAATGGATCTGGATCCAAGCCTTATTTTCTCTTTTTGATCCAGGATAATTTTATATTAAAAATTGGTTATTCAAAATCAAACACCAACCTGTTTACTGGAGAAGCACTAACAATAAACAGTTTTATTTCAGCACTCGGATGATAGCTCTGCAACCTCGTTTAAGCTTAAAGACGTGTACTCAGCTCTTCCACCTTCTTTGAAGAGCCTGCACTACTATAATTGTGCCCTGTACTTGGAAATCTAACCATATGATAGGACTCATGATAACTTCAGTACTTAAACTCTTATCAGAAACAGGAGGGAGCACAAGGTGGCAATAAAAAAAATTAAATAAATCTGAATTTAACATATATAATTTACTTGTTTCTTCAAATATTATTACACTTCAGGGAAGCTTACTTCATATTGATGGTGCTATCATTGTTGCTTCTTTCAGTTCAGGCTTCATTTTTAGGGTAGATGCTGTCTCAGATTTCTGACAGTTTTACTTATTTGTGTCAAATTGAACAAATTGAATAAAAAAGGAAAAAGAAAAAAGTTGTGCAATAATATTTTCAAAATTTTCATGTTTCAAACAAGTATTAAGAATGTGTCACTGTGTGACGATCAGTATTTCATAGAAATAAACTTGAAGATACATGCAATGCTCACAGAATGGGTGAGGAAAAGGAGTTGATTTTTTATAACAAGTATTCTAAATAATTGATCTTAAAGGACTTGATACGAAGCTGGGCTTTCCAAAGTTGTGTATGGTTACATTTTCAAAACCTCTTGTACTGTATATCCTTATGTGTTATGTAATGTTACGAGTCTGAGTTTAATGAACGATACTTGAAGGGTTGTTAGGAAGTTGTGCTGTAGGGAAAGACTACTCTGAGTCATGAACAGTGCTGAACTGTAGACTCATTAATTTGATTAAAAGCATGGCTTCTTATAGGCCAGCTGGTTATGCAATTTTTAAGTAATTCATAGTTTGAGATTTCATTAATTGAACTTTTATTTATTTTCATGACTTTTTGATCTAAACTGTCATATTATTATATTGTTTGCATCATCACTTTTGCCACTGGTCATGCATGCGTAACACCTACATGTTTGGAAAACAATCCTTCTAATGCCTTCTAGCAGTATAATACTGTTTTCAGCTCTTTGGCAGGTTTGGAATTATGGCTCATTCAATACATGCGTATATTACATAGCTTTGGTGCTAGGCCCATCTCTGCATGCATTTTGAAAAATTATTATCTAACCCAAAAGTACGGCTAATAAAGAAGCTTATAACAGAATTTAAACAATAATTTTAAACAAACTTCATTTCTCTTTTTCAAAAAGTAAATTCAAATAGGATACAGGTAGCAAAACAATCTGCTGAAAAATTAGTTCCAGAACTGCTTTCCTGCATGTACTTCTTTCCCTGGTGGACAAAGTTATTAAGGACACAGTGATAAGATTATTCTTTCTATGAATTACTCAGTATTACAAACCACGAGGCAATCAGCAATAAATAAAATATTATTCTGAATCATCTCAATAGATGCCAAGTCAGTAGGTAGCAAATAGGCCAGTACAGCTAAAAAAGTTCCACTCATTAGCACTGCAAAGCCAACTCAGTTACAAGTTTCAGTTTGTATTATTCTTATATGAACTATTAACACCATTTTTAGAAGGAATATGTAATGATTTGAGTCATATGCAATCTACTCTCTCTAGTGACTGCAGAAAGTTAATCTGTGTCATAGAAGATGCAGAAAACACCCTGGAATATGACTCTATGTGGAGAGAGCTGTAATGAAAAATTTCCTTCAAGACGTAAGATTTCTTATTTGTGGAGCCCTTGCTGACAGGCTTGTGTTCGACATGTCTGGAAAGCTTGTAATTACCTGGCTCTCATATATTGTACTCCAATTCTGCAGAGGGCTGCTTCATAACTCAGTTAGAGTTCACTGGGAATATAATACTTACTAATTAGGAGAGGTGAATGACAGACAAATTTTTAGCACTGGTGTGGGCTCTAGACCTTTTTATCTGAATTGCATGTAGTTCTCTCTCATAGACAAAACCACGTGCTTTAGACACTGCAAATGCTCTTTCAAAGCTTAACATTTTTGCAGCTACTGCAAAGTTGTATCCTGAAGGTAAAATAGAAAAAGAATTTTTCACTCACTATATGCATCTTTTAAACAAATTCTGAAAATGCATAGACACATACATTCCACTGATGTTGAAAAAGAAAATATGAAGTTAAAAAAATCCCCGTTTTAACAAAGTCCAAAGGACCTTAAATAGAAGGCATCTACTGCTGGTAAGGTTTTATTCTGAACGCTGAACTTAGTTTAGTGGATTCGTCTAAAATATGCCACGTGGGACTTAACCAAAGAGAAATCAGTTTTCTGGGAAGTGACTATTACACTAGCTAAGAAGTTATCAGAGCTGTAATCAGAACTGTTTACTTGGGGTTTTTTGTGAAATGTGATGAAGTCCTGTTTTAAAACCTGGGACATCCATTCCCCATCTAGGTAATCAACTCCCAAGAAAGAACACCACATGGAGGAGCCAGTTAATGCATCTTTCTGGACCTGAGGCATTTTAGGCTTTCTAGTACACACACATATTCTTCTACCTGACACTGCTCAACTTACAAAGAGAGCAAGAGAAAGATCCATCAAAGAATGCATGAGAAATTTGGCAAATGCCACATTAAGGCAAAAAACTGAGATGCATCTGAAAAAAGAAGCACAGTCATACAGCAACAGAAACATCTAAATCACAGAGCTGAAAATAATTTTGAACAAAAGATGACATACAAATTAACAAGTGCAATTCAACAGAGTGATATTACTCCTCTGTCCTGTCTCAGAACATGTTGTTGAACCTTCATCCAAATTAACTTGCCCCTTTCTTTGACACTGTGATGGACCTTCCATCTACAGTTTCTCTGCATTTCAACAAGGTACAATCTTGTCTTTAAATGAGGATGAGTTAAGCAGACAAAATTTGAAAGATTCATCCTTGTGGATCTTTGAGCTGAGAAACATGCAAAGTCATGCACAAGACTGATCAAGTAATTAGTATTTGAAAATATTAGTGGTTTGGGAGTATTTTATTATCTGTTTCAATATACAAATACAAAATATTTTAATTCGGAGGATTTTTAAAAAAACCCCAGGGTTCATTAAGCACAACATTGCCAGCTGGGCAAGGGAGAGGATTGTCTCCCTCTGCTCTGAGCTGGTAGGGCCTAACCTTGAGTCCTGTGTGCAGTTTTGGGCACCTCAGTGCAAAAAAGACATGAAGCCATTAGAGAGTGTCCAAAGGAGGCCATGAGGAAGGTGAAGGGCCTTGAGGGGAAGCTGTATGAGGAGTGGCTGAGGGCACTGGGTCTGTTCAGCCTGGAGGAGAGGAGACTGAGGGGAGACCTCATTGCAGTTACAACGTCCTCATGAGGGGAAGCGGAAGGGCATGCACTGATTTCTTCTCTCTGGTGCCCAGTGACAGGACCCAAGGAAAGAGCATGAAGCTGAGTCAGAGGAGGTTTAGGTTGGATATCAGGAAAAGGTTCTTCATCCAGGGAGTGGTTGGGCACTGGAACAGACTCCCCAGGGAAGTGGTCCCTGCACCAAGCCTGACAGAGTTCAGGAAGTGTTTGGACAATTCTCTTGGGCACATGGTGTGACTCTTGGGGTGTCCTGCACCGGGACAGGAGTTGGACTTTATTAGAATTTACTGCTTTTATTTTTAACAGACTTTTTCCGTGGAATCATGAATTGTAAATCTATGGACTGTGGCATGGTTCCAGTAGGAGGCCCCTCACCTGTACAGTCATTGTGATTTTGCACCTGTAAACCATCATGAGTTATGTAGCATACTTATTATTAACTGATCAGAGTTTACAAGTAGTTCTAGTTTACAAGTAGCTCTAAATTTGCTCCAAAGGGCTCAGCTGACATAGATACCAAGCTATCTGGGAGCAGCTGTTTCTGTTTTGAGTCTGTTTTTCCACTAGGCAGATTTTAATGATTCTTTTTTTCCCCAGTTGCTGCTACCTTCACAGGGAAGCCTACAGTCAACTTTTTCATCCAAAATCCCCCTAGAAATCTACCTTTTCACCACTACTTGTAATTGGACTACATGATTATTGAAGGTCCCCTCCGATTGGAACTATTCAATTCTATTGTATTCCATTCTGTTCTTCAAATGACTTATGGAGTTGTAGGAAATAATTGGCATGTCCTTATCTAGAAAGATGACTGTTTTGGCCAGTTTCACTGATACTTTAATTGTAGTGTCGAAAAAAAGTTTTCCTTGCGTGGAGTCTTATCTACCAGTAGTACATGAAGTTACCAGCTCTAAGTACAACATCTTTGCATTCATCTCCACCACCAAGGACTTCCCAACAGCAACATGTAAATTGCCTGTGTGAACAAATTGGATTTTCTGGAAGAACAATACCAAAGTGAATGAAGAGCCTGTTTAGTTTACAGGACATCTAATAGCATAACATTCCTATGAAATCCAAGTCCTGTAATTGTAATTGTGCATTTTACCCTTCACTCAAACAGACAAAGAATTTACCCCAGAAAAACAAACAAACAAACAAATATAATTTCACAATAAATTCACAATATTTCACAGGAAATAACAGGAAAAGGAAGAGTTTATTAATTGATAAAGAAATAGTCCTTTCAAAACCAATTTCTAGAAGGCAGCAATTTTGTCATCAAAAACTGGTGTAGTGAATTAATGAACTGAAGATAATCAGTTTTCACTGTCTCTGTGGCCACTCTGTTTCTCAAAAGATGTTTGGATGACTTTTTTTTTTCCTGGAAGGAGGTGGAAATGTGAAGTAGAAATCAGAAAACGGAATTTTCAAATTTTAATTTTTTTTTGTAAAGTGAACCTGCAATAGGCCTGTTTGGGGAAAGAAAAACTTTAATTGAACTTACTTTTTAGCAAAATTAGCGTGCCGAGAGAAAAACTGTCGTCAGCTCATTTAGCATGAAAAATGGACCATCCAAGCAAAAAACATCCCAAGATAAAAATCTCACTAATGAAAAGTACTATAGGAAGACATTTATTTATTTTTGAGATGAAATATTTTGTTAAGCTGGAGGTGGCTGGATTTACTTTAATGGAAAGACTTACAAAAGGAAAACCATCTGGCATCAAAGAACCATGGCTCAATATTTTTATTTACTTATATTTTATTAGAATGAGCTTCTTTGGCAAGGTTGTGTTTAGCACAACCAAATCTGGGCAAATTGCTATATAAAATACATCTTAGAAGAGACAGAGAATTATTTTTTAAAGATATAGATGGCATAGACTGCCTGAGTTCAAGAAGTGTTCGGACAATGCTCTCAGGCACATGGTGTGATTCTTGGGGTGTCCTGTGCAGGGCCAGAACTTGATGATCCCGATGGATCCCTTCCAACTGAGCACATTTGGTGATTGCACGATTCCATATAACAAACACAAGTGTCTGTCTTCACTGTGAGTCTTATCTTCCCAGATGAAGGCAGAATTTGTCTCATGGTCTCTAAGCATAATTCTACCAATAATGCTGACCTTCCGTAGAAGACATTAATTATGAACATTCGGAATTGTAAGGAATAGTTATTCTTTCCTAAAGAAATTATTTCTTTCCTAAAGAAATTACAAATTAATTAATACTCATGTATTATTAAATGAGGCACACAAACTTTAGGGAGGATTATATGCTTTGGACAGTTTATGAATATAAAACATAAACTAAGATCACAAAATGATGCAAATCATACAGATATTTGTTATTGCTACAGTGTTGCTCCTTCCAGAGTATCTCTGATCTTCTCAATATTATAAGACTTGACTTTTGGGTGAAAGGAGAACCCTGTAACCAAAGACACCAGAGAATTCTTACATTTTTGGTACATGCAGAGCCTCTATTTAAAGTCTCATACAAAAGGTTTCTATAGAAACCTGAAGGACTCAGCCAACTGGTGCTAAAAAGCTGGACCCTGAGGCCTGTACAAAACTCACTATAACCTTTATCTCTTCTACTGGTTCCTGAAGTCACTGATCTCTATCATGTTTCAGCCTACATCCTTTATACACGCTATTATAACTTACACTAGCACACCCTATCTTTGAAAATAAAACATTCTGGTAACTGTTAAAAACATGGCTTTAACTCAGGTCCTTAACTGATCCCAAAGCTAGTGAATTGAAAATTAACTCTGATCTCCTTTCTGGCATATAGTATCTCCTAGGACATGTAATACGAGTTTTACTTTTTTTAAGGAGCCTTTTGTCCTATATATAGTTATGCTTTAAATTGTTACTCACTAAAAGAGCAAGTATTTTTGGTTGCTTCTGAAAGTCATATTTCCATAGTGATGCTGACAGAAATATGCAATACATCATGATAAGTGAAACTTAACTCACTATCACAGATTCTGCTCCCAGCTACCATTTTAAACCCCGGCTGGAATATTATATGTGCAAAACTCATTTTTTTCCCGAACCCTATTTTGATATATGTTCATTATAAAGCCTTTACTCTTCTTAATTCTCAGGTTGTTCCCTGTTTCTGTGTTGGTTTGTTTCAGTTAGCTATCCAAGGTTAAAGCAGTTAATGACTCATTTCAGGGTTCGCTCCTAAACAGCAGCTTGGTGAGGCTGCACGAGGATCATCTTCCTCCTGCCTGTGTGAGGAAATACTCTCCTAACACTGCTGCAGTCCTGCAATAGTACTTTCAGAACACTTCCACCCCTAACTGTGGCAGAGTCTCTTTCCATCACGCTTGTTTTCATAATCCAGAACCAGCAGGATCCTCATTCCTGCAACAGTATTTCCCCGTGTTTCTCTCCTAGAATGCTTATAAATGTGCTTGTTTTGTTGGTTGGCAGGGCTATGCGGAAATCCAGAGATACACATCTGTTAGGTTTCATGCAGAAGGTGTAGCACAAGAAAGATGGAAGGCAACTCATCTCTGTCACTTACTTGGGGCAGTGCTTTCAATGTGCTAGAAAGGGCAAAACACACATTTCTTCTATCTACTTAGGGGGAGATGATTCTTGCACAGAATCCTTTTTTTCTTGACAATATTCTTAGAACTGCAGATTCCTTAATTTCCCTACTTTTAATGTTTCATTATGGCTCAATTTCTGTTAAAAAACATTTCAAGAAGAATTTCAAGGAATATTTTCTTTCTACTACACCAAGAAAAACCTGCAAGAAAGACAACTTCAAAGCTCACCAGCAATGCCAGTGTTTAACAAAGAAACATCTCTCCAAGAGACATGGAGCATCCATTTCTCTCTGAGTTTGCAGATCCACAATAATAGGACGTACCACAGATACCAATCCAAAAGATTATTCATACCACTGATGAACAACTCTCACAAATGTTATGGAGTTTGGGGCAAGTTTATCTTTATAAAGAATTCATGACATCCCTCCTTTCAATCATCTCAGGTCCACCCACACTGACATTTCACAAACCAAGCTTATCCGTAATACTTCTCAGCACAAGGCATTTTCTACACTTTTATTCAGGTCAGCAGCAAATGTTCTTATTTTCTAGCCTGAAAAAAAACCCCACAACCAACCCCCCAAAAAAGAAAAGAAAAGAAAAGAATATGCTCCCTCATCCCTATAATAAAGACTGCTGAAGGTCAAGATCAAGAAAAAAGGCCTTTGCCCTCATCTTCTGTCCTCTCCTTAGTTTGTGCAATACCTTCTTTCACACAGTGCACAATACATTTCCAATTGCAACTCCTGCAAGTTCTTTCTCCCAGGGATAACCCAGATCAGACAGAAACAAAATGACAGATTTTGAACATCTTTGTCTATTTCCCATTGCAATAATAAAGAGCTACCGCCATAGAAATTAACTCCAAAAAATTCAGTTATAGACAACAAAACACAGTCTTTATTTCTTAGTTAAATTTTCACTGTACCTTATTTATGCCAAGAACTACAACATGAGTTCTTTTTCTGTAATTCTTGTAAATAACTATTATATTGGACTTTCTTGCTATAACTTAATTACCCACTATGTTGTCTAGATCAGGTTGTGTTTTTTCAACAATGTTAAACACTGCTGAACAGTCCTTTCTCCTAATTCTGAGGCAACAGTTGTGCTTTTCGCATGGATGGACTTCAGTGACATACTTCACTTACCAAAAAATCACAAGAAAGACAACTAGAGAGTTAGAGTTGCCAAGGAGATACATGTCTCAGCTGCAGACAAACTTCTATCTATGATACTTACTATATTTGATGAGCTGCATTCAATGTTGGAAAACTACTCATAGAAAGTAGTGTGGTACTTATGCAAAATCATTAAACATACAAAAAGATCCGTATCAGTATTTTTTTTCCTCTGTCTCTCTCTCTCTCTCCTTAGCATGATGCAATGCTAATTCATATTCACTGGTTCACCAACAAAATTATTTCACAAAATTCTGTAATTATTAAATGTTATCATTCTCCAATTTACAGATTTTTGTTTAGGAAGTAAAGCCACTTGCTTTCAGCTTGCTACTGTTTCATGGCACCAACTGTATTAAAATTAATTTATATTAAAATGAACTATTACCCCTAAACAAAGTAAGGATACATTGCTGCAGTTTCAGAGAAAAGTCCTCATTAGCTTCTGAATTTTATTACTGTACCACTTCAATACCGTGAAGACTTACTCATGAAAATTGCTTTCAAAAACCCATGTCAAAGAATGCTGAATAAGGATTTCAGAGCCTTTTAATTAATTTTTAATCTTTGTTCTTGAGTATGGAGCTGATGTCAATAAAATGTCCAGGGGGATTTTATTTTATTTTAAGAAAAAATAGTCAGGTTTATGCCAGTATTTGCTCCCAGGTAAGGCTGAAATATTTTATCTTAAATAGCCCAACAAAGTCAGCTTCAGGCAACTCATCTCAAGTTAAAAATACCAGCTTTAGGAATAAGTACAAAAAGCAAATGAAAAGGGTCTGGCACTGGAAGTGTCAGTAAAACTTAACTACCTGTGCCACTGCCGGCTCCCTGTGCAGCACAGGGCACCACAATGCACGTGTGGGATGTGGGGCTTTGGTGGCCTGGATGCACTTCCTTATGATTCCATCACTCCATAAATGTCAGACATGTGATGTGAATTTCTATTCACATTTCTACCTTATTGTATAATCCTGAGTAATCACTATAATCTGGTTTAGTAACTGTGGTCATGACTGGGCATGTACATCTACTTCCTCAACTTTCTCGTAAGAAATTCTTGCCAGTTCTCACAGTAAAGTTCAGGAGACAGGAAAACAAGACTGAAACAATAGAAAAACCTTTATTCAAGATTCTACAGTGCCAGTATGATTTGTACATATTCTTGCAAAGTCTTTGAACACATGTATAATTAAGAACTTAATTAATTCCACTGAAGGAAATAAAGCTGCTTTGTATGCATCACTGTTTTGAAGGAGTATGGCATTGTTCACAGAACAGTAAGATTTCATAGACTGCTGTTGAACAGGATCAATTACAATTTTCTGATTACATGGAGTAAGAACTACCCCACCCCCCCAAAAGTACCCCCTCACAAATTTAAACAAAGAGACTTAAACAAAATGTATTGTTTTACAACATAAAATATATTTAAGATGCAAATAAATTGAACACATTTAGATCTGTCAGAGAAACTGGTTAAATTCAGTTAGAGAATCTAGACAGACTTTTTTAATGTATCAATATATATTTTGAGGAAAGGCTCTTTTATGCATTCAGAGGAGGTATTGCTCATATTTCTTTGCTAAATATGAGCACATGTACAACAGACTGAAGAATGACTGATGCTGCTGAAAAAAGATCTCAAAAAGGGGTCATAAAGGGAACAGGCATCAGATTGGATTTAAGGACAAAATCTCCTAAAAATAACATGCCTTTGTACAATATCACTGCAGCAAAGAAGAAATGGATAATTATAATAAATTAAAATTGCGGTCCCCCGAAAGGAATACTATAAGGAGAAATTTGACATACTAGAAAAAAGAAACAAAAATATTCTCAAAAGTAACAAAAACCACCAATATTTTAGAGTTTCTTTCTGAATATTCTACTAGGGGTAGTAGTATTTTTTTACTTTGCCTTATGAAAGAATGAATGAATGAATGAATAAATTGACTAATAATATTTCTTAAAATAAATTTTAAATGTATTAACTTCAGAATTAATTTACTTGCTGAACAGAGGTTAAACAGAACTTAAAATCCTCTTAGTTTTCCAAAACAGTCAAGATAATTGAATTAAATTGAAAATGGATCAATTTATTTAATATAAATCTTATCATTCTGTGGTCAAAATACTCCATCATAAAACTAATATGATCTTTGAAGTTCGATACAATTGGATACTCTGACAATGCTTTGGTCTTTCTAATATTCAAAAGAAGGCTTCTACTGAAGACTGAAGTAGTCTAGAAACAGTTATTTCCATCTTAACTGTCTTGGAGAAGGAGCTTAGCAGAACAGGCTTCTCAAGAAGGAAGAACAACTCCAATAAAGAAGGATTTCCATGGTTTGCTGGATTAAAGTTATCATTCCTGACAGAGGAGGAGCAGATTGAAGGCTGTGACTAAGGACAATAAATTTTAATTGTGGAAAATTAACCTTGTAATTTTCTGATAGTCCTCTAGCAAGAGATCAAATACAATTTGAAAGCATTGCTAATAAGTTGTTTTTAAGAAACATTTCAGGGAGATAGGATTCTAGAAGAGGATTAATGAAGGTATAGGCAACAGGAAAAAAAGGAAATACAATACTCAATTGTGCATCTGGATTTTGATACAAGGATATAGGTGAAATTAAAAATACTAATTTACATATGAATGCATTACTCTAATGAGGAAAGAAAAAGTAAAGCATGAAAGAAAGAAGGAAGTGAAGCTTTCTTGTTCTAAGTTGACAAACATCACACAAACACCCAGAGTAAGGAAGGCCCTGGCGTCTGTTTTAATTTCTAGGACTCAGCAGATTATAAAAATCAAGAATCTTTTCTCACCTTAGTCAATTCTCAAGAAAAAAACCCTCACTTGTCGTTGGGTACAGCTTCAGCAGTAATAAAATTACTTTCTTCAGGTGGTTGGCTCCAGCCCAATAAACTCTTCTATGTCTTGCTTATATGTGCAGCAATCAAATCCCATTTTATGGGTAACAGTCAAGATCATGAGCATACTGCTGACCCTGGACACCCTGATCAAGAAACTTGCCTAAACTTCTTGCTGAACATTCAATTTGTTGGAAGCCAAACTAATCATTTGCCCAATATGTATCTTGCAAACATCAACATTTTAACAAAGCTAATTTCTGCAAAATTAACACTTTCAAAACAATCACATCCAGAATAACCATTTCCAAGCAATATTAATATTCTAGATGTGGGTTTCTGGATATGAGAGAAAGATTAGTCTCAAATGAATGAAATAAGCAAGATCTAGGTTATTTTATTCTGTTCCCCAAGAAATTAACCTTATACTTTTCTGTCATAGAGCTTTTGCTTCTCTTTGTTTTAAGAACCAGACTGTCTCCCAGGCAACCAACAATAGGAAAAGAAGACACAGTCTTAAGGTGTGCCAGGGGAGGTTCAGGTTGGACATCAGGAAGAATTTTGTCACAGAAGGGGTGATTGGGCATTGGAATGGGCTGCCCAGGGAGGCGATGGAGTCACCGTCTCTGCAGGTGTTTAAGGAAAGGCTGGATGTGGCACCCAGTGCCATGGTCTGGTTGACAAGGTGGTGTTGGGTCATAGGTTGGACTCAATGATCTCAGAGGTCTTTTCCAGCCTAGTCAATTCCGTGATTCTGTGATTTGGGCTAATAAAGCTGCCATAGGATGCAGATCTCAGGTAGGTAGGACACAACATTTTCCTGCTGAGTATGGGCCACAGGGTGACTGCCTTTAGAAAGCTGTAATGAAAAAACCTTTGGCTTCAGACTCAGAAAGACATAACCCACAGAGTCTCTTCCTTCTCTTTTGCTTTCTGACCCACAGTTGTCCAGTCACTGCTGCCAGCCAGCTGACACGCTTCAGTCACACTGACATACCTGAACAATGAATACTTTTGTCACAAACATCCAAGCTAGCTGACTAGATAAGTTTATTTCCTGTTATGATGGAGTGAAGTAGCTGTATTACACCTGTTCTTTGGGTCCTGATAGATCTTTCATAGGTCTAATCAATATACTTCTATTGAACAAAGACTGAATAGGAGGCCAAAATGATTCCAATATAGTTCTAAAAATGTATAATGAACTGCATGTTTTAATGGCAATCGGGGAAAGAAGAATGCAGAAACAGAGCAGAGAGACAGGAAATACAGTGCACCTACCCTGTGTTTTGATGTGACGTAGCCTGTGATATCTAACAGGTAAAATTCACATTATAATTTTTTAAAAAATTGACTTTTAGGATGGCACATCTCATAAGAAGTCTGAAAGTGAAGCAGATGATACATTAAGCAACCAACATGGAATTTTACTATGGAAGTATACATGGTTTTGCACTTGGTTTCTAGGGAGAATCAGGCCCATAATTTTGGACTAGAAATCATTAATATCTGTTCATATACAGATATAATATCTATTTGTACAAAAGTTGCTGAAGATGGCCCAATACCAAGGTATTCCTCCCCAAGCAAAGACTCTATATTTTGTTTTAGGGAGTAAAAATAATTTTGACTGGCAGCAGAGGATATAATTATGTATGCAACCTTGACTGTCAGTGTTTGCAAAAGCAGACCTTTTATTGCTAAATAAATCCACTGATGTTATCTGTACTCTCTCTGAAAATAAGAAGGAAATCAGCATCAGACCAGTGCTGGTTGAATTTTAAACATGAGATTCTCAAAAGATAAAGTCTTACCTGGAATACTCCTGGCATTTAACCACCATTAATAAGAACAACTTCAACAGAGCAAGGAAATGGAAGAATTGATAGAATAATTAAAGGAAAAATGAGACCAAAGTGGCTTAGTTTTCCAAACAGAATTAAAACTTTGGGAAGAGGGAGAAGCCAAGGAAAAATAAATTTGTTCCCTAGAAACATACTAGAGGAAGAAAGCAGTCAGGAAAAAGGCTGTGTGAAAAGTCAATGTGTCAACAGTACAAATATGCATGAGCTGTCCGTAAATAAGTTTAAAAAAAGCCTCCTATGCATCAAAGGAGTAAGGATCTGGAAAAGATCCTCAGTGGGAACAAAACCATTTATTTTAAGATGGGGTTTCATTAACTTAATAGAGGCAGATGATGCAAGAATTTACAATAAGAAGGATTTGAATTTCATGGTCCAGATCTTTCAATATACTGTGTTCCAGTTCTGGCCTTGGCTCATGCAGGTTACCTTTGTTTAGGTGAGAAGTTGGTGTCCACCACAAAGATATTTCACTACACAGACATGGCATCAAAGCTTGAGTTTAAACAAACAAATGTCAAGCTGTGAGAGATGTGATTCAGGGAAGAATTAACTTCTCCAATTTCAGACTGACAAGAGGTCATAGATCTTCATCATTTCCACTCACTTAGGAGGTGAAAGTGGGAAGAATAAATAGACAGTGAAGTTTCCTTTTATGTCTGATTCATTTTAGCTATATTTTCACCTCCCATCAGGAAAGAACAGAGTAGGGAAGATCCCTAGATATCAGTTCCCTGAGTTATGGAATTTGACTTCAATTTCTTGTAGAATCCTCTATGTGCAAGGACAGGATGGAGATTACTTCTGTCTCTGGAAATGTCAAATGTGAGATCACAATATCAAAAATTTCTTACACAAGGTACACCATACTTCTATCTGCACAGGATGATCTCAAGCAATTTATTATCTCCAGTTTCATCTAAATTTATTTTGAAAACATTAAGATGATGGGGAAGTAAGAACACTAGGTGAAGCACATTCAAACCTACCAAAATAAAATGTTTCCAGAAACAGCTAAAACAGAATCTTTTCATGTGTGATAGAAATAGGAGGCTAAGAAACAAATCTTTCTGATGCTCTATGCAGAAATCAATGTTTTTCCCAACATTTTCTCTTCAGAACCATTCAGCTTTACTGTCTGATCAACAAATACAAATCTGGCCATAAGGAAATMTATTAGGGCAAAAAGCTGAAGCCGAGGTAGGCCCAATGCACTTCATGTAGAAGATTGCTTTTGCAGAGCTATGCCCCTGCTTACCCAACAGCAGTGATCATTTGTTTGCAAAGGCTCATGATTCAGACCCTGAAAAGAACATCAGCCTTTTTCATACATCTCAATGCAAAGAGCAGCCAGTGAAGAGCACTGAATAACAGGAAAATTAAGATGTGTGTTCTACAGCTCAGATGATGCAAACTCGATTTCTTCAGTGGTTTTTGGTTTTGGTAATACTAGGACATGTTTAGGGGAAAACTGTCCTGCCTGTAAAGTTCAGTTTACAGTGGAATTACTAAATTAACTAAAATTGGAGTAATCCTGAGTAAGATCTCTATAATACTAAATGATACTAAATGATAAATATAATGAGACTTAAAAGATAGGAGTAACTGGAAGGAGGGAAAAACCCCAACCAACCAGAGACCAATAGTTCCTTTTAGAACTGATAAAATATTCCAAACACAAATAAAGAGTTCAATATATCTGAATAGCATGTTTAACCCACAGCTCTTCCCCAACCACCAGGTGAGTATTTTGCTCTACATCAAAGTTTGGGAAATTGCTATGGACTGAAAATGGAAAGAGGCCTTGCTGCATTGCTTCTAGTCCTAACTTAACAGTCAGAGAATTTTAATAACTTGGCTAAATCTTATTTCTATTAATGTAATTCTCCCATCTATCACCAAATGGAAAGAATATTTCCCAAAGGATATAGAGACCCAAAAGATAAGAATCAAATCTACATTTCCATAACAAATACCTAGATAATAAAATTTTCTCTATTTTTAATGTTGTGTAAAGCAATACAAACATGTACAAGTGTAGGCGGCTTACTTTGGTTTTGGGGTACAGAACTGAACTTTGCAATATGAAAAAAATTTAATGAGTTCAATTTCACCTTTATTTGAGCTCTTCTATACTTGGCCAGAAGAGGAGGTTAACCATTTAATAATATTTTTCATACATTTATGTTCAAAATGCACTGGTTTATGCTTTTAAATTTTCCTTTATTACAATGAAAGTGACTTAAAATTAAGTGTGGGAGGCATAAAAAAATCCACCCTACCCAATGTCAAGAAGAATATCAAATTATTGATCTGTAGACAGGAGGAAATTAAATATGGTATCCTCTTCTCATTTAAAAGAAAATAACTGCAACAACTCTTCAAAAGTTCATGGAAGAAATAGATTAAAAATGTTGGCATGAAATCAACTACTGTCTTGAATGTATCTTCTGCAGGAGTTTTATTTACAGAACACGGCAAGTACAAGGATTTGTCAGAAGTGTATGGACTTAACTTTCTTTGCTGATCTTAACTTTCGTGCATACACAGTCACAGAGACATTTCATAGTTGTGACAGCCAAAATTGTTCCTTTATCGGTGAAAACAAAATTGTTTTCAGTGACACATCATCTTGATATATTTTGCTTCTGGAAGTTTCTTTTGGGATTTCTTGAAAACATCTCTGCATTTTATTAGAAGTCAGTTTAATAGGTGGACAAAAATCAATCCATGCTTTTTCCACAGAGAGTTAAAAATAATTTTTTTCAACTCTGACACTGTACCTTTATCTGTGGAAGGTAAAAATACTATTCCACAGATATTCCACTATATCTGTGGAATAGTGTTTTTACCTTCATATAGTGCCATTCCATGGAGAGCTTGGTCTATAAAGAAAACAAAGAATGAGATTAAAGAGACGAAGACCTTATAGGTGTTAGTAACAAGAAATTCAGAGGTAGAGACTTGAGGCATAACCACAAAGACTAGTTTTAGCTTAGCACAGCTAACTTCAGTACTCTCCAGCCTCTGCCAGAAAGCAGGACTCTTTCTTCTTATTGACAACAAAAGGAACCAGAGATGACCATCCTTTAGCTAGTTTTCCTTTATAGTATTTACTGTCCCTGTATGATTTAGGCAACAGTTCCATGCACATGCACCACCTGGCTGCCAGAGTATAGGTTCAGAGATTCAGTCCTTTACTGAAGCACATCATAGCCTGGGCTCTAGGACCTATATTAAATTCTGGTTTTGTAGCCAGCAGTCATATCCATTCAGTTTTCAATTCTTGGGTATACACACTCTAAGTTGTGTATTTCTTGATAATTTGAGATAAAACACTCTTAAAAGGATTGTGGATATTCAGACAACTAAAGCTTGAATGCAGGATCTTTAAAACATGGAAAAACCCTGTTTGGAAGGGATGTTGGCAGTTCATCTAGTCCAAACATCTGCTCAGAGCAGGGTCAGCCGTATGATAAGGGACAGTTGCTCCAGACTTGAACCAGTCATGCCTTGAAAAATCTCTAAAGATGGAGAATATGCAATTCCTTTGGTCAACCTAGTATTCCAATGCCCTAAGGTGAAGAGGGCTTTCCCTGAACCAAAGTTTGAATATCTCATGTTTCAATTTATACCTACTATTTCTTGCCCTCCCAGGTCGTACATGTCTTCCTTCTTGCTCAACTGTATGAGTGTAAAAGTAGGATGCTGCTTTCTGACACTGATGCTACAGTTGTACTGAAGATAAATACTTCCACGAAAGTACAAAAATATGCTTTTCAATGGCATATTTTTGCGAAACGGAGATTTTTGCAAGTAGTTTTATTAGTAGTTCATTTAATAAAACCAATAGAAAAATTAACTAACCCATTTTTCCTCTGTTCACATTCCTACCTCTCATATCTGATTTTCTGGCCTTACAACCCTCTCACTGAAAGAAAAAAAACAAATGGGGGGTGAAGAAAAATTAGGAATAAAAGTAAAAATACCTCAAAAGTTTAGAATTTCCGTTTGAAAAATTAAAACAACTTCAGAACATCTTTTGGATCTTCATTGTTTTTCAATTCCAATATATCTCAAACCCTTCATCACTATGTATAGTCATCTTCATCGCTATACATTACTTATATAGGAGAAAAAGTTTTAAATTCTAGTCTACTATATTTAGCCTTCATTAGTCAAGAAATTTATTGCATTTGCAGAATTGCTTGGAACTCTTAGGACTCTTATTCTTTTGATCGAGTATTGAAAAAGAACCTCTTGTACCCACCTTGATTACTGGCAAAGAAAATCAAAATGCTAAGAAACTCACAAAATATTAGAAATAACTTGAATTTAAGACATAGCATCAATGTTGTTTCTGTTAACAATGACAGATATTTGGACATAAAATTTCGTTAGCTGAACAGATTTATCATGGAATAATTTCTATGCAAAGGCCAACATTTTCAAATGTCAGTACCCAAAAATCCATCTCCAGGCACACAATCAAACAAGACATAATTTTCAACTGTACATCTGTGTAATTTTAATTATTCTATGAAAATCTCATGAGTTCCAAACAAGTTTATCTTTTTATTGCATGCATATATAATGTGAAGATTTTGAGAAGCTTTAGGTTTTGAGGGGAAGAATTCCATGAAAACACTTCAGATAAATTCCCTGCTTGACCATAGACATTAAATAAATCTCAGCTATCTTCATACTGGATTACATCCTTCTGTTCTTCACAGCAGCAGAGACAATAAATGGTTGAGAATTGCTGAGAAATAAATGTTTTAAAGAGATAGTCAGAAAGTTCAGTTTTGTGGATGGTGACTAACATATTTGGGACAGTATGCTTAGCAATAACAAAAAAATGTTTCAAACCATCTTTTCTTATACAAATTGCAAAGGGTTTTAAGAATTGTAGTCTTCCTTATTTCTATAGAAAGCAGATATTCCCGTTTTTCTATTTTGTTTCCATCCATGTGGATCCATGGATGAAATATCACCCAGACAATTGGAAGCAATGCTCTCAATTTTTATGTTAAACTGTTTTTCTTATATGCAATGATGTTTTGGACAACAACATTAGAACACATTTTAGCAGACTTTTGGAAGTCCCCCGTTTTACAAACGGGAAATTGAGATATTAAATGTACATCACAAATTTAGAAGTAAGCAGCTGGCTGACAAATCTTTCCTCCGATGATTCCTGTCTTGTTAGCTTTTTTGTAAGTCTCCCAAGAGTTTCTTTAGCTGCACCATGTGATATTTCACTACTGCTGTTTTCTGCTCTTGCAGCAAAACCTACTATTTCATCGTAAACAAATAGTGTTAACACTTGTGATGCTTAATGTTTTGTCAGTTTGCTCAGCAAGTGTGAAGAAAATGCAAACACTTTCAAGCCTTTTTTCATGCTGTCAGACTGCACTAAGTTGAGGAGATCTCCCAAATGGATGGTATTGTATGCTGCATTTAGATCATTTGCTAAAAAATTAAGAGTTGACACTCGTGATTCTTAAAACTGGCAGTACCTGGTTATTGAAACCTTTTTTTTCTACCTGGAACAATCAAAAATTTTTATTCAAAAAGATTATAGGTTGTGGACACATTTTTTAGCTTTGACAGGCTTGCTTCTCAGAATGGCTTGCCTTACTTTCATTTCTGTGAATGGCTTCCTAGGTATTCCTACGCATAATTTCAATGCCCATGCTTTGTATTATATTTTGATATGCAAATCTGCACATTATCTATCCAATTAGATATGCTTTTCAAAACCTTAATTTTTCATAAATATGTATATTTTTCATCACTTCATATAATTAGTCCATTGGCATGAGAGGAATGAAAAAGTATATGTGAATGACATGCTTCGCAAAATATGGGTTTTCTTTTCCATTGGTTCTATTCATACATCAATCTAAAAAGACGAAAAAGGTGGTTGTGTCACATAAATCATTAATAACAGATGTATTATCCAATTGCAATAACTTATACTACCTTTAACAAATGAGAGTAGCCTTGGGAAAAGCTGATTTACACAATTTGTACTATGCACAATGACACAATTTTAGGGGTTGAAGGGCTCAGAGAAGTAATCCTGAAGTTTACGGTCCCCTTGATTTCAAAAGATGTTTGAGGTGCATTGAAACATTGAAAACATAAAGTTAAATGTATTTAACAGATGTCTAGTGCTTTTTGACAAGGCCTGTGATAATCATGTTGGCCTCTAGCTGCTAATCTAGAAGGTTACGTGTTTCCATAGATCATAATCTCCAAACCCCATGCAGCTGTCTCAGATACTCCACTGCATCTCAAATGGCAAGAGATGCTTCTTTTTAAGCACCTGAATTAAGCCAGTAATAATGACCACAGCTGTAATCTCCTAATTAATTTAAAGCTGTGAATGAGATGCAAGGTACCATGTTGCTCTATATGGTATGAGAGACAAAAGAAATTCTCCACCTGTGAATGGCTGCGTGTAGTTTGGGCCTTTGGGGGGTGTGTGTGGTGGTGTTTGTTCTTTTTTAAAAGTCTGTTTGTTTGGGTACTTTGCAATTTAGAGGCTTGGTTTTGATACCTTTCCTCATTTCCTATACTTTTATACTGTTGGGTTAGTCTGTTAAGTGAAGGAGGTCACTAAAAAGGTTTTACAAGAGAAAAAACCAAAAAAATGAATGCACTGGTAAACGTAATTTCTTGTCTCATACTGGACTTATGGTTTGTTTGGGTTTTTTTCTGCTTCAAGATAATTTTTAAACAGACTTGAACAACCCTTTACATAACATTGTCAGTTTGAACCAGATTTATTTGTCCAATGAAGGGTGTTTTATCAGAACATTCATTACCCTTTTTGAACATAGTGGAGTCAAGGATCAGAAAGCAATTTTCCTTCTTTCCTGTTCTCAAAACCATGATTTTTTTTAGTGAGGTTAAGCAGTGCTTTTTCAAATTCCCTGTGCTTGATGTGTCATCTATCGATGAGTCAAGCCTGTTATGCTGGAACTCTGAATACAAGAATTGTCCCTCACTTTGAAAACTTTTAAAAGGCATGCTTTATTTTTTCTATAGGTAAATTTGAAATAAGTTTTCTTTTTATTCGCAGGTGTCATGGCCATACCCATTGATACAAGGTGCTTGTATACAGGCTCTTCAAGTGTTCATGTTTGCACCATGACTGCACTGCCTAACCAGCTCTTTTTTGAAGCACTAAAGCTACTACATCAACATGACCAGACTGGAATTTCTTTGCATTTTTAGAAACATCTGCTCTACATATCACTGTGTAATATATCTATATATTTACTGTAAAAGAAATTAAGGTGTCACTTTGCTGCCAAAAATTTAAGCATGTGCAGGACAGCGCTATTTTTGACACACTGCAGATGGAGTGCTTTAAAAAGGAGAGTTTAGCCTTTGCAGCCACATATAATGGATGTATACCCATCCTCCAGATAAAAACAACTCTATGGAGTGAATGTTTAGTCTGCCTTTTTGCTTTACACTGAATTTTATTTGCAACAGCTGCTTTCTAGTTCACATGAAAGTACTATTGATAATTGAGGGAAGAGCTTTGCGTCTAAAACATGAATCATGTTTTTCTTACTGACCAGTTTAGCTCCTTCTGTAAAATAAGAGAGTTTGAATTCACAGGTCCAAATTCCCAGGATAACACTCTCATGAAGCAATGATAGGCTGAATGGGGTATCCCTTAAGACTCTTGCTATGAAACTTTGCTGGTATGTAGAACAACATATAATATTCACAGGGAGAGACACAAAAAGCAGTAGTGAGACCCTACACAGTGATTACAACACATAGTTACAGCATTTGTAATTTCAAAAAGCTCTTGCATCCTTTACCTTGCTTGGAGCATAAAAGTGCAGTGAAGAATACTGGAAAGCTTGTGGAAAATATTCAAGGGTTGGCATGCATCAGGAGACTCTGGTGGAATAGAAGCGCAGGAGGGGAATATTTGTCAGTCTCCCAGGATACCCATTTCATCACTACAGAACAGACAGTGGTCAAAATGAAGTATTTTTGGTTTTGCCTGATCCATCTCTTAATTTCTCAACCTCTGCCCCTTCTCAGTGAACATTCTTTGCTGGACATTTTTGKTTTTGGAGTGGCCCAGTTGCAAAAGGAACTGAAGGTCCCATTTAAATTTATGTTATTACTTTAAATTAGACTGTTAAACTAAATTGTCACTTAAAAGAACACATGTGTTTTGCATCATCTAAAAAGTTGAATTTATTCAAGAGATGGTCAAAAATATCTAAAAAATAAATAACAAAATCAATTTTTCAGAATATGTACATAACCATTACTGCAATGTATATTACAGTAAGTAACTAAATATCTCAATGACTGTTATTTGGAGGGGAATTTGTAAGAAGGAAAGGGTGATATCCCATCATGGATATTCTTCTGTGCTCTTTTACTTTCAAAGCTATTAGTAAGAGCCAAGATCAATCTAGTTTTAAACATTCTTTTCCTGAAAGCTCTTTCTGGTCTGTCCAGGTTCACGTATTGTGTCCCATACAGAGAAAATAAGAGTGAAGAGTGAGGGTCTGTTAGTGTCTCAGCACAGGTAAGAACGACCCTTCTGAGGAGAGTCTCTGCCCAGTCCCTTTTACTGTGCTTTGGTTCACACTGAGGGGGGATCTCACTGACCACCAAGGGGATTTTGTCTGGAGGAGACCTTGCAGGATCTCTCCTGCCACACTCAGCTGCAGAGGGGCAGGCAGCAGCCCATGGGACTAGACTAGAGCTGCTCTGACAAACAACCACTCCATGCCAATGTAATGGGGATATCAGGTCCTCAGCACCAGGCATTTCACTCTGCAGACCCATTCCTGTTTCTCCACGCGCTAAGGCAGAGGCAGTTTGACTGCCTGCCAACGGCATGTGAGGCACCATGACAAGCATTTCCTGCATATGCTCATTCTGTGTGCTTCTCTCACAAACTCAGGCAGAGAGCTTGCTGCTAAATAGCACAAGACATTCTCTTTCTTTGGTGCCTGAGCAATCTGTCTCTGCGGTCTTCCCAGCCTTTATGAGCCCAGGGATTTGGAAAATAAAAATATCAGCTAAACCCAACTAAATAATATTGTACAGAATAAAGCAGAGACAGCTCTGGCTGGCCCTCATTATTCAAAACCAGAGTACTCTGCTTATACCACTGATAATGTAGAAAAATAAATGCTTCTCACAACTGACAATTTTTCACTTTCATTTTTCTTCCAATAAATAATATTGAGTTTGTGTAGATGCTTTTTAAGATGAAGACGAACGAAGCAAAATTAAATGGTATTGAACATCAAAACATCACTTTAGCTAAGCAGCAGGATGTTTAGATCTTTGCTGAAAGCTTATCTGAACTACTGCAAGCTCCTTGACTCTGCAAAATCATGCAAAACATTTTAAAGCAGGTCAAATATCAGGCACTTCAGCTGCCAGGAATTTCCCATCAGCAAAAAGGGGAGGAAAGAAGCTCTTCCATCATTTCAGAATGTAGGAAAGGCTAGTGCTACAGTTACGTGACAAACTAGGGGGATTGGGTATTGTTTTATCTAAATTTTCCTTCTAAGAATTTAATTATATGTCATTATTTTTTAATATAAATAGATTTTGGTCTTTTTAAGAAAGACCTGTGTCTAGATTAAAAAGTATTCTGCAAATGCAGGGCCATGCATGCTTCTGAAAATCCTTATGGACAATTATGTGTATAGAATATTTAATTGCATGTGCGCATATGGATTATTTCCACCACTTGCAGGGACACATCCCTAAGTGTTTGCACAAACAATCATAATATTTAGACATAATTTATTAGCTGGACAATTATACAAATTATATATTTGTATTTTAAATGAGTCCCATATTTTTATCACATTCTGTGTAATATTTGATCAACTCATTAAGAAACATGAGGATTAAAATTCAGGAGTGTCTGGATGCATGCCTGTTACACTTAATTAGTGATTGCTGGAAAAAGGATCTGAGAATTATCATACTGCATAATGACAGAGATCTACACAGCAATAAAAATATTCTGCGCAGTATTTTAATAAGATTCACTGCCTTTGGTACACTTAAACAGGTGAAGTAAAATGCAGCATTTTGCATTATGTGAGAGTTTAATTTCAGAGTTTTATTTATAAATGTTGCAAGTCATTTAAAGAAAGGAGTAATTGTCATAGTAGAAAGGCGTAATATTACAGATTTTTTACAGCCATGTTGTAATGGCTTCAGTGTATACTAAATATTTAAACACATATAACATACATTAAAAAATCGACAGAGCAGCAGAAGATAGAAGATTAAAACAGTGCACTTTTGGTATAAAGATTTCAGATACAATACAGAGCATGAAAGCAGACTAACTGAGTAAGTGTGAATCATCCTACTAAGATGCTGAGAATGTTCAAAGGGTTAAGGATGGCAAATCACATTTTGTTGCTATGTGCAGCAAGGATAAAGATCCACTGGAACCCCCGTTAATAGGTGAAAGGTGGTCTGAGCCAAAACGCACACACTGACGTCCAACACTTCCCCAGAGAATCAATGATGTTTTTTGTGTGTGATCAATGTAATATTCCACAGCTAAATTTAGGGACTCTGCATCCTATGAAAATTACACCTATGTCTAATTAACAATAAAAAATTGTGGTTATCTACAGGTTTAATTATTTAATCTACAAGGTTTTGATTAACTTAATCCTTTTAGTAAGAACAAAAGAGTATATGGGAGACAAAAAAGCATTTCTAATGTTGTTTACTCAGAAGGAATTTTGTAATTTTCCCTAGTCAGCTTGTAAGATTACACCATCTTTGCTGTTAACTCCCCTAACCCAAGCAACATACAGTGTGAGACAGACTGCTAATAGTTTTCACTGTCTCAGTGTATTACTTGGTTAAATCATAAACTATGTCTACAAAGCTTCTCCTTTTTAGTTTGGAATTTTTACAGACTTTTATCAATAGATCATAAGATTCAGTGTTTGATTTTGATGTGTTAGAGGTAAGCTGAAAATTTAAAACCAGATGCCTTTGGCCACAGCAATTTGTTGGAGGCATATTTTACTAGGCAAATGAATCTTTACACTGAGGTTCACTCTCTTTTCAGTACTGGTACTGCATTCTGCATATTTACAAGTCATGGGGTCACACGTGTTGTTCCACCAAAGTCAGAGGGAGTTTTGTCTGATATCAGTGGCGCCAGATTTCACTTTCAATAATTCGTGTAACATGCATGCTGGAGTATCTGCACCAATGCTGTGGGTGGGTATTGTGCAAAGGATGAAACAAGAAAGAGACACTTTCATCATAGAAACTCTTCCAGGAGCCATTACCACTGCAAGCCCTCTTTTCTCCAAGCACTCTGAAGATGCTTGTTTATATGCTATTGCCCTGCCTCAAAGTGTATGACAAAAATCATTTAAATGAAGATTTAAAGGAAGAAAGAGTCCTGAGCCTAAAGGAATAAGAGTTCAGTTCTGAGTTCTGACATCAGGCCGCTTTAAAATCATAAGCAAACCATATGGCTTAATTTAGAAACATTAATAAGAGAAATTAGCACATGAGGAGATTTCTGAGAATCTTGCAATTCATATCAAACTGAAAAAAACCCATAAAAGTCTACTTTTGGAAATACACTTTGAACTCTTCCAGGTATTTTTCCCCTTAAACTATTTCCCATGTGTGAAATGAAAAAATGAAGACACACAATAAAAATGAATATTTAAATATCAGCCGTTGTTCTTATTATCACCAAATGTAATTGCACATTCAAATACTTTAAGGGTGGGGTCAGACCTGAATGATCTCCAGAAGTCCCTTCCAACCTCAGCCATTCTGTGATTCAGTGGTTCTCTAATATTTAATCTGTTGCTGTAGAAATTACCTTATCAAGTAGAAGTTCATTAGGGATAAATGTCATATGGTGTAGGGATTATGTTAAGCTTACATTCAAATGCATTTTTGCAGGAAGAAGCCTATGCTAGCAAATAGAAGACATTTTCAAGAACCAATTAAACATATATGTAGGAAAAGAAAACGTTTTTCCAAAACCTGCAGAATGGTTCTATTTGTACAATTCCAGGGTGCCCTCATGACTCAGGCAGAGAATTCAGGACTTCTTCCCCAAACAGAGAACTTTGTAGTATTATCATTAAACCAACGAGAAAAGTATATTGGTCAATGAAAGTGATATTTCCAGTTTTCACTTATTGGCAAGTAAGCAACACATGGGCAACTCAGCTAGAAAGTTATTTCATCATCTCAGTTACTTGTTCCAAATAAATGCAAAATTTTGACCCACGACTAGAACAGCCTACACATAGATTCACAGACACAGGAAGTATTGCAGCTCTTCAGTGATACTTTTAGATTTCTAGTGCTAGAAATGCCTTCTGATTTATCTAAAATTACAAGCCAAGTTGTGATGCCATCATCCCACAGCACAATAGATACAATACAGACTTCTTCAGCTGTTCCATGCTCTCCTTTACCTACTGTGTTTCATATTAAAGACAGAGTTTTTGTAAATGTTTATATTATCACAAAAATATGGTTCTTGTGATCTTATGAGGTAAGTGCAAAGAATAAAAAATTGAAATGATTTTTCCTATTGCAGTGGACACATAAACAAATCAAATGTCTTCTTAAACCACTCATCTCTTCTTGTCTAAAGAAGGCAGGAGGTGACAGAGGCTGATTGCAATCCTGTCTAATACCTGCTGATAAATGTGAGGACTCATTGTCACTAGCATTCTCCACCGTCTCCTCTCACAAACAGGCTCCAGAACCAACATTTCTCTATAAATAAAGTTTCAGGGCCACTTTACAACCACGTGGCCTTCTGGTAGAAAAAAAAAAGGGAGTCATTCACATATCCCCCCTCATACAGTTAAATAAAAAGAAGAATTCTGGTTTGTTCCGTGGAGAAAGGATATTCAAAAGAACATTCACAGAACTCAGTCCATCCTTCCTGTCTGTAGAGTGTTTTCTATTAAATATTAAAACAAACTGTAGGGACTGAAAGGCAAAGGAGCCTCACTGTTTAGAGGGAATAAACACTGTTAATGCCATTACTTCCAAGGGGTTACTGGTCGTTATGAAATCTTGATTAATCATGCAGTAAAATAAAGAAGATATTCAATTGAACATGCTTGGGCTATTTAAGTCCTGTAACTTATCTGTGCACAAAATAGGACACAGTTGAATTTTAGCAGTGCTCAGGTATGTCTAACTGGGAATGCCAACCACTCCACTGCAATTTGACTTATTTAAGTGATGTATCCTATTAGTGATAGGCAAAAAGACCAAGAAAATGACCCAAACTCAACTCTCCAAAACTCCCAAACCATTAAAAATATACTAAAAATCTTAACCAACTTGTTATAATCCCAGATCATGAGCTAGGGAAGTTAGACAATTCTCTGTATCTAATAGAGTTAATATGATGGAAAGAATGAAGACCAGAGGGACAAATGGAAAATTAATTAGGGAGAAATTCAAACATTTGAGGAACTAACGGGCTCAGCTCCATTCCAAGAAAAGAAGAAGAGTGTGTGTGGTAGACTGACCAGAACACATACAATTGAAACACTGGAAGACAGCACTTTCATTTGATACTTTGCTGGAAGTTTCTAGCTGGCAGTATTTGAGCTTTATTTAGTCTGCTTTTAACTGTGCTTCTTGCTATACACAATGATAAAGGCTGACCTAATGAAAGCAAAATTAAGTAAACTACAAATCCTGTGTGCAATTTTTTTCAGGTGTTTACTCATTCAATGCCCCCGCAGGCCCAAATGCTAGCTCATTATTCCCAATTGTACTCCATTTCAAATCAGTGACACAGACACACAGAAAGGTTACTTGAACTATCCAGAAACTGGTTTTGAAGCAAATTATTCTTCCATATGTTCAATATCTTTAGAAGAAAATAGTCCAGGTGGGCCTATGTATTTATGTTTAACATTTCTGAAACAATTTTGAATCCAACTGAAGTAACAGGTGACTGCATTAAAAGAAGAAAAAACCCGAACACTTCAGCAGCTATTTTTCAGATGAGTCTGTTGTGCATGCTCCTGACAAAGACTAAGGCAGCTTTCAGGGTATGTATTATGTCTGTATAGTGAACAAGGCTGTTGTCCATTGAGAGAATGCTTTATCTGAAGCAAATAGGAATATGTGGGATGAAAACTGAAACTGTTGAAAAGTGGAAAACTGAAGGACAGAACAGGTAGGTAACTTCCAAGGTTACATGGAACAAATTTCTGGTGAAGGAGGAAGACTCTTTCAATCACTGAACCACAGGCAGTAAGGAAAATACCTGTCCATGTAGTATAAGGAAATATTTGGTTTGCCCTTACAGGTCATTTTTCTGGTCTCTGCAGTGCTGTGGGCTCACTGCTCTGCCCTGGGCTTCCACACTGCTAATGGGAAAAATCAGTTATAAAAATAGGCCAGCTGTTGGAACAAGACCAATAACACTTCCACTCTTTTCAAAGGTGATACAATCCACTCTTCTTAGATTAGTTTTTCTAAATGCATTCCTTTCCCCTTTAATAGATTAAATAGAAAACTAAAAAGTCTTGCATAAACAATACTTTCAAACAGTCACAGACACATCACTTCCATTTTCCCCCTCAAGACAAATACTTTCCCCAGTGTGCATAAACTTTCTAGAAGATGGACTTCAGACTTGCTTTTAGGATCTCTGAAGAGACCGGTGAAGAGATACTTTTGAATATCAGAGAAGCTTAGTCACCTGATTAAAAGTATCTAGGATAATGCCATTAGTTGAACTGTTTCCTGACCAAGAGTTGAAATTAATGTGTCCATTGAAGCAACTTCAGTTACAGCAACTTCACAGCACCTATGTGAAAGTATGATGCATCTTTGCTTCAATATTCCCAGAACTCTTCTATCCTACCTCAACAACTCCTTCTCTGAAAGACTGAATGGCAGAAGGAATTCTGTGGAACATTTTTGGCCGTGGGGTCACAATGAGTTTGGCCCTGTACCTGCGTCACACTGCTAACACAAAAAACCACTGTTAGTGACCAAAATGTCATTTGTGGCTTGCAGTGTAGGAGTGCAATTCTGTGTTAGCAGTACACGATTGCTTGTTTCTGGCTTTATTACCTGTTGATGCTAACAAAATATGGATTTACCAGTGTATGACAGTACTGCCCTTGATATCTAAGGCTTTCCTGTAAATAAATTAAATGAAATGCAAATAGAAAAAACCCCCAAGCCTAAACCAGTTTGCGAAAGACTGCTTGTTCTGTTCGTACTTTTGTCACTGCAGGCAACCAGAGTGTGAAGCAGGTAAGAAGTCAAGCAAGCTCTTGACGTCAGTTATTCCTCATTTGGAACAATTTTAAACAATCTTTGACTTATGTTCATATACTGATCATTGATTAAGCCCCAGGGATGTTTCCTCCAGTGTTTCTTCACCTTTATTACTATAAACAATGTAGTACTTTTCCAAACCACTTAGACTCTGTGCACAGTCTATTAATAAATGCACCCTTATATGGTTTTTTCTCATTAATACCTAGATGACAGCTGATATTCTGACAATCTCTGGGTCTCTGAAACACTCATCATAATCAGCAATAAGTCCTGTTTATTCCTTAGTTGCACTCAAACATTAGAAGTTATGCACAAAGAATAAATCATTCCTCTAACAGAATGATCAGTTTTTGTATTTCTCCATCTAGTTACATATTACTCACTTGGCATTTTCAGTTAAATGAATGYGTTCACTTAAAATAAATAGTAAGGAAAAAACAATAGCAGAAACAGAGGTTTAATAGTCAAATAGCATGCACATAACCACCACTAAGGGACTCCTGATGTTATAAGAACCCACTGATGCCTGCTTTCATGCACACAGCACACACAGTGGTTTWAGTCAGAGATCGTTTCTCTCAGTGTCTTTTATTAAAAACAGAGGAAGGCTCCAATTCACAGATTAATGAGCTGTGACTTAGCATTTCAGCTGTTTTCACTAAATATTTCATGTGTCTACCTGGATTTCATGTTTCTTCATAGCAGGGAACCCAGTAACACAGACTGCTCAAGCTTTGTTTTCAGCCTTTCTCCAAACCATTTGCAAAAGCCGCTGCAGTGTCTTGCTACTGCCTCTTGAAAGCCTTAACTTGCCAAATGACAATGGTTTTTCAGAGCAGAGTCATTGACATAAGTGCTGCATCTGAACAGATGAAGTCTGAAAGCTTTCTCAGAGGAGCTGTGGACACTGTAGCTACTGAGCACGCAGCCTGGCAGGTCAGCTATGGATTGCACATGAGCTGTGTTGTGCTGTCTGCTGGAGCTGAGCTTGGAGGTGGCACTCTGGCAAAGATGAAAGACCAGTACAATGACCTACCACACCAAGAAGAGCTGTTAACAGGAAAATTATTCCTCTCCTTCCCATCTCCGGTTATGATCAGGAATGGTTCTTCTTTCAGGTTAGCACTACTCTAGGGAGTGGTGGAGCAGAGAAGCTTGGCTTCTGAGGGGAGGTGGAAAGGATAGTGTTCCCAAAGCTGGAGGTGGAAGGAAGGGAGCAGGTCTGTACTTTTGCGAGTTTGCAAAAGTACAGGTGAGTTGGTTTAACCCCTCTGTTTGCAAGCTCCTAGGCTATCAACCTCGTTCTTCTGATTTCCAGTCTCTTGCCATTCTTCACAGAAAACATGCAATGTTTGGTTGGCCTTTTTTTTCTGCCTGATTATAAATTTGGTGCATCTTCAACTGAGAATGGCCCAGCAGAATAAACTGCATTCATAAATAATGAAAATTGGTTTGACTGGATCAAATGCCATTTCCATCCACAGAAAAAAGCCCCATTTGAATACTCTGATTATGTGAAAATAATTCCCATTTTTTAAATTCAGCTATTTATTCATGGCCTACCAGGAGCACCAATGGAGAGCAGTTCAATGCAGACAAGTGAGAGCACAACTACAAGKTAGCATGGGAGTTACATATTTCTGTAGTCAGGTCATACAGTAACATCATCCATCTATTACCAGCTAGGCTTGAACCTTTCAACAGGATCATGAAGCACAACAGTGTTTATATTCAGTCATTTACTGCTGTTGTTTCTTGCCTTCCTCAGACGTGTTCTAAACTGTGACGAGAAGGAAAGTCTTTAAGTTTCTTCACACATCTTTTTCTGTCTAAAAGGTGTTGAAGTAACTACGGCCGGCATAGTTCAGGACATGCATTTTTGTGTACATGGTGATAACAATTGTTACTTGTCCTGAATATTGACTTCACAGTACAACGGCCTTTTAATTTTTTTCCCTTTCTATTGGGTATTCGGAAATACTTGGAAAACAAAAATTATCATTGTATTGGGTTTGCATGGAAAGCTTTTGGTAGCAGAGGGTCTACAGGGGTGGCTTCTCTGAGAAGTTGGCAGTATCTTTCCCCATGTCCAGTGGAGCCAATTCCAGCTATCTCCCAGATGGACCCACTGCTGGCCAAGGCTGGGCCCATCAGCAGCTGTGGTAGTGCTTCAGGGATAACATTTAAAAAGGGGGGGAAACCCCCAACCTGTGCTGCAGCAGCTGGATAGATGGGTGAGAATATGTGAGAGGAAGGTCAGTGCAGAAGGAGGGGCAGGAGGTGCTCCAGCTGCAGGAGCTGAGATTCCCCTGCAGCCCCTGGTGCAGCCCAGGGTGAGGCAGCTGCATCCCTGAGCCCAAGTATGTCCATGGGGATGCAGAGAGCCACCTGCAGCCCCTGGAGGAGACCCGCACTGGAGCAAGTGGGTGTTAAATGAGAATGGGACCCTATGGAGTGCCCGTGCTAGAGCAGGCTCCAGTGGACAGGACAGGGCCTGTGGAGAGGAACCCACACTGGAGGAGGTCCTTTGGCAAGACTTGTGATCCTGTGGGGCACCCACACTGGAGCAGCCTGTTCCTGAGTGACTGCACCCCATGGAAGGGACCCCCACTGGAGAGGTTCTTGGAGAACTGCAGCCAGTGACAAGGACACACACTGGAGAAGTTCATAGAGAACAGTCTCCTGTGGGAGGGACCCCACCATGGAGCAGGAAAAGTGTGTAAGGAGGAAGGAGCAACAGGGACAGGTGATGAACTGACCACAACCCTGCTCTGCTTTTTGGGGAGCAGGTAGAGAAGTCTGGAGTGAAATTAAGCCTGGGAAGAAGGGAGAAGCAAGGGGCAGTTTTTAAAGATTTGATCTTAGTCCTCATTATCTTACTCTGGTTTTATAGGCAATAAATCAAATTAATTTTCTCCAATCAAGTCTGTTTTTTCCATGAAGGTAATTGCTGAGTCTTTGTCTTTGTCAAGCCCACAAGCCTTTTGTCATATTTTCTCCTCCCTATTTTGCTGAAGAGGGGAGTAGCTGTGGCTCCCTGGGGCACCCGGCAGATAGCCAGTGTAAATCCACCATGCCATTTACCTATCAAGGTATCACCAATTGCAGTAGCACAGCTTTGGAGTAAATTCAACTCCCTCTGAGACTAGTAACACCAGTCCAAACATTTCTTCCAAAGATATGAACTGCATGGTACTCATATGCCTATGGTACCTGCTATGAAGTTGAAAAGATGAACATGTTCAAAGAGTATACTGAGAGATATTATAAGCCCAAAAAACTTTCCTCTTGAATCGCATCCACCAACATCATCATGTTTTGAAGGTGAAACACACTTCATAGAAACCATAGAAAATGCCTGGAAGAACTGGGAGAATTAAAACATAACTACAAAGTATATACAGTGGAAAAACTAACATTTTGAATAATATCTTTGCGGAAGGCTGCTTCTTTCAACTCTTATTGTAGTACTCCTTACAATTCTTCCACTTGGCCTTGTTCAAATCATCATTCCTGTGGCAGGAAGGAGAGCAAAATTATTGCTGTAAAATAAAAGTCCGTGGACAAGGAATGGAAACAGAAAGAATATATCTCCAAGAGCTTCCTCACTGTAGATGACGCTCACCCTACAGAGAGCAGCAAGATGCCTTCCTTCTTCACTTGCTCCCTGTTTCTCACCTCCTGATACTTTTTCAAAATATTCTTCTCTGAATGTTCTGAGTTTTATCCTGTGATACTTTGTCAGGTGTGTAAATTCCAGCCTACTAAAGAAACACAGGATCAAAGTCTAAATTGACTTGCTAGAGTTCAACACACCYGAGGAGGTTTTTCTGACGTATTTTTACTTTATTTTTTGTTTCTGTGCACCTACAAAGCATGGAGGGCTGGCAGTTACTGTTCTAAAAAGCACAGTAGAGCAATAACAGATGATCCTGAACAAAGTTGTGAGAGGTCTGCAGTCCTCTTCAGCACCACGCAAATTTAAATTTGTAACAGTTTTGTGATGGGTCTGTAGGGACCTGAAGGCCCTTCTCTCCCCTACCCCACTGCCCAATAAAATTTCCAAAAATACTTCTGAGTATACAGGTAAGTAAACACCCAGATTAAACCCACTGAAAGCAGCAACAGAGGTTAGAAGAGAAATACTATTAGTATGCAGTGCTACTCCTACACCAACAGCTGATAAGCCCTCAGAAAAAACATAAATAAACTAATTAGAGACAGAAAAATCTTTAGTGTAATGATGTCCAATCACGCACTGCACCATCCTCTTTGATAAGCAAGGGGAAAAGGGAATCAACACATTTTCACTTTCAGGCATATGACCTAGTCACCAGCAACCTTTATCTAAGTAGCCTGGTACCTTTACATATATACATGAGATGATGCACACATGCATGTTTGGATAGCCAATTAATTAAATACAAATTCTATCAATTCATCTGCACCATAGTTTTTTATTCATGAGAGCTGTAACAGTCTAAAAATTCCCAAAGGAATGTGTGGGAATGCTTGTCACCCATGAAATAATACTGTAACTGTGAAGTTTTCAATACCTATAACAGAATACTGAGGACAAGTCATTGTGCAAAGGAAGAGCATCTAGTAAAATTTAATTACAGTATTTCTACTGTTGATTTCAAAAATTTGCAATGCTTACATTTCCTGGCTTGTATGCAAGATTACTAACCAACTTTTAGCTAAAAGGGTAAAAATTCTTATGTAATTTAATGCATCAGACAGGGGAGAAAAAGGTGAAAAGGAGAAAGAACTCTACAAGACATAAGAGATGACTCTTGCAAGATTGACAACTTCATCAACAAGCGTGCATATGGATGTAGGAACGTATGTCTACCTCTTTCTGGTCATTAGATTTAATTCTCTTCAGATGGAGGTTAACTTTGTTCATCTCAGTTTCTTCCTTTTCCATTTCAACAGTCCTATCACAACACAGGCACAGACCAAAGTTGGGTGATTCAACTCGAAGGTACCTGCATGAATTGCACAATCATACTAACAGAATACTTGATTTTCAAAATAAAATGCAATACCAAGGCACTCAGTAGGCACAAGTGCTGGCTTCAGTAAAAGCAGAATCAAAACATAAATGCTGCAGATCAGATCCTGTGCTGTTTTTTATACAGATGCAGATCAGTTTTAATCATCTTATTAGTGGTGGGTTTAGTTTAGGTCAGGATGTGCTCTGACACAGATCTTAATGACATATTAGAGGTATAGACAGTAGCATCAAGAACAGTTTTCCAAATTTTATAAAAGTGAAGAAAGTGAAAATCTAAAGCAGGAAAGAAATAGACCTTTAGTGATTTCATTGCTGAAGAAACAGCCAAGATCTCCTCCCAGCTATAAGTTCTCCCTAAACTCAGAGATCTGCAAAATCATAATTGTATTTTCTTCTTGTTCACTTAAGAAACATCTTATATATTCTTAGTGATGTGTAAAAACTGCTTATTAACCACCCGCAACTTTTCCATTGACTGTAGAAACTGCCATTTCATCATCATGCCAGAACCTACTCCAAGGGTTTTGCAAAGTCACTAAGTGCTCAATGAAATTAAAACAAATGGAAGATTTTAAATTCGTAAAACATCATGCACATAAGATTTCAAAACAAAGAGAGCTGTGAAAACCTTGGTGGAACACAGAAAAGGATACTCCAGGTAGGGGCTCTTTTCTGTATTCACCAATAATGATTACACAACTGTGGAGGGAAAAGAAGTATGTTAGCACTACTAATCTGCCTCCCATCAGTTGTAAAAATCAGCATAAACCTCCCCACAGCAGAGGAAGAGCACTGATTAACATCAAATACTGGACCAGTCTCTCTCGTTCACATTGGACCATTCATCCCCTCTCAAGACGGGAGGTTAGGGTATGTATTCTACCAGATACTGGCAGCAGCAGTTGGAACATTTCCTTCATCTTAAAAAAGATCTCAGGCACCCACTACTGTAATCTTCACATTTATAGTAACCTGCCAGTTTCTACTTTTATTTAAAGTAAGTCCTAATTGTACATGGCATTTTAGGTCTCAGTTTAAATTTGAAATATGAAACAGTATTCTCCTACAGATTTTTCGAGGAAAGCTGAGAAAACACTATTTTTTAAGAATACAAGTAAAAGAGATGGAAAATAGAAAACCCTTTTTTTTTTTTCCCGCAGTGTTGGGAGAACAATAATTTAAAATAGAGATGATAATGAGTAGTGCTTAAAAAGAGACAATTTCATTCATAAACTTGCTATTGTATTTTTATCAGCCGGAATTACAAAATTTGGCCTATGAATTGCATGATTTATCTTCTATCATTCGTTTATTTTCATACAAAATATTTCCACTAATATGTTATTCCTGTAGGAATATTATATTATTTGCAAAAGAGACTCTTTACTCCCCTTGGGTTTTCCATTCTAAGCAGGAAAATATGCTGCTAATATTTGGATGAGGTCCAGAAGAGGAGTAGACTAATAGCTGGATGAGAAAGGAGTATAGAAAATGGAATCACCATATGCACACGCTTACCTCAAAAAAGCTCTTGCAAGACATGCATTTTTACTGTCACTCCCTGCTGCCCACTCTAATGAACAAGTTATGCTCTTCACCTTTATAGATCTTATCTTATAACATAATCGTGCAGGGAAAATGCTAATTGGAGCAACATGCCATACTAACAGAAGGATTTATCCATTCTAACTACACTGTTTCTCAGTGATTTAGCACGACAGTAAATTTGTAGAATTAATGTTCTGTAGATTTCATTTCTCGTAAAAGAGAACATCAGATGTTTGCTTCATTCCAACAGGCTCCACTTCTCCTGCTAGCTCCTGTGAGAACCTTGTTAGCAACATACATTAAACTACCAGTAGCTCATATCTATAGAGTTCCCATAAAAAAAAAAAAACCCAAAAAAAAAAAAAAAAAAAAAAAAAAAAAAAAAAATTGAAAAATAAATCCATATTTTGACATTGCTGAAATATCCCAGTTTGAGGTAAATGGTTATCTCTGCTCTTTTCCATTTCACCTCTTTAACAAAAATAATTAATCAGTTTGCATTGCATGGTATTTTCACTATTCCACTTGGATATAGAGCAGGAGGTCTGCAAACTGGAGCCCAACTTATAGTCAGGATGCCAGGGAAAGCATCTAATAGCCTAGGAAGTGGAGATGCCTTTAAATAAATAAAAGTAATTAAAAAAAATTATAATAAGCCCGGCAGCTTGGGGAGAGGGAAAGTGAGCTCCACAAGCTGGACAAAAAGTCCCTATCCTATCCCCCAATGTTCTTTGTGGCTCATGGAAACACAAGTTCTGCCCCTCTTCCTTTCACCTGATGAGACCAGAGGCAGCAGTAGCACATTTCCTTATGCCATAAGGTCCTCACTCATTATTGTAATTTTCCATGTGTATGTAATGTATTTGATTGTGATCATCTGGCCAAAATAGAATATGAAGGCAAAAAAAGAAAAAAAATTGCAGTTGTTAAGTTTGGAGTTTATTGCCTCAGAACTTAACACCATGGTCTACAAAATACACAAGCCCAATAATATATATGCTATATTGCATTATGTGCCCAAGGTACTTTTCCAGGCAACAAGGAAATAAACTCTCTCATGTACCTTATTGTGTGGCTTATATCTATATTTGGGTCCAAATTTGCTGAAGAGTGTTGAACACCATATAGCATTTATGGGTTTCTATACATTGTCCAGCAAAATGCATATATCATGTAAAATATTGAGGTCTTTATCCTCATATTACTAAATAATTTTTATACGCTTAGTTGCAGCATCATTTTTTCTAGCTATATCAGTGGAATTTACTAAAAAACTCACAATGTAGTAGCCAAAACTGAAGAGGCTAAATCTCAATTTAAAGAACAAAAATGACATGAAAGAAAGATTGGGTAAAGTTTAAGCCAATGAAAGTATGAGTCATTATTATATAACAAGCAAGTTGGATATATTTTAAGCTGAAAAAAAAGATAGGTTGAGAGGGGAAGAGAGCACAGAAGTGGGAGTCAACAGGGGAACTGAGGTAAAGTAAGTGGGTATGTAAAAGTTTATGAGCACTATTAGGAACTTATATGTTCTCTTAATTCTTGTTTACCTACATTCTTTTAAGTCTCAGGTAGAACTGTTATAAAATGTTAACTGTTTTCATCCCAAGGGATGAACTATCCATTCAAACCATATCAATGTAATTAATTGCCACTAGGTAGCTATTAGGCAACTTCTAGGTAACTTTTACAAACTTATTCTGTTCATAGAAGACACAGCTGGGTAGAAATTAGTCTCTAAAAATACTTTCACACAACCTGCTTGTTTTCTAGTCACTGTCTTCTTATGTTATGCTCATTCCATCTGTCAATAGATATGAGTCACACATTCGACCTTTCAGTTTCACTTGCGCACATAAATTTCTTCCAATTTCCTGTGAAACAAACACTTTTAACTCTTTAGAGGCTAGCAGTTCACACAGATAGCATGCTAGAATGGCTGAGGTAGAAGCAAACTTTCGTGTTGATATTCTTATCTTTCCAGCCTGCACTACCTTTTGAGAGTAGATTGTCTCTCCATTTTGCTGACCACCCTTCTGCCCACACTACCACTAACTTGCACTGAAAAAGTAGCAAATATGTGGAACTCCTGTTCAAAAAACACAGTCTAACTGTATTTTCAAAGAATGCTAAACACCAGAGAAGCAGATACAAGTCACTCCTGACAATACCAGCCGTGAACAGCAGATGCACTGAAGTAAAACTGTAATTTTACCAAAGTAAAGCTATAATTTTACCATTTTTAAACCTTAAGCAGTCAACATTTGATTCAAAGCTAACTTGAAAATAAAGACTCATGCTTTCCCAAGTGCTACCCACTGACATAAATCATGATGCCTTTATGAACTGATCCTACTTTGTTCCTTCCCAAACACTATAAACACCTCCAGTATGAACAAAGAATGAACACGGCCACAAAGAACACAGCAAAAAATGTGAAAGTCAGAGCATTATTTTGGGATTTGGGAGTATATTATCTTACTTTCTTTCAGGCATGGTGCACAATTTAATTCAATCTTTCAGGAAGCCATTAAGACAAAGGGGAAAAAAAAATTAGTAAGAATCACAAAGCTGGACTATTGAGAGACCAAATTCTGCACAATGACCTGCTAAAGAATGATGGAGACTTGATGGGTACAATTTGTTAGCAGACCTCATTTGCAAGCTCATTTAACTCATTATTGTTGAAACAGCAGCTCTGCAGCAAGCTGCTTTCACAGAACAGAAGACTCACAGTCTGTTTCAATTAAGCTTTACAATAGCATACAAGGGTCTGTGGTTTGGCTTTATGGTTCCTTTCCAAAACACACCTGACTTGGACCAACTGTAATATTGTCCCACCAAAACTACTTCAGCCATCCAAGCAAAGTTGCTTTTCTACTGTGACTGAGATCTCCCTATCTTTAGTAATTGGAGGACAGTTTAAATGGAGAAAATAGGATCAGGCCTTTGGCCCACGGTTGCTGGAAGGGATGAGTGGATGAAGTACAGCTGAGATGACACTGGAATGGCTCAGGCTCCTCTGCCTGTACTCCACTGTGACAACCTAAAGGGGCCGGTGAGGTTTCAGCACTGTCATGTGGGAGAAGCAATTTAGAAAAATCTGTAAAATGTGGAAGCACCCAGAAAACCTGCTATTGACTTGTGGATGAAGACTGGAGTTTTTGACCTTGGGACACTGGAACATTAACATTGAAATAATAAAACAATGTGTGTTCTGTTGCTGTAACAGATATTTAAACAGTGTTCCCAGTCACTCATTTAAGTGCAGACTAACCAAGTTAACGAATCCAAGGTGACACAGTAGATGTGCATATCTGGCCTTTGTGTTAAAAATCTTCTGTTTCCTTACAGAGAACACATTAAAGGATTGATTTTACTTCTGGTGACTTATTCTTTCTGCATACTTTAAGAAACAACTAAAGAAAAAAGAATTTTCAAGTAGTACTGAGGACAGCAACAAACAGGAACTTTGTACATTGGTTTCTAAACTGAAGTAAAGGAAAAATAAATATGTATATATGGACAACCAGAGCCAAAATTAGCAATAAGCAATATTAGTCACCATTTTTTCTTTTTTTTGTTAAGTGGGGGTGGGGCGAAGTGGAACAGTTGTTATGGTTTTTTATTAATACTTTTTGTTTGCTTTTTTAAAGTGTCAAGAACCATTCAATCAGCATTTGTATCCTGATATTTTGGTCATCATGTGCCTGTAGGCTAAATTAAAATTAGCATTCTTCAGGTTCTTTATATTTATTAGTTCAGATAAACAGTTGCCATTGGCACACAGTCAGCTGACAGTAACACCTACAGTGTTAAAAAAAAATACCACAAGCCAAAACCAGGAAAAAATCTGTTAAGTGACTGCTCTGTTTTAACAGGCAGCCTTTCTGTATCAAACTTCATCTTTCAAAAATACTTATAATACATGGTCCATTTACAGATGTACATGCAGTCTACTATTGCTTTCTTAAGGCTTCGAATCTCTTGGCATTTTTCTTCAACTTCCAAAAGCATAAATGTCTATTATTGCTTAAACTTCATCTCACAGAAGTCAACTGAATTTAGAAGTTGACTGTCAGAACATGTGTGGTGAGATAGCAACCTAGGCAGGCTGTTCTGAAATCCATGTGTATTTGTTTTTTCTCAAGAACCTGATATTGTTTTTGGCAAGACCAAATTTTTATTTCACAAATCAGGCAAAGAAAAGAAACATTAATATGAAAATTTCAAATAAATTTTCCCAGGAAACCATTACTGTCCAAATTTATTGTTAATTGTGAGACTATGACTTAATACAGATTGTAATTTAAAGCTAATTTTAAATTCAAACAAGTACCATTTATGTTTTAATTAGTTGAGGTCAGTGGGCTTTAGATTAAAATCAATTGAGAGTAAATATGTATTTTAAGTGCCTGACTTAACTTTCTTTAGTTACTAGTAAAATCCAAGACAATCAGTACAAGCAGAATGAAGGAAAGAATTAAAGTTAGTCTGAACTTAGTTTTTCTTAAAGAGTTCTTCCCAAAAACCCAAGCAAGTGGTCCATATATTGATAGCAGTAACATTAAGAATGAGAAATACAGATTTGTAGATTTTTTACCAGATACGCATTTGCATCAGGTGACTCATCCCTTGATACACATTTTGCAGCAAATCTGCAGAGGTGCAGTAACTGTAGTCATTTATTTGTATCAGAGAATTCCTGTCTAGGGAAGGTAAAGTTTAAGAGTGGTCTTTTGGGTTGAAACTCTTATCTGAGGCAGTCAACAACACCAGCCTTTAACTCCATACCCAGGAATTAGAAAACTATTTTGCTATTAAAAGAAGCAGCATTCTACGGTATTGTAATTTCTCATGAAGTTTCTAAAAACATTAAAGTTTAAAAACATGGAAAAATGCATTAGTGTGTGTTCATTCTTTCCTGATAGTTACTTAACAGTTAGAACTGGTCCAAAGCAGCCAATAATTAACCAAACGTTGTTTTCAGCAATATTTTCCAACCACGGCTGCTATAAAATTTATTAACTGATTGCAAACATATAAGGAAAAACTTCATCAAAGTTTTCAAAGAGCAACAAATTTCACACATCATTCAGTTTCTGCAGGTTGATCTGGAACCTAAAGTTTAAACAAATGATGCGGAATGGGAATAGACTGCTTATGATTTAGCATACTGATATGCCCAGACTCCTTCATCTGTATGCTGTAGAGTTTTACAGCTACAAGCTGCATTAAAATTGATGAAAGGCAATGTAACTTCTGTTGGATGATTCTGTGCATCTTTGAGTTGACAAAACAATGCAGCATTTCTTATTTTTGTTCACAAGAAAACCCCCCAAATATTTTGCTCGTTTTATTTAATGAAATATCATTTCTCCAAGTAACTTGATTTCCTGCTTTGATGCTGATTCACTATTTCCACTCTTAGCTCATTGCATACTGCAACTGAGGACTAGTGATTAAGCCACTCTTAATAGCAGGTTAATGACAAAAAATTATTTGCTAAAATTAAAGGATATGGGAGGCATGTAAAATCCTTCAAGTCAGATGTTGTAAAAGTCGTAGAATGAAGGACAGTTTAGAAAAATCCTACACTAAAATAAATTAAGTACATTTAGTGCTTAATATTTCATATAGAAGACAAGGTTAGACTTAAGTGTTTGATAGATGTGTACAGGTGCATTGTAGAGGAGAGTAATATGCATGAGTGCATGGGATAGCAAAGAGTTTTTGTTTTGGGATGGGAGAGTTGTACCTGCTCTGGATGGCTTCATTACACAGCAAAGGCAGTTGTTCTCTTAGTACTAATTAAACCTTGGGGAACAATTTGTTGAGGTAGCTGGAGAAAATTTGGATGAGAGCAAGAGAGGAATTTTAATGTTTTAATCCCAAGCAGAAGCAGAAACTTTCAAGTTCTAATATTTTGGGATTCCGGCAGAGAAGCTTCCTGACTGATACTGCAGAGAGGTAGAACTGAAGCTTACCGCTGTTTGCAGCACTTCTCACGATTGAGTCCTTTTAATGCAGGTACATTACTACATGAAAAAAGAAAATTAATAACTGCATCATTTTATATGGTTTTGCTCACACAAAATACTCTTCAGGTTGTCAGGGTTGTATTAGAGTTTATGGTTGAATACTAGCAGTTCCCCAGGTAGTGGCTTTGAATCACTAAATATTTTCCCATTCATTTTTCAAATTCTTGACAAAAATGAAGGAACCACCAGTCTTCCAGCAAAGAAGTTCCTGTAACTTCTATTTGCTTTCCCTAATGACAGCCCTCTCAGCAACATCACTGAAGGCTGTACTGTCATGCTCTCATGTGAGCTTGTATCAAAGATGGACTGCTAGCACAGGTAATGTCTGATCTTTCACCTAAACGTGAATTTAAGTGATGACTGTTTTTTCTTCTAGGTCATAGCTTAGAGAACTGAGAACAGATAAAAGTCAAACAAGATAAAAGAGACTGCTTGTTTTTTTGCTGACAGAAGAAGTAGCAAACTGGGAGGATGTATAGGGTTCAAACAAAAAAAAATCAACTAGCAACAGTTCCCTGCCAAGGGAGGTGGAGAGAGAGAAAAAGGGAGGAGAAGGTGTTTTCTAGATTGGCTAGCTGAGTTAGAGCAAGCAGCTGTGAGATATAAACACTACAAGTTTGTTTCAGATTTTTAAGGGGTAAAAACACAGGAGGAGTGAATCATCTGAGGCCAGGCAAGAGAGAAACAAGTATACACAGATTTGTGTATTTGGGGACAACGTTTTGCTCAGATAATATTTTAGAACACTGGAAATTAAAGCATTCCCTTTTTTAGACTTGAAAGAGCCTCAACACTTTATAATCCAGATAAAGACATACTTCAGAAAAAATAATAAAGTTGAATTCTTTGCTGGGAAACACCACGGAAGCAGAATAATAATAAAAAAACCCAACAAAAATCTTCCTTTTTCAAACACAGATGTCCTTCCCCATCTGGACTTCTGAGATACTTTTAGCTGCAAAAGAACAGTTGAAACACTGTATTTTACCAAATCCCACTCCTCTGTTAAAGTAACCTCTTCTGGGGTTCCATGATTTTTCCATCTGTTATAATATTTCAGACTTCCTAGAAATCTTCACTTGTCTTCATTACTTTCTTCGCTACATTTCCCATCTTCCTTCACCTCTATCTACCCAACTTCTCTCTGGCTTCTATTTCTCTCTACAAATCTGTCATTCCATGATCTTGATCACAGTTACTGATGTTCTTTCCTCTCAAATTGCATTTCTACACACATCTCCTGTACATTAACCTTCCCCCCTCAACTTCCTCCTGCTATTTCAAAGAGCAGCCATCCTTCCTTGAACAAGATTCTTTCTGTTCCTTAAGGGAACTAGGCGAGAAAATGATCCTGTAGTATAAGGACCACCTAAACTTCTGTTCTCCCAGGATGAAGGGCCATACTAACAATTTTTAACAGTATGTAGGAAAAGAAGTCTCTAAATTTGCTCTTTAAGTGAGACTTTTTTAGTCCTAACCTACAGCACATGCATTTGATATTAACAGGAATTTTAGAATAATTGGTGTGCATGTCTAACTAATACATATGTTTCATTAGTTTTGAGGAGGGAAAATAAACCAAGAAAAAACTCCACCAAAAACCCAAACACACACATAAAAAAATCAACCAACCTTAAATAAGTGATGTTCAACATTGAAATCCTCAGGAACTTAGTGGACACTTAGCAATTGAATCCACAAAATATTTTTTATTCATGTAGAAGGAAACCACCTAGCCCTAAATATTTTCCTTTAATATACTCAAATATATTTGGGGATTCTGTCAGCAGCTGGAGGCTGCAGTCTACCTGGGCACCAGGCATAACAAAAGAACTGGTTTTTTTCAGGGACCTGAAAGGTTTTCATGTCTGGCCAATGGGTACACCTGTCTAGAGTTTTAGCAAAAATTACAACCACTCTGCCTTCAGAGAACCCCTCTCCTCAGTCCCTCAAGATCGTAAGAAGTTGTTCATTGAAATGCCTAGAGGACCTACTGTCAAATAGTTTCAACTCATAACCAATAATCCAAGGACTTGTTATTAAATTTATTTTTAAACAAAGATTGTGCTCTAAGTTGGGAAAGCATAATATCTGTTATGAAGAAAATAAGCTGAAACCTTTTTGTCAAAGGAAGTGGTAGATGCACTCTTGACCATAAAGTTGTCTCCTGAACTTCCGATATAAACTGCCTTTTAGTTGTCATCTTCCATAGAGCCCATGCTCAGAAAACCCAAAAGCAACAGGGTAATAAAAAAAATATCAGCTGCCTCAGAAAGCAAGGAAGAGCCCATTTAGAACTTCAGCACCACCTCTCAGAAGAAAAAGTGCAGCCAATAGGAAAAAAAAATCTGGTTAGTCTGTTTCTTTACAAAATAATTTATTACCATGCTGAAGTACTGTGCATAACTTTTCTGACATATAAATCTTCCTTTGAAGGTTCAAATGATCCATAATTATAGCCTTTTACACAAAGAGGAAAAGTAAATCTCTGAGTGATAAAGCCTTCTGAACCAATCTTTAAGACCTCCACTCATGGATACTCATGGATATCGTTTGTCTGTTTCAAGAGATCAAGGATAACAAAAGAATATGGAACAAATTAACAACCCAAGAGATAACTGAAAAATATCAGTAAAGTTGTATGAGTTACGGAAATTTACCTTCCCAAAGTAGTTTGGCAGAAATGCCCTTTCTGTTCCCAGAGTTAGAATTCAAAAGTTTGAGTTCATTTCAAATCCAGCACTTTCCTATTACACGTTTTCTTTGTGTAATTAAAGAGTTCAAGGCAGCAGACATTTGGAGATGTACTGAAGATGTGCCAGGACCTATAAAGTCTGCAGTGAGGTGAACCAGAATATACCTGAATTTGTAACACCAGTTGGATTAACCTTGCCACCCTCAATTTAAATTTAGAGGCCTTAGAGAGAAAGAGCTGGTCCCATCAGAAGTTAAAGCTAGAGGTAACATCAGGGATAGGAGCAGATGGAGGACTGTGTTTATAGCAAGGCCTTTTGAATCACTGCAAAGGCCAATGTGCAGTAGACAAGTGATTTAAGACATAATATATAGAGAGAAAAGAAATAGGGCTAAGATTTGCTGTTTAAGGGAGCCCAGGCTGTGAGGAGAGCTGAGTTGCTTGGAGGAGGCTCTGGGCAGCTTAGATAGATACTAGAGATACAACACAGTTCATGGTGAAGTCTGGCATTCGGAGGTGTTAAAACCAGATTCAGGCTCAATTAGACTTAGAGTATAAAGCATCTTGATCCCCTGAACTGAAGTAATTACTTCATCCTACAGGGATCTTAAAGCAGATTGAACACTAGAACTGATGCAGATTTTTAAGGTTAGGCCTAGGAGTCCGTAAATTTAAAAGTAACAGAAATCAAAATGCATTGACAAAAGCAATGCTTACGACTCAATCCCATAGGTTAAGTCAGGACACTAAGAATATATTTAGGATGAGAGCTCAGTTCAAATATAGCTGAAAATAAATTTTAGAAGTGCCAATAGATTAGGGTGAAGACTGGGAATCACTTGGGAATTGGATTATGTCCCATGTGGGCAGAAGTTCTTAAATTACTAGGTTGCATGGTTTAAGGTGGGAATAGAGATAATGTCGTGAAATTCAGTGATTTATATCACAATGCTGAAGTGGCCACAGGTCTAGGACAAGACTTAATGCTGGCAGAGGCTGGGATTAAGGTTGAGATGGCAGAAATCCCCAAGCTTGGCTAAGAAAAAACTGGGAGCTTTCTAATAGATTTAAGACACATACAAGATTGTAAATTGGTAAAACAATAGTTTAATAGAGATTTGAAAGTTCCACAAGGACCAAATACTTTGGTGGAAGGCATAACAGTGTGATACATCTCATCAGTCAGGGAAAAAGATCAGGAAAAATTCAAGCAAATTATGTGAACTTCTAAAAAAAAGGAAGCAAAACCAGCATTACTACCTCCATTTAACAGCACTTATTCTGCAGGTGGCCCGTTTCCCCAAGACAACACTTTGTAGGTGGAGAGTAAATACAGAAGTCATAACAGCACTGTACAAGTTATGACCCAGAGCTCAGTAGGAGTATTGTTATTAAATCCCAAGTCTTGATTTCTGCATTCTCATGTCCCAGTCAGAGCCTAAAAGCACTACGTCATGCGAAGGACTGTTTTCATCTTTTCAAGAAATATTTATATTAAAATAAAAATGGAAAAGTAAATAGCTTTTAAAAATGTAGCTTAAAGTAATGAGGCCATATTCTCTCTCTGTCTAGATTAGGGGATTGGAGATGATACGAGGAAAATTGGTAAAAAGAACCATTGCAGGCAGAATTATCTGTTCATTTTAAGGTTTTTTTGGTTTGACTTTATCTCAGAGAAGTAAAACCAATATGCATCATAATAAATTGCTCTTGAAAGAAGTTTTGGGTTCTTCCCGCTACCTTTATGCACTGTTTCTGTGTTTTATAACTCAGATTCATATGAGGATAAGCAAATTTCATTATATAAATTCTGCTCAAAACTAAAACACAAACTTGACTTTTTATTTAAGTCAACCTTAACTAAAAGGAAGCAGGCAGAAGGAATTCCCAGTTAAAAAAATAAAGTTAATTTTATTCAAATGCCTTAACATGCAGAAAAGATTTCATTAGTGTTCCAATTTTTCGTGTTCATTGTGTCATTTAGAAATGGTTTATCGAGTAATGTTACTGTTTAGAACTTTTAAAAGCATAGTTCTTGATTTGACGAGCTTGAGAATAAGCACCAAAGAAAAGACTCACACTATCTGAGGTTTAGTAAGCCTCTATAATCAGCACAATGAATTATTTTAAAGAAAGGAGGAATTAAAATAACATGAAGTTTCCCACAAGCAGGGTAGGATAGTTTTTCCATTTAAAGACCCAGTCCAAAAGTAAGGCATTTTAAACTTGTCATAGATCAGTAGTCAGGTACTGAGTGTTTACTTCATCTGTGTGATAGTATAAACAGCTACATGTTCTGCTTCTCCTGTGCAGGCAGCCATTCCCTCTGAACCCATTTTGTTTCCCCACGCCACACAGGTAGCTGAAGAATGTCTGTCACATCAGCTGTGTGCAGCAATCATACCAGGTCCCAGCACTAAGCCAGTCTTGTTTCTGATGAATTGGTTTTTGTCCAAGAAATCCACTATCTTAGAGCTTTGTCCCCCACATCACTCTTTCTCCACCTACATAGCATTTAGTCAACTGGTGAATCACCAGATCTCATCAGTATGGTTGGCAGCATCTCCCAGGCATGGTACAGCTGTAAATGGCTGCTCGGGCCACATGGTGTGTGAAAGAGTTCAGACATTTACTTCCTACTAATGCCTTTGGGGCCAGGTTATGAGCCATAGGGACCAGCACGTGCCTATCAAAAACAGTGCAGTGAGTGTGAACCTGCAACCACTCCAGCAGCAGCAGACACAGAACATCCCAGACAGCACTTTTAGGAAGAAACAGCCAAGAGGCTTCTCTTTGTTCTAGGCATCTCCTTAGGAGATTGATGGAAAACCCAACAGAGCTGAAGATAACATTTCCCCTCAAATACTCCTATAATGAAAGAGGCAGCTGGGGTGGAGGAAAGAGTAAGGGAAGGAAATGCAGAGAAAGTACCATTTTGAATATTTTAGGAAGTTTTTTACTAGGTTCTGATGGGAAGAAAGAAACAACAAAAAAGAGAGTTAAAGATATCAAACTGACATCTCAGCCTTCTTAAAAATAAGTAGAAACACCACACTACTTCTGCCAAGAAGTTTCCCGGGTAAGCCAGGCGGTCTTGGTTTGCAGTGCTCATGACACAGCCTGGGCAGTTCAGGCACTACTGCATTAACATCTGGCTAATGGACAGTCTGTGCAGCGCAAGGCAAGCTGACTGCCATGGCTCATTGATATCCATTGCCCGCAATCGGTATAGGACACCATTCCTGGTCAAAAGTTGAATCATAAAAGACATCTGATTTCTCCTCTTTTTCTCCTTTCTCAGTTGATTGTAGCCTTCTACAAGTAGCAGTTCAGAGGAGTGTTATCTGAGGACATGAAACATCATAGTCGGCAGCTATTCAACAAACTCTAGACATCCCAAAAACTTTTGAACAACCTACCACTTTTAAGCCATGCTAGAAATAAACATTTGAGCTTTGGTGCTTTAAGAAAGGTACCTGTACGCCTATGGTGAAACATTGTTACTGCTAGAGCTGATTAAAACGGAACAAACAAGGTGTGAGAGGTCAATAACTACACAACTTCTCCAAGACTGACTCATTTACACAGAGGGGTTTTTTGCTATTCTGCAGTCAGTGCGGAAAACTGAGGAGTAGTTATGACTGTACACTATGCACACAGCTGCATGAAAAAATTATTCTTTATTTGCCATTTTTTACCTTCTTTACAAATGCAACAACAGGACAATTTAGATAGTAAGTGTAGGGTGTGGGTTTGTGACAATCAGGCTTAAGCCATCTTGGCAATTACCTTGCTTCAGAGACAAATTTCTGTATGCTTTAATTCAAAGGTAGACAGAGTTTATGTCTTATCATTTCTCTCTTTTGACAGAGGTAGATCCAACTGTTATGATCCAGTCCTAGACCCCGGCTCACTAGCAAGTCCATGAACCACCCAAATTACCACTGTGTAGTCCTGTTCCTAAGTACAGGGACTCGTTTCTGCATTGGATGGGATTTCATTCTGATTGACTATAAGAAATAACTGTTTAATACTTGACTAACATCTCAGATAAGACACTGAACATCTCCAGAGCATTCCTTCAAGTAACAAATTGTTTGGCTGTTTATATTCCATGCTTTTGTCTTAATTTTCTAAGTGGGAGGCCCAAATTTGTAGGTCCTACAACCCAAGTAAATTCTCATTGCCACAACTGCAATGTTTATAATATGCAATTATCCTCTTATCTTGGATCAATGGGAATATCATGTATTGGCACAAAGTAGCACAGAAAACATATCAAATCTGAAAAGACATCATAAGCCATCTGACCTCTTCTTTCGCAGTGTCAAACATCTCTCCTGTTATGCTGCCTTGAAGGAAGCTTTGCAGGAGAAGCCACTTCACACCTGCAGAAATATCTTTCTTGAATGATGGGGTGGGTAAAAGCATAAAATATTTTTATTGCTCAAGTTTCCTCATAGAACCAGCGTCTGGCTGCAGGGCACTTCCACCTACAGATCGACATAAAAAAGATCCTGCTGTATATAAGCTGTCCTCCCCCACTGGGTAGGGGTAATGGGAGAAGGGAATTCTTTAGTTACTACTCTGCCTAACTGGAAGACAGACATTCCCGTAAAACTGTGTGTGGGAGCATTTCACAGTGAAACCAAAACACTGTTAAAAGTAAATTCAGTGAACTACTTCTCATGCAGTGCAGCTGCTATGTGGAGAGATGAGGATATTTTATTATACATACACAAACTGCCAGACACCAGCTCCACTGCAGTGCCAGAGAGAGAGCTCTCCTTTTTTTGTGCACGGGATGCTGTTATTAAGGCTGTTGACCAAGGCACACCTTCACAGGTCAGTCCCAACCTGCCCCTTATCAACCTGAGGAGCCGACAGCAATATGTTGTTTCTGATTGCAACTGTTTTAGTCCAATTAAATTCGTGTTTGTAGACTACACAATCAGCAGCATAAATTGATGTGACACTCTTGACTTTCTAATTATACCAGATTTATGCTGCTAAGAGAATGAACATGGGCCAGCCTTACAGCATGGCCATGAACTCATGTGATAAATCTGTTTCATGAGAAAAATTCATTGCACCTCATTGCTTCATGCAGCATTACTCCAAGGACACAGTGATGTGAAAAAAAAGTCATACTGCAGCCATGAGGCACCATGTTTTAAACAGAACAATCCTGTTGTGATGGTCAGGTACCTGAGTGACATAGAGTAACATGGATTGCTTTGTTTTGCAAGATTTAACTTCAATATAGCAGAATAAGAAAGGTTTATTCTCTGTCTTAGACCAAATTGACAACATTGAAGTACTTTATGTTTAATATAATTGATTTTCCACCCACCAAGAGAATAGTTAAACACTGAGAATCAATGCCAATCTCTAAACTCCTACTTTTTTGATCACATTTGACTGTTCTGTAACAAGTTATATTGAAAAGTGTCAAAGTAAAGGGAAAAAGGTAGCCAAGGGTATAATGCAGCCAGAACCATCACACCCTTCACAATAAAGAGAATATCAGAATATTAATGACAACATAATTCTGCTTGGCAATAAAACTATGTTGGCTGTTTAGGAGACTGGTACCCTAAACTTGGCCTGTATTCCTGTTTCATACCAAAGGGAAACAAAAACTTAAAACATTGCAATTCTGTGAATGTCAGCGGAGTAGAATTAAAGCTTCATATTTGGCCTGAGCAAGACCAACTACTGTTTATCTGTAATTTCTGGAATTGCTAGCCCAGAAAAGCATACTCTTCCATTAACCACCAAGGTAACTTCCTGTCTCAAACATTTGCATCTTAGATTTCTCTGTCCTTCAAGACATAAAGATTATCATTTGCAAAAAATATATAAAGAAATGTTGACTTTTTAAACTCTAGTACCATTACCAACTTGTATTCTTAGGGCAATCTAAGAGAATGACAATAGTCAGGTATTATTTACAAGGGATGCCCATTTTTGGAAGGCCACTATACAAGTTACATTTAAGATGCTGTTAAAAATTTAAAAATACTAAAGAAACAACAAATAGGTATTAGATGTTAACATTATCATGATCCTTTAGAAATATTAGTTCACTCACAACATAATAAGCTTTTTATAAGAAAATGCTACATACTCTGTGTCCATGCCACAGTTTCATCAAGACAAATCAAGAGAAGCTTCAGCTTCTACTGTTTTACAGTTCTGCATCTTTATTTCTGCATGGAAATACTAACTGTTTTCATAAAGAATGCTAAAGCTGTCATCACACCCTGGACACATAAACTAAGTAGTATGCCTGGAGCCAGCACTACCAGTTAGGAAAAGTCAGGCTTTCTCATTATTATCAGCATTGGATAAAGATACTTTTAATTTATATCAAATGTTTGAGAGTTCTTTATTAATTCATAAATGGGCCCTCTACTTGACCTATTGATTGCTCTTTTTCGACCTGTGTATTGACTAAACATAAGGAGCTTTTGTCTTGCAGAAAACATCCCAAATTCTGAATTGACATGGGGATGAAGAAGAACTTCAGGGCTGTAGACATCCTGCACTTCTAGTTGATGCCATAGTGAAACTTGTGCCATCAGCTCCAGCACTGAGCACTTCTATCTGAAAGGTGTCACCACTGAGAACAAGATGGTCGGAACTATCACTTTCACCATGTCAGGCCCACCAAAGCCAGATCTCTCCACTGTGCTGGTGGAAACTACAAACAAAGGCACTCTTTGAGCCTGAGAGCAGTACTCCCATTAATCTTTACAGGGAACTAGGTCAAAGAAGCCCCAAGGCCTCTCTGAACTACATAAGCAAGCAGAGGCCTATAAAGGGATATTTCTGCAGCTGAGAATGCCTTGTGCAAAAGAACAGCCAATTAATAGTCTTTTCCAGACACACCCATGCACTGGATAACAGGAGAAACGGCAATGTCCTAGCTGCTCCTTAGTTCCAGAAACATCCTGTTGGCTTGCTAGGCTAGTTGGTGGTGGGGGCAGGGCGGGAAGTCTATACAAAAGAAATCCCAGTGGATGCCAGAGAGCCTCAGGCTAGTCTTTGACACCAGCTGTAGCAATAGCCAAGGATTTTACCCACTAGGGACTGAAAGGAGACCAAACTAATCTAGGAACTGTTACGGTCTAATTACAGTTTGGTTGCAATGTACTACATCAAAATTTTAACAGCAGCTTGCAGTTAAAAGGTTCTCTAACTACTGTCAAAGTCACGGGACAGCCAGTAATCTCCGTGTTTTCTTACAGCAAGTTATAACACACTAGGAATTTTATCAGACAGTTTAACAGAGAGATAGAAGACAAAATTTATTTTAGACACGATGTAGAATGCACTCACTCGAATACTATTAATGGTAAGAGTGCAAATATACAGGAAAACAACTAAGAAGGAACATGAAATACAGCTTGACACAAAGGAAGAAACAGTTTTCTTAGACTTCAGCATCTTGAAGGGCTTCAGCCTAAACAAATGTTGTAAGGAAGCACGACTGCAACTTGGGTGTCGGACCACATGTATGGTGTGGTACAGAGGTGCTCAAATACCTGACTACATTCTCTAGGAACACTGCCTCCTACACACCAGAAAGTTGTATCAAGAAACAAATCTTTTTAAGCCTTAATTTTTTTTTTTTTTTTAAAATTAGCCCCATGAAGCACACCTTTCCCACACTCATGAACAGAAAACTACCATAGGAATCTGTCTCTCATTATTTTGGAAAACACAAAATTGCAGATCACAGATGAAGATATAGCAATGACAAAGCTTGTGGCAGGCTTGTATTCAGATCTATCCAGTCCCTCTTTTGCAACACACAATTGTGCGATACAATTCACATCCCTCTGCTGCTGCGTCTTCCCAGGAGTTTTAGGCAGCACAAGTGCTTTCTGTGCCAGGCCTGTACCAATCTGCTTCCTCTGAGCAACCCTGATGGCTCTCTCCAGAGACACCCAAGAGAAGTTAGGTAAGTAAACTTCCCCCACATACATCTACTTGCCAATGCTGGAAAAACAGGAGGGAAGTAATCCGAACTCAAACAGGTACAGGGGCCTCCCTATGCCTTCTCACACTATTAATATTCAAATTCTGGATCATTTTGGAAACTAGGCACAGAAAGAAATCAGGCAGTAGGAATAACCACAAATAAAGAACCGTGGACATTCTGAAAACTTTACATATTTTTTAAAATTAATTTCAGCTGCATTTTGAATGTGTAGGAAACAGACAGCTTGCTCTCCTCAGTCTCCCTTCCCTCCAGTTTAATACATCCCTTTTTCTGTCATATTTATCTTTTGGAACACTTTCCCCCTGTTATCCCAGCCCATCTCAAGATGCTGTGGCATTATCCTAATTTGCAGCAGTCTTATTTTCTTACCTAGCTTTTAGTGGCAGCTGGATCTGAATTTTGTTTTTTTTCTGTGTTAATCACTTTAAAGAAGACATTTTATTCCTGTTCTTCATGTGAATGGGGCCTAGCACAGGAGACCCTAGTCTTGGACAATCTCTGTGCTCTACTAGATAGCACAATTTAAATGAGTTGAGTTGGATGAGGGGAGAGCAGTGGATATTGTGTAGCTGGACTTCAGCAAGGCTTTCAACACTCTCTCACAACATCCTCATAGGCAAATTCGGGGAGTGTGGACTGGATGAGCAGACGTTTCAGTGGATTGAGAAACGGCTGAACAGCAGATCCCAGAGGGCTGTGACCAGTGGCACCGGGTCTAGTTGGAGGCCTGTCACTGGTGGTGTCCCCAGGGTTCAATACTGGTCTCAGTATTGCTTAATTTACTCATCAATGACTTGGGCAAAGGGACAGATCCCCCCTCAGCAAGTTTGCTGATGACACAAAGATGGGAGCAGTGCTGTGCATCCCTTCAGAGGGACCTGGACCTCATGCACCAGTACAGGCTGAGGACTGACCTGCAGAAAAGCAGCTCTGTGGAAAAGGACCTGGGGGTCCTGGTGGACAGCAAAGTGTCCACGAATGTGCCCTGTGGGCAAGAAGGCCAATGGTATCCCGTGGTGCATTAGGGAGAGCATTGCCAGCAGGTCAAGGTTTGTGACCCTGCCCCTCTGCTCAGCCCTGGTGAGGCACATCTGGAGTGCTGTGCCCAGCCCCGAGCTCCTCAGGACAAAGAGAGATGAAGAGCTCCTGGAGCGGGTCCAGTGGAGGGTAACAAAGATGATAAAGGGACTGGAGCATCCCTTATGAGGATGGACTGAGGGAGCTGGGGCTGTTCAGCCTCCAGAAGAGATGTCTGAGAGGGGACCCTGTCAATGTCCGTCAGTATTTGAAGGGAGGTGTCAGAGGATGGAGCCAGGCTCTGCTGGGTGATGTCAAACAACAGGACACGAAGCAATGGGCAGAAACTGATGCACAGCAAGTTTCACCAGAATACGAGGAAGAACTTCTTTCCTGTGCAGGTGGCCACGCACTGGAACAGATTGTCCAGAGACGGTGTGGAGTCTCCTGACTGGAGATATTCAAGAACCATCTGGATACAATCCTGTGTAATGTGCTCTGGAATGACCCTGCTTGTGCAGGGAGGTTAGACAAAACCTACTGTGACGCCTTCCAACCTGACTTATTCTGTGATTTGGTGAAATTAATGGGAAAACTTCCTGATGGAATAATAGGTCAGTACAGTAAAATGACCTGGCTATGCAGAAGAGTATATGGTGGGAAATTGAGATTTTTTTTATACAAGAGGTGGGATGAGGGAACAGAGGAAAAACACATTTATGAAGTTTTGATAGGCAATTTCTAGAAGTACAATTTGTAGGCTACCTACTGAGAAGAAAGTGAGATGTTCCAAAAGAACAGAGGTAGGTAAGGGTAAAACAAAATGAACATTTGATCAAATTTATAGGAATTATGCAGTCAGAAAACTCCCTAGACACTGAAGATGTCAGGACTTAGCCCATTAGTAGTACCAGTCATATGCAGACACAAGAATGAGTTACCACAGTACTTCTGGGGGTTTATTTTTAGGTATAACTTGAGTGGTAACTCCAAACACATGGGAATGTAGCATGCCACAATAAGTTCCTCTGTACCTATAAAGTATAAATAATGAGAGCAAGGACTTACATCACATGTTATAGATAGTAGCAAATAAAAGAGATGCATTATAAGAAGATTCATGAGCCATGGTAGTCRTACAAGAAGTCAGGAAGGACTAGCATTCTACAATATTCTACAACCTGAGAATCATAAACTTCAGCTATGCTAAACAAACAGAGCAAAGGATTACTCACTCTGGTATTTTAGCTGCTTCAGTTCCCACTTTTTTAGCTTCATATCTGCATGTCCATGCCATGCAAGTCTCCAGACATCAAGAAGTCCAACTTTTTCAAGAAACAAAGCTGCACAAGCAAAACAGTTCTGCTGCAATTTCTCATTTATACACCATCAGGGAAAAGAAGGGGGAAATTACATCTGTTTAAGACTGAGCTCTGAGTTCAAAAAAAGCAAGGAAAACGAAAAAAGTGTTTCTTGTGCTCACATGTTCTGTAATCTGATCAGGAGGTAAATTGGTTACAGGTGTCACTCATCTGAGACCTTACCCAAAGGAACATGATGGGCTTCATAGATGCCTCTTATTCTTGCATTTGGACTGACCTGGGTATCTGTTTAATCTTCTTGCTGTTGAAAGCACACAGTTCAGATATTGTAATTTTCTCTTCTGAAGCTGACATGAAGAAAAAGGTTGAAGTTTAAAATTAAGTGTACGAGACTTTTAAATTACAGTGCACAGAAAATTAAAAAAATAAAATATCACGTGCTTACAGACAAGTCAAAGTTCAGAAAAAGCAGTGGTTTTGGTTGGGTTGTATCTAGGGGTTTGGGCTTTTTTATTTTTTTTTTTTTAACATTAAAAGCTTTATCTGTGACTACTGACGAAATTCTCTGATATCACCCAGTAAACACGCTCAGAACCTCCCCCCCCAAACGCTCTTGATTCAACATACAATTAGACGAAGAGCCTGAAAAATTCAATAGATCTTGTTCCTGTTATAATCCTTCTGAAGGAATGCCTAACTTTTTTTGCAGCTGGTATCTCAATAGTCTGTCTGTTTAGACTTTGTGTTCTTTTACCAGACATGAAACACTCAGCATCCAGCTGCCCGTGCAGCCTCAAACCTCCAGTTCTGCACTTGCAAAACCGATGCCAGGGAGTGGCAATTATACTTCAATGACTTTATTGACTACAAATGATTAAGACAAGCATGACTGACAAAGCTTTACTGACCACTTTTATTTATAACGCAGCACCATTCCGTACCCATTCAGAATTAGCTACATGTGGTTCTTGCATGGAGCAGTGCTTTACCACTTCTTAAGTCTTTGGGGCTTTTACAATAAGAAGAGTTATCCTTTCATAACTGGTCATAACGGCTTTTGGAAACTTCTCATAGCTTTTTAGATTTTGGGGCAGCGCAACAGAACTCTCTTGTTGTAAAGCTATAATTTTTTTATTATTTCTTCGTTTGGATTAACTTATACTGCCATCATGTGGGCAGAAATAAAAATAATTAGTGAACTCTCTCAACTTGAAAGCCTTACTTTCCTTTTAAAACATTCTTCTTACTACCAATATGAGCACTTACTCAAGATTGTTGAAACAGGGAGAAGAAAAATACCTGATTTTTGGTTTGTTTTCCTTGTCACCCCACAGAAAATGTGCCAGCGCTTGAGGACTCAGTGGAAGGACCGTGAAGCTGTGTCGGAGCCGGGCAGTGACCGAGTAGCACAAGTGGTAAATATGCTCTCCTCAGCACAGTGCTTTAGCTACTCTCACTCATGCTCCTCATCTGTATATGACACAAGTCATATGGGGGCAGAAATCACAGGGGCTAGAAAAAGAGAGAGCAAGCAAAAGCCAGGCAGGGCCTGATGCATCGTCGCAAGTGCAGAGTTTGTATAGGAGTGCCAATATTGCCAGGCTTTCAACCCATGCACAAGACTCAAGAAATCAATCAGACAAAGGACCAATTCCTTTCCACTTGTCATTCCCAAAGTCTGTGTGTTCACCCTCTTCCCTGGGTGCTGCAAGAATGTGTTCACCTCTTTGAGCATTAGAAACTTTGACTGCAGTACTCTTGTCAGACATCCAGAGGATAGAGCATGAAAAGAAAAAGAATGACCCAAGAGCAAAAATCTTCTCTTTTTTTTACAAACAAGCATAATTTGAAAGAAAATTACCACAAAATTTTAATATATGATACATTCCTTACTATTTTGAAGAGCTTAAAAATTTTGGAAAAAAACCCCTCAGTTGTCAAATAAGTATTTGTATGGACTAAAGTCACTTAAAAAAATATTTTGTAAGACCTGTAAAGTTTTAAATAAATAGTATAAGCAAATGATAGTGCCAAGAACCCCAGAACACAGACTGAAATAAGAATATGCTGGAATTCCAGAAATTATTCTTGAAAGACCAGCAGTTTTCACATTCAAATACGTGGTAGAAAACTAGGGCTGGGATGTTTGCATCCATATATATCTCTCGATATATATCTCTCAATTTGAGCTTACCAAAGTCTAGTAATAAAGACTTCACTAAAGTACTAAAATGCCAAAGTAAAGGCTGAATTTGCCGCCTTCATGATGTCTTTCTGCACAGCCTTTATGAGCTGTTTTTCATGGCCCATCACATGGTACCAGTCAGTGGCATCAGCCCTCACAATGAGTAGCTCTGTACTCCGGAGGGTCCCACTGAGTGACGTGCTGCTCGCACTGGGCTCAGTGCAGCAGGATCTAACAGACAGTACAACGTTAATTACATATTGATTTCCCTGGCAGAGAAACTTTTTAAGAAAGGTGCCTCAAAATCCACGGAGTATGATTCTTACTCAGGAATCTTACTTATAGCAGAAAATAACCTTTAACACATGAATACTACATCCAAACTGTATAGGACCCAAGTCTGTATGCCATAATCAGTTTATATTGTCTAATGTAAGGAATTTACATAAAAACATGCATGTACTGCCATGTAAGTGTTACTTGAGAAATCAACATCCACCAAGACTGAAAGAATATTTCCCCCACATTTAGGTAAGGTGGCTTTTCTTTACAACAACTATTAATAACTGTTTTATTAGGAAATGTGGATTATTAAATCTTGGTCAGTTTAATAGCTTCATGATTGAGCTTTTAAATTATTTAATGTGCAGAAGTAACTTCATTCATTCATTTTCTGTATGCCATTTTCCTCTTGTGTTAAAATCAGATATATTCCCACAGCTGCCTTTTAATAGTTATTTGGGGCCTTCAGAACTTGTCATGTCATATCTTGCTCTTATACAGGTTACAGCTAGAGGTGATAGATAATTGAATTTATACCAGGTGTAACTCTTAAAGTAACAACAATTCTTTCAATTTCATAGCATTAATTTATATTAAGATCAGGTTAGTTCTTTCATTCATGAAAAGTGGCGGCACTGTTCTCTCATTTGCCTTTAGACATAAGCTTGACAAACTAGACTAATGGAAAAGTAGATCAGGATTAATAGATAGATTAGAATTCAAACAAAAAGATGGTACAGTTGCAAGACCATAAGAGAATAAAAAAAAGAGAGGGGTGTAAACTGTATAGTAAGAATTCTATCAAATAAACTGACAAATTAGTTACGTCCAGTACATAACAAAGTTTCATGACATTTTTGTCACTAAGGCTGAGGCTCATGCTTGACAGAAAACACAGGACTCCTCCTAACTTATAGATCAAGCCTATGTACAATAAAATAAACAGAAAAAAAAAGGAAAAGAGAGCAGGCAGCGCTTATTTAATCTATCCACTTCAGATTCACTCAGTCTTAATACTTTGCTTTAACAACCTCATACTCTTCAAAGAAAATACCTTGATAAAAAAGCATTGTGAGCAGTGGTGCTGGAGGGCATCCAACATATGTTGCTCATTTACCAGTAAAATGTTCACCAGCCTCAGTTGTAGCTCCTTATCGGTCTCACTACTTCCCTTGTAAGCAGAAATAATTCTCGAGGAACAGTGTATGGAGTTCAAGGAAAGCAAATACTCAGACAAATGTATCATATCCCTATACTCAAATAATTTCTGTGATACAGAATGTTAAGAAACTGTTCTGGCTTGGGTTAGAGGGAGCCCTACAGATAAACGCAGTGCATTTTCATATTGACTATACTTTTATCCAGCTTAAGAAGGATTTCTCTAAACATAGGAGAGAAAGAATGTTTCTAAAATATTTAAAATTGCTATCTGGAGTTCTAGGTTTACAGTTGAAAGATTACAGAAATGATTTTGTAGTCTCAGTGAGACTCATTCTTTCCAGCTACTGCCAAGAAAAATGTTAGTTATCTAGCAATTCCATCAGAAAAGCTGATAGAATATCTGAACTCTGATACATAAGACGTACATTGAAATACAGGTCTTCCAGCAAAAGGTCCTCCAGCAAAGAGGGGCCAGACAAAAACCTCTGTACCCTCGAAATAAAAGAACAACTTTACCAACATGCAGAGAAGCACCAAGTGTTCAATATTTCTAGGCAAACTTCTGCCTAGAAAAAACATACAACAAGGAAAATAACCTTTTTCTACATTTTATTATAAGGTAGCAATCTCTAAAGGTCTAAAGAGGCTTGGGTCAGTATCTTCTTACATTGTCTTAACTTGTAACAGTCATTTAAGGTGTTCCTTTTCTTTCCTCAGTCAGACCACAACATGCAGCAATGATGAGATAAACAAAAGATGTTGGCTAATCAAATCTAAAAAAGTATTTCCCCTTCTTTCTCTGAGGAAACAAATATCTTTCCATTCTTCTTCCCTAACCATCCCAGATGTGAGCCCATGTTTCATAGTGTTTCCTGGGGCTGCCTGGCCAATTCCATTTAATGATCAGAGTTGGCTGAAAAACAGTCAAGGGCTCAACAAATCGGAGGGGATTCATTGCAGCTCTGGGAACTACAAAAACATTTGAGCTGAAGCACCAGCCACAGGGGTTGCTCAGATTGGGCTGTGGCCACACGCTCTCTATGGCCTACAGCTGAACTCCTCAGCAGGGAACTTCTGCAGAGTTACAGGAAAGCAAGGAGTTAATATTTTACAATCTTTGCATTCCTTAGCTCTGACCCACAGAGTCTGGCTGTTTGCCAACTGACCCCTTACACAAACCTGAGAGAGCTCCAGGCACTGCTGCTCCCACTGCAGTGCTCCTGGTGCTGCACACAGCCCACCATGTGGGGGAGAGTTTAGACCAAACCGAGATAACCAAGGTTTGACAAACTCAGATGGAGATTAGCTTTATGGTAAAGACAGATAGGTTTGACAGGCTAGCTGTGCAAAAGGCTCAGGATTATACACTGCTGTCTCACTGTACATTTCAGGGACGCGTCAAGGATGGGAAGCTATATCCAGGTCTGAAACTTTATCCAGTAAAACTAATCTGAAACCTAGTTAGACAAACAAATCCTGGAATAGATTGGGTGTGTTCATGCAAATATGTGAAAGCACCTGCAAAGGTGCAGAAAATGTGTCTCTTACAAAACTCCCTCAGTTCTCTACTTTTTCTTTCTTCTGAATCCTGTACTCCTCTCTCAAACAACTTGGGTCTACCTGATTAATCTGTTTCCTGGGGTGATGGAAAAGGATCCCAGGTGCTTATGTTATAATCAGTTAAGAACTGAGTTGTATACAGAAGGCTAAAACTGAAAAGACTGAAAAGAAAATGTTTTTTTCAAGGTTTCTGAAATTCCTACCTGCAGGATAAGGAGATCCTGCCATAATTTCTCTTTATTTAAATAATATTTACCCAATTGTACCCCATAATTAACTTTTAAAAATCTGTCATTTAGTTAGTATTTATCTTGTTATAGATTTCCTAGAGGTTCAGACCTAAGGACAACTAACAAAACATGAGCCAAAATCAGTTGTCCATACTTGAATACACAGAATATAAACACTACTCCACCAAAAGGCTGTTTAAAAACCAGGGAAGTGAACAAAACCTTAAGCCAGGTGTTGTGCCACGAGCAAGTGCCCAAGGCTAAGCCATCATAACCACTCTGTCCTTATACACAAATATTTACTCATGCAAGTGTCCAAGTAGACTTGTAAGCACTGTTATTCTAGTTTTAAAGGCTGTGAGCCTGGACTCCAGGGGAATTCCATTGTTCATATAAGTAAGGGCAGTGCTAGCTCAGAAAAAGGCACAAAATTTGCCTTTCTGATCTGAACATACAGCTCCTCCAATGTGCTATGAGTAAGTGTTGGCTCTAGCCAAAGTTTTGGGGAAGTTGTGTCTTTATACTATTTCTCCACATCCAGTGAAGAAGCCATCCTTAGCAAAACTTTTTAATCTAAAGTAAAAGCTCTAAGCTTAGCTCTGCTCTGCTCCTGTTAATTTGGCCCCTTTGGAGGAAACAGCAGAGCCACAAGCAAATTTCTGCAAATGGCTTTAAAAAAGAGTTCATTTGCTCACTCTTTTGGGCCCCCGAGACTGAAATGTAAGCTGACTTGGTCTGCAAGATTCTCCCAATGGCCCATGCTTTCTTCTAGGCTCTGCAAACTATAGCCCAGTGGAAGGCTTTATGAGGCAAGTGTAGGGAAAGGGTTTCTGCATTATTATTTCTAGTGTGACTGGAATGGTTTACACAAGTCAGAGTAGTCCAGCTGCAAAGGTGGAGTCCACCTTTGATGTGAAGCTTCCCTTCTTGTCCTTTCTCTGCCTTGGACTGCATTATGTACTGCTGGGTTTATCCTGCTTTCATGCACAGGTCATGAAGAAACAAGACTCTGCCCCAGGGAAAGCAGGGATAAAATTGTGGCTCTATGAGTATGTTTCGTGACTCTGGAAAAGTCCTATCTACTTTTCTGACCTAGATATTCAAAATATTCAATCCTGCTGTTAGGTGGTGGCCCAATTAAAATCAAAAAAGCATCAGAACTAAGTGTGTCTAGGCCATGGTTTGGGCTCAGAAACACATATTGCTGTCAGAATTAAGGCTAGACAAGTTAGGTGACATCAGGCTGCCACAGACCCCACAGAGAACAAGAGACAGGAGTACGTGACAGAGACAGCATTAGCAGCCAAACTGGGAAAGAAGTTGGAGGGTGTTATATCCTTCATTTGGGGATTATCATAAGAAAAGGCACACCAGGGCACATGAAAATTAAATTAGCAGTTTCCAAGTGGGCAAATAATAGTTTCTATTTGTTATTTTATAACATTATTAATTACATTTCCGAACAATAACAACCCAAGGTTTAAAAACCATTAAATTGTCTAACAGGCAACAATGTTTTCCTATGACAAACAAGAGACTAGAGATGATGCAGAATAAAATAAACCCGTCCTTACTGTTCCACAAGATGGGATGGAAAACTGTTGTTAAGGGAATTCCCAAATGAAGGTTTCATATGAGCTACTGCATTTAGTAGTCCTTTGAAAGAGAGCTCTTCTATCCCCTTTTTTGTCCTTTATACTACTGGCCTGTCTACCTCCCTTCCTACTGCTGTTTTTAAACAAAATTTTTTATAGTCTTTTCTTCAAGAACCCTCTCCAGGACTATCTTTTCTGTCTTTGTTGTTTTTACTTGTACTACTGTTGAGCTTTTGATGGGATACCCTTCCTTTTGGGATGAGGGTGAAAGAGCAGAGGAGGCTGCTGTCCTGCCAAAGTTCTTTATTTCATAGTCTCATAGTTTTCTTGAAGGCAGAGTTCAAGGGGGTTACATGATAAGGCCAAGCAGTAACAGCAGCAGCAAGCAAACAGCAAGTAGAAAACAGCTTCTTCTTCTAATATCTAAACACACAGAAGTGTAGATTATATTTGTTAATTGACCAATAAGATTAACACACTATTCTAGTTTTTCTTTTCTTAACCTATCCTGGTTTAATTCTAACAGTCGTAAGTCTTACACAAGTATTACATAGGTATTACACATATTTGTGTATATATTTTCTATCAGCTCTTCTTGTGTATGTGAACACTCTATCTAAAAAATGTGAACAGTATAGTTCCATCTATGTTTTGTCTAAAGTAAAGAAATTCTGTGAAAAGGCAACACTGCTGCAGCGAGAACTGTGTTTAAGGTTCCTTTGCTGCAGCTTTTCAATGTTTAAAGCACTTAGCATACATTTCTACTAAAAGTTAAAAATCTATATTTCTGTTTCACTTTGGTCTGACTTTATGTATGTCAGCTTATCCGAAGGTTTTAATTCAACCCCTGTGCTTTGGCTTTCCTCTGGGCCTGGGTCCAGAGGAGCTTTCACTCCAACATATTAGGAGTGAGGAAGTTATTGGTGACCATACTCAGGAAACGCTTTCACCAGACTCCTTTTTGAGATTTCTTTTGCAGTAAAAACTGGGAAAAAGTCACCCATCCTTTTAAGTGGCTGAGATGTGACTTGGGTTATAAGTGCTACTTTCATGGTACATCTGAGAAGGATGAGAGGTAATGCAACAAGTACACATCAACTGATGAAGCATGAGAGTCTCAAAGTAAAATATACCATACTTTCAGGTTTTAAGAGGTACTATTTCCTATCCTAATTCAGGTACTTAACACTGTACACAGTTACCCCTTAGGCAGAGAGAAAGAGATAGATACTTAACATGACAGAATGGCACAATGAGCTCCAGAAAGGCATGCTCATGCCCAAATGCTGTTCCCAGAGAAATGAGAATATAGTATTTTATGCATGTTGAGGGACTTTATCTAATACACTGCGAATAGAAAAGAACAAACTGGTTGCCATTAGGCAAATTTTCACTCTACTAGGACTATTTGAGCTAATGGGCAAATTTTATTTTCTTCATGATATACATCTGGAGTGACTCTACTGAAGGCTGTAATCCCACGCCAAAACGAAGTCTTCACGAAGTATGAGTCAATAATGTTCACTTAGAGCAGAAGTTTAGCTCTTCATGTCTCTGTGTAAAAACCCCCAAAAAACAGGTGGAAGGTAAAATCTGATCTTTTGAAGATACACTGAACTAATGATTTGTGTGTAACTAATTCAAACACTTAAAATACCGTGATGAATTGAGGTCTCAAAAGACTTGTCAGGTAAATTGAGGCAATTATTTCGGTTTGGTTGAGAATGCAGAGTAGATAGTGACAGGTCAGCACAAACCCAATAAAAAGATCTCCAATAAGAGATGTTGTGACAAATCCTCAGGGAGACAGAAGCATTAAATTTAGATGGTGGACAAAAGAGTTACTTACATTAGAGTAATTGAGATCAATTGGAACATCATGTCCTTTCTTGAGTCACAGTTTCCCTGGTAGTCTTTCAGAACAATTACTGTTTTATCAGTACAGGGATTAAGATAAGAGCTTCAGAGCTGCATGTGCTTAATTGAGGTGATATACAGCTTGTACTGGAATGTTTCTTCATGGAAAAAAACCCTGAGTTTTGTGATGCATAACTTTAACTGGTCATGAAAGAAAATACTTGTTTAAAAACTAAGTTTCTGTCCCTAATCATATAAAATAAGAGCAGGCAGGCTAAAGTTTAGTTAAGAATATAAATACTTGAAATCTTGGCCTTATATCATGATGCTTTTGCTGCCCACAATCGCTATAAAGTATTCTTAGCATGGCAGCCCAAATAAAATAATTCAAGATTTACTTAATTGCACTCTTTTTAGATATGTGATCTTCCCCATGGAACTGGGCAGAGCAGAAATTCACAAAAACAAATTTTCAAGGAAAATTGAAGTTTTTGGGCAATCTTTATTAAAAAAAAAAGTAGGAAGAAGTAGGGAGACATCTTGAAACTGTTGAGCAAATTCACTTTGTTGAATAGTAGGGAGTTTATTCCTCCTGAAACAAATGTTTTCTGTAAGACACCTTTTAAAAAACAAACAAACAAACAAACAAAAACCAACAAAACCAAACCAAAAACTATGCCATTTATTTGAGCTAAACGACATTTTTGTGAGTTGTATTTAATTCAGTGGTTTTATTTCAATGAGAAGACAGAAACTTTTCCTTCCTCTATTTCTCAGCATGCATCTACTGGAAGCACAAATAATCTCATCCATAACAAAATTTTTTGAACTGTGCATTGGCAGAACTCATTTTTAGTGACTTTTGCTTTGTCTGATATTGTCTGAACCATTACTGTAGCCCCTAGAATGTAGGAGACTTGTTTGTATCTTCCACTGCTTTGCAGGTACCAGTGATTAGAATAATCATCAGCAGAAGGAAAGATGAGATACACAGAAAAAGAACTCCAGCAGATCCAGTCTGGGAGATGTTGAGGTAAATGAGGAAGACAGGGAGAAGTTAAGTGGAGTAGGAGAGTGGCTGATGGGAGAGAACTGCAAAAAAACCCCAACTGAGCAGCATAAGATGTGCATGAAATCAGAGTTTTCTGTTTCTGTGTGAAACAGAGTTGGAGAGCAGAAGAAGCTGGAGGTGGTGCAAGCAAAAAAAGAGTGTTCAGCCTCATCCATACATCTGCAGCTGTCAATTCCAGGTGAAAGTTGAAACAAGGACTATGGTACAGATGAGAGATGACTAGAGGCTTTCTCCTTGCCTGCCTCCTTTGAGTGACCTGCTGTACAAGTAAACACAACCTTCAGAAACTTGATGCTGCTCTGATATRAGACAACCAAAAAAACCCAGACACATTTATCTGCCCTTGCCTGTCACTCCTCATTCACTGAAGTGCATCAGTATCTGTGCCTGGACTCAAACAGACAGAACAAATCTGGACAAGCACAAATTCGTGGAGCAAGGTCTAGTTCATACAAGAGAAGCAAATATGTGAGAAGCGAAAGAAAACAACAAAAAAAGTTCAAAAGAGTATGCACTTTACAAAATCTGGTAAAATAAGGAAATGTCAAGTGTAAACGTTGATATTATCTTAATTTGACTTTGCCACATACAGACTGAAAATGCTTTTAAATGTAGTTTATTTTAAATAAATAAATGAAGTCCGTGAGTGAAATTAGAGTTCAAGTCCTTCTTTGCTATCTTTTTATAGTTAATTAATACATATTAACAAGCCAGTAGTGACCAACGTTTAAAAATTTGCTACTTTGAAGTAACTGAAGCATGAATATGATTTTGTTGCCTCTAGACTAGTGTATGATAAATAGTTGCTCCCAATCAATGAAGCTCATTTGAATGTGGAGTAAATATTTACATCTGAATGATGAATATCTGAAAAGCAGATTTATCATGGAAAGCATTATAGACTGTTAATTGCAGCACTATTCAAGTTGTCACAGAAGCAACATAAATTACACAAATGTAAATTACTAATTTCAAAATGAAAGGACAGGCATTTTTGATGCTTCTTTTAGATTAATTTACTATAAACATTATAGTTTCTCACAGCAAAGCAACATGGAAGAAGAAATATGATGGTTCTGATTAATTACCATAAAATTACCAGTAGACAGTGTCTCATCACAAGAAATAGATGTCTTTTCTTGCTGATGACATGAAGTCAAACATTAATGAACAAATCTATTTCCTTACTGCTTGAATGGAGATGGATAGGCTGAAAATGATGAAGGGTGACTGCAGATTGTTCAGTGCCTCAGAACAGAAATATTAAAGACCCCTTATTTTCCAAATGCATTTGCCACTATAGATAAAGAACACAGATGAGGAGTTCATTCATCTGCTTACAGTAAAATCAAATTTACAAGTTCCTTCCTGTTAAATTAATTGTAGCTGTCCCTAACCTTATCAGGGACTTTCCCTTCCTGCACACCTTGTATCCCAGGCTGCATTCATTGCAGAGAACTTGTCGCTGGTAAAACACTCCAGGTTTTATATCTCACTTCTCTGCTGGGATCCGCTGAAGCTTCTTTTTACAATCAAGGATTTTCCAGATCACAGTGATTTAGTTTTATTTAGCCAAATAGAAACCTGATGAGGTCTTTATTTCTTCAAAAATATTTCTTTCCTTTTTCTAGAAAAACACTAGTTTTGGTAGATTTGTTAACATTAATATAGCTTTTGAGCATCTCATGCCATGGCCTCAGTTTGGCATATTAACCATCCATATTCTCACTGGTTTGTTTCCACCTGATATTGGTCCTTAAAGGCCACTTTCACCAGTTTTCACTCATGTATGACAGATCATTTTAAACTCTAGAATTTTCATCCTGAATGCAAGTTTTATTTTAAAAAATACCATGTCACTTAAAAAGTAATTTAAACCAGAAAAAAAAATAAAAGGTGCAACTTCTTTCTTTGATGGGAAAAAGGAATGAAATTACACCTGGTATTCAATTTAGTCGCAAATTCCTTCACTGAAAATCTACACTTTTGAGGTTAAAAATTCTATTATGAATTCTGGAAAAAAATAATGGAAACATTTTCAATTTTTTTTGCCCTATTTTCAGACAGATTATAAAAATCCTGTGTCTAACGAATACCATAAATATGTTACACATCCACGTCTAATTTGAATATTTTCTGAGTTTAAATCAACAGCATCTGAGAAGGAACAGAATCTCAAAGTCTCCAGAAACTTGCGCAGAGCAGAAAATAGCAGTTCTGGAAAAATATCTCTCATCTATTTGAAAGAAACCTCCTGGCAAAGGAAGGCACTGGAGCAGTATTGCTGTTCTAAGGAAAAGACTAATCTTTAAGTGAGGTCACTCACTGCCACTTGGGAAGATAAGATGAAAACACATGAGAAACCATTAAAACAGTGGATTTGGTTCTGTTTTCCTTGGTATACTGACCCTGGTTAGCTTTCCCTGAACTTGTCATGTATTAGAATACATAGTGCAACAGTTATTTCCTGATAGGGTTTGCACTTCATGTGAATAAGTGAATAAAAATAAAAATACTTCATTTTTTCTCATTGAATACCATTTCATACTGACATCTCACAAAGTCATGCACTTTTAACAGGTGCTACAAGAGTGAGGGTGTGAAATGTCTTGAAATGCTCTCCTGGCTAGCAGATAAGCTGCTGGCTTATCTTGGGCACTTGGGACCACGGGCTCCAGCTAATGTCATTTCTCTTGCGTTTCCACGGATATGAAATCATTTAAATCAGGCTGGTAACAAATGAGATAAAAGGGGCAAAATCCTTTTCACTTTTAAGTCACGCAAAGTACTTAGGCATTGACTCAATAGTAACCACAGATTCCCTTTTTATGTTTCTGATTGTAAAAAACATGAAAAAAAGAAAAAGCATGGCAAAAAGAAAAAAGCTGCTTATACTCTGTGCAAGCCAGAATTATTAGGACACTAGCATTTGTTTAGCAGCTGCAGTGAAACAAAGCATCCAAAAGCAGTGTGATAAATTGTGATACACTGTCTGTGGATCAGAACAGAGCTGACATGGTTCAAACCTGACTATATTTGTAAATAGTGTGGATTGATCATAGTGGACTGACATGATGCAGCAGGGTTGAGGAGACTCCTCAACACCCCCATCATATTCTGATTGGAGAGAGGGGGAGTTATTTCTTATCAGACTGATTCAGGTACCCTGAACCTCTTGGTACACATATAACCAAACTTTTCCTAGGGAAAACTAGTCTGCAAACCTTTGCCTTCCAGGCTGCAGGGCGCTCCAGGAAGCACAATGTTGTCCCTTCGTCTGTCTGTCACATATGATAGTAGAATATCAGTGATCTCAGCACCACAGGCCAAGTAAGGCCTCATCCATGGAAATCCTATTTTTGTTCCTGCTCAAACTACCACTAGCCTGCTTCCCAACTCATCTCCCTATTCCAGATTTGGCACAATGTGCAATACCAGCTTACACTTGGGGTAAAGTTGGAATGGCACCAAGCCACCTTCAGTTTAGAGGATATCCTTTCAGACTTTCAGCTGAAGAAAGATACTGCAGAGTTCATGAACTGAGGCTGAATTGCAGCTGAGACTGAACTGCAGCATGACTGTGATATCCCCCTATGACATTTTGGAGTCCATACTTGGTTCCAAGACAGTGGCTAACTCTACCTTGTGTCTGATGTCCCGCAACTCCTGCTAGGCAGTGGCTTTCCTCTCTGGTTTTAACAAGTCTGCTAGTGAAAAAATTGTGACTAAGGTCTCTGAGGTTATTCTTCAGACACCTGACTTTCAAACAGTACAAACTTAAAACAGCAAGAGTTTGAACCTTTCCCAGCCTGGTGTGCTGTGTACATATTTCATTACTGCACAAGAAGGCAGATGTCACACTAGGCAGAGCAATAGTCCACTGAGCACTGTATGCTAGATATGCAAAACCACATCCCAGTTGTCAGCCCAATCTTCCTAATTCTCATGTTCTATCATGCAATTTTACACACTTGAGAAGAACAGGCTCTTGGAGGAGAGAAATGAAGGAGGCACAGGTACAGCACAGATGATTTTATCAGGGTCATCAATTTGCAGTTTAACTTACAGCACAAAACTTACTGATAATGTTTATAATTATTCCTTTTATTTGAGCAATCTTTCCAGTCTCTTCTCTTTTTTCTTCTTATATACATATATATATATACATCACACAAAATGTAAATGACAGGAAAATATGGAGTAAGTAAACATTAGTTAAGAATTATATCTAAAAATGAAATTAGGACCACATTATTTTTGTCTAAATATAAAAATGCTATATTTTTGGCTGTTGAGAGCTTTTGCCAGAGCACAGGTAGTGTGAACTGTAGGTTAGGGGCCCTCAGTAAACAAGAAAAATTATATAAGTGATGATTTTGTCCCTTTCCCTTTGAAAGCAAAGGATGAAACTCACTACTCTAAAAAAAAAGAAAAAAGCTCAAATCGTATTTGGAATATGAAAAATGAGAGTGAAAATTATATGCAAGAATAGAAAGAATTAACAGTTCTAAGGTCTCACCTTGTAAATTTTTCTTTTGTACATAGTCTAGTAAAGCACAGTGGGAGCCTTCTAATGAGAGAGAGATGTCAGATCGAATCTACTGTGTTTCCAGGACTTTGTATCACTTTCCTAGAAAGGCCACTTTTGTTTTTCCAGGCTGAAAAGATATGCTCTAGTTGCCTTTTCCTAAATGCATCTATTTAATTCATGCCAAGAAGCAGCTGTTGGCTTACAAAAATGCTGGCTGATGCTGTGTACCACTATACTGCAGTTCGAGTTCAAGTTCTGTTTTCACTGCTATGCCTAAGAGTGCCAGAGGAAGGCAGACAATGAACATATTTTCTATATCAAATTTTAGTAAAAGCATTCATGACTACTCCACAAACGAGTTCTGAATAATACATAGATTGTATGGAGTTTTTAAAAACTAAGAACTGTATACAAATTAGAGATTTCAGACTTGAAAAGAAGAGAATGCTGCGAAATGAACAAGACTAAGAGAGAAGTATGGATGCTGAAGAAGCTTCAGCAGAGAATTTCTTCAGCTCTCTGCAGCATTTTTGTGAGAGTTCTGTCTTTCCCATGCAAGTAACTCAAAACAACGTTACAGTTTTGTAAACTTCTTGCAGCTGCAGGTTGTTTTGCAGAATTGTTATGGTTCTAACTAGAAAAACATTCAGAGATGGGTGTCTTAGAACTTGACCAATCCCCTCAAGGGGTGGATGGCCAAAAAACCAATTACCTTATGCCATTAAACACACTTTTGCGAACTAACATATAAAAGCCTTGGGAAAGATTATTAAATCGCTTCCATTTATCCCTGAGCCTGGACTCCTGTGTCGTTTCTCTACACGTCCGCAGTGAGAACAGCAACAGAGAAGAATTAATTACAATGGGAAAACAAAATCACTTTGCCCATGTAGTGCCTCTTAAACTTCAGATATGCATCTGCACAGAGAAGACATCACTTTGCCTTATGTACAATGGTATGTCAGCTTACAAATGACAGGATGTTGCATGGATTGAGGCCTTATTATGGGGAAAAACAAGCAGTCCCTGTGTTGACTGTACTTTAATTTTATATTATTGCCTGCACATGAGAAGTGAAAAGGCTTTTACAGCTGTGGAATTGATTCATATTTGACAATAACACAGTTTTCTTCTTCTGATACAGAATTTCCATGGCAAGTCACTTTATTTCTCTGTGAAGAGTTTTCAGTGAGTTAACAGAGTTCATAACCTTACAAAACTATTTAGGAACCTGTTGCTACAGCAGTACAATCAAAGAACACAGATGAGGTTTTAATTGCAAAGAAAAGAAAAAATCCAAAGCAACCCATCAAAAAAATTTTTAAAATACTTTTTTAAAGGATATAAAAATTCCCACACTTGATTTGTGCATGCAGTTAACACAGGATGGTTAAATGGGGTTGTATTGGATGATGTTAATGTGGATGATCTCAAAGGAATTACCTGTTTCAGACGGCAGTTGACATTCAGTAGGGAACACTCCTGTCTCTGTTAGTCCCACTTGCAGGAGCACACTGAGAGCTGTTAGAGAGGCAAACTGTCTGATATCATTTCCAAAAGTATTCCTGGTCAGAAATTTGGAGGAGGCAAGAAGAAGGGAAGTATTGACAGTGGTTTTTATAACGTGTCTTTCATCCGTGTTTTTGGGTGACAGCTTTCAAACGTGACTTCATCCCAGCTCTTTGTGGCTGTTACAGAAAAACTCTTCCTCACTCTACAGTATCCTGAATAACCACCTTTAAACAGCATTTTTTACTACCCCAAGTAACACATTCCACTTTTCAGGATCGAATATATGAAATATCATCATGTAAAAGATGGAGGGAACATGAAGTCTTTTACCTGAATTTTTTTAAATGGAATCAGCTGTGATATAATAAGCTAAATACAGTGGACTGCAGAGATTCTCTGTTGTGTTTCCAGACACACACATGCAAAATCCTTAGAAGGGAACAAGGTATTCTTTCAATTCTGATAGCTGTGCTCACTATAAATGCTTTCTCTATATTATGGCACCCTATATTATATGAGGCATAATGCTGGATGAGCAGTGAGGTCAATTGAAAATTGGATGAAGAGTCAGGCCCAGAGGCAATGTTAGAGACCAGTAACCACTGGTGTACCTTAGGGGTCACGTCCTATTTAAAATAGATCACGGAATCATTTAGGTTGGGAAGGACCCTTGAGATCATTGAGTCCAACTGTTAAGTCCACCGCTAAACCATGTCCCCAGGTGCCACAACAGGGCTTTTAAATTATCTGCGGGCATCGTGACTGCACCAGTTCCCTGGGCAGCCTGTTTCAATCCATGACAATCCTTTCAATGAATGAAATTTTCCTAATATCTTATCTAAACTCCTCTGGGTCAACTTGAGGCCATTTCTTATAGTTTGGATGATGGGGCAGAGTGCACCCTCGGCAAGTTTGCTGATGACACAGCCCTGGCAGAGAGGCCGATATGCCAGAAGGTGATGCTGCCATCTAGCAGGACCTTGACCAGCTGGAGAAATGGCCTGATAGGAACATCACCAAGGTCAGCAAAGAGAAGTGTGAAGTCCTGCACCTGGACAGCCGTGATGCCGGGCACCAGCACATGCTGGGTTGTGACCAGCTGGAAAGCAGCGTGGTGGAAAAGGACTTGGGGGTCCTGCTGGACACCAAGTTGAACATGAGCCATCAATGTGCCTTTGCAGCACAGCAGGCTAATAGTGTCCTGGGCTGCCTCAGGAGGATTGCAGCCAGCAGGAGCAACCATGGCAACAAAGATAAGGGGATCCTTCTGCTCTCCTCAGCACTGGTGAGGCCAGTGGACTGCTGTGTCCAGCTCCGGTCACCCCAGTACAAGAGAGACGTGGAGCTACAGAGAAAACCCAACCAAGGGCCACAGTGCTGATTAAGGGCCTGGAGCCTCTCTCCTGAAGAGAGGCTGAGAGCTGGAACTGTTCAGCTATATTAAAATTACAGAAAACTACATTTTACAATGACAGCTTATGTGTCCTTTTCTTTAGCACCAACTGAGCTACAAAGGCAGCATTCTCTTGTCTCTCTCTTTGCAGTTTCTAGAACGTCCTGTGTACCTAAACCCAATGGACAAATCTCACAGGACTGTATTTCTGGCTAAGAACTAGCAGAATGCTGCTAAAGCTCTACTCATTGTCACTGGGCTTTTCTGTTTTTTTCTTAGCTGATGAATTATATGAACAGAGATAATATTTTTATTATCACTGATAATTTTGAAATGTAAGAACTACAGTTTCTGTTACAACATGGTTTAACAAACCCTGGAGACAGATCCCTGGATCTGACTTGCAGTTATAAAAACTTAGATTACCTGGTGCTTCTACCAAGGACCTTACAGTGGATGCTTCTATCAAGGACCATCACAAAGCCCTTACATGACTCTACAGGTGAGTACAGCCTCACGGCACTGAACTGCTTAAATACTATTTGACCTACCTCAAAGTCCTGTACATGTTTCCAAGGTAAGGCTTTAAATATAACCTAGGTGAAACAAAACTAAAAAAACCCCCTCTAGGCTACAATATTACACCAAAAGCTCATGGTCTCTCACAAGCCTACCTGGTTCTGTTCTGGGAAGTTGTCTTTGGGAACCACTGTATCATCTGTAAGGATTTTAAAACTATATGTCATTCACCTTAATTTCCACCCCCATGTTGTCATTTTCATGATTAATACATTTCTTTTCTCTTTGAAGATGCCTCATTATTTTCTAGTTAGATTAGTCATTCCTGTTGGAGTGACTAAAACCAATGACTAAGAGCATAGATTATTCTAAAAATAAGAAAATACAACAGTAATTACCAGGGAAGAAATTAATGTTTACAGATTTTTTTCGCTTTTCTTTTTTACATGCTTAACACTTTCTCAGCTTAAACAAATCTAAATGTACTCAGGCCATTTCTAGAATGTTTACTTCCAAGAAAAAGTGGATAGACAAGTGTGGGAATAATCATTGTAAAAACTATCAATTTTCTCTTAAAGGAAAATGGAACTACAGTAATCAGAAGATATAGAAAACTATAATTTTGCAGTAAGCACTTTTATTTTCTTTGACTTTTGCTTTATGTAATAAAGGATAATGGTCAACAGAATGTATCACACATTTCCTTGAAATAAATCAATTTCTGTATTTATATTGAAAAGGCTAATATCCTCGAGTTCTTTCAAGGCCTACAGATACATCCTACAGACTTGATGCCCTGCCTAATAAGAAGGTTTACCACAATAGTGCAAAGGATTGCAACAATAGTGCAGTTTAGGCTGCTCGTGTTGGACTAGTGCAGAGGTGTCATGAATGAGTGGTTTAGGCAGCCTAAAGAACCACCATCAAAGGTACTGGCAAATGTAGGTGGGAAATAAATTTGTGAAAGCTCGATCTAACAGAGTTCAAGGCAACGTTTACTCTACTACTTACTGTATAGATAAATCCTACCAAAGAAAATTGATTGCAGAATCAAAGTAAAATAACTTGCATGGAGACCAGGGACACAAAAATGTCACTAGCGAGCAGAGACCAAGGAAGAAAGCGACATGGATGGTTTAGGGTGAAAAGAAACCGACGCTTTATTAATTTACAAATTCGCTTATATACCTTAGCATGCTGGACTGACATACGGTTATTGGTTCACTGACCAACCACCCCCCAGAGGGATTGGCTGAACCCAACAGCACTTACTTCAGATATTTTCTCCTTGGTATCATAACAATGCCATAGTCTACAAAATCTCTCAACTGTTTTCCCGTAGCGTCCGTGAGAAAGCAAGGCTTTCACACAGACACTGTCAGAAAACTGAGAAATCTCTCTGCAGCCAGGCTTTCAGCATTCACACAAAAAAAATGTGCAAAGGATAAGAGAGACCCTTTCATTGAGTCACAACGTTCGGACTGGGCCCCCTTGCCAAACTTGCCTCAGACTTCATCAACAGATTATGTCTAAAGGATTTAGCAGCACTTAATCACTGACTAATTTAACACTTACAGGCGAGCTCTGGGCAGTGCACCACTCAGAGGGGTGCAGGAGCCCCAGGGGTGCTCAAAGGGCCTCACTTCAGACCACTGCTTATAGGGCTGCAAGATGCCTGGCTTTAGTCATCTGTCAGTCTCCAGGTTAATTCAGGCAAATAATGCCCCAGGGGCATTTGGGATGACCAAGCTCCTCTTGTGCTGCTCCTTGCTTAGAATGGAAACTCCTGATATGGACAGAGCTGTCCCTGCCTCAGCCGTGCAGGAGTTTCAGGAAAGGTCACTGGACATTGCATTGCCAAACTCATAAATCAAGGCCAAGGCCTAATGAGGATCCCTGGATTCCTGAGATTGTAGCATGGCCAAGGAGCAAGGCGGGGAGGGGAAGAGGGAAGGGCAATGCACCACCAGTGGTTAGTGTATGTTCTTGTAGTTCAGTGTAAGATTACTTTTCTACTTAACATTAGGTCAATCAGGATTGGATTCAAGCTAAGTGACAAGATTACACAAAGATTTGCTGTAGTCAGAGTTAAGCCTGTAACAGTAGAGAGTTCATTAATACATCCTGACTGAAGGAAAAAACTCAAAGTGGACAGTTGTTTGGATAGTGGAGGGATTTCACTGTTGTTCCATTACTATTTTCTATTAATGCATTCATAGATATATACAGATATTTCTTGATGAACTTATTATTAATATAATTCTCAATTATTTAACCCAATTAATTGCATATGTTGTATAATAAAGCAATTAATTAATATACTTTTCCTCTTAATTATGTTTATTCCATCTAAGTAAAGCTAAATTAATATTATAATAGTGCTTCAGGCATCACTTAGATCACTTAGAGACTAAACCCCTGCAGCATCATGTGCTGCATAAAAGCAGGAATGGTGCTGATCCCAGAGTAGATAGAGACAGCAAGATGAAAACGAACAGCAAAACTAAATAGTGAGAGAAATATGGCAATCTAAAAGGCAATATACCAAACACTTCTGTACCAACTGCTTGCAATTTCATATATCAGTCACACGAAAAATATACAGACAAGAAAAATTAACTAGTTTGACTGAATAGTACCCTGAATTTGTTCCCAGCTGGGGGAATTGAGGTCAAGAGAACTGATCAGAGGCAAAGAAATCTGTCAGTACAGTAGATGTGGTAGAATAACTACATTACACAATTTTTTTTTAGTAATAAGTTCCAACTTCATCCAATGCAAATGTCGAGGCAGAAATTGTAGGAGAGGAAACTATTACTGTTAAATGACCACCTGAAATACCTAAAACATAGTATTATCATATTCTACTATTTCTCCCCTGAGTGAAGGACTAAGAGGTCATAATACATTCATCTTTACTCATAACAGAAAAACCTATAACATAATAAAAGATTTTGAAATTCAACATCTAGGTATGGATGAAAAATCCATAGTAGCATATTAGAAAAGATGTAGCAATAATATTGTCAATTTCCTTTTCACATAATAAAGCACTGGATTTTTTTCCCACTTTTTTTTTGGGCAGGATGCAATTTCTGGATAAAAGTTTCTGTACTATCTAACTGCATTAAGCTTCATGAAAGGACACTTTTAGTTCTTGTACTATTTCTTTTTTATTTTTACAATTTCATTAAATTACCTTTTTTATTGACAGCTAATATTTCCCCAGTTTCAGGCCTCACTAGGAGGGCAGTTACAGCCTTTCATATCCACCATGAATTATGTTTAATTAATGAAGGAAATAAATAGGACAGTGACTTCATATAAATGAAATAATCACTGTTATCTGTTTTTAAAAGCCCAAAATGAAGCATTGTATAATAGACCAGAAAATTACAATACCCCTGATTGAATAATAAGTCCATTTTTATTCCTTCTTTTTTCCTATTTGCAATGTATATGAGCTTTTAAAATCAAAGTGTCCTTCCAAGTCTGGACTCCTAATAGCTTGTACATGCCAGGAACACTGAAATGATGCTGATAAGCCCAAGTAAATAAAATTAAATAAGTGGCAGTCAATCATCTATTTTGCATTTTTACTGCTATATATCAGTAGGATCAATCACCCTTTTCTCCATTTTGACAAAGCATATGCAACCAGTATTCCCTGCATCTCCAAAGCAAAGATTTCAGTATCAGTGTTTCTACATGCTCTGTATACTGCACCTGCACAGGAGAGACTGCCTAATTTTCCTCTGCCTTCTGGAATTCATAATTTATCTTTGTATATCTTAGTTACCTTTCCCTACATGTTTAACTAGACATTTGAAACCAGTCTGATTGGCTGAGCTACATAGTTTTCTACAAAGAATCTAGAATTCATTCCCTACACTAATTAAGCTAGAGGTGGACACTTAGGGCTAAGTGCAAAAATTATCTTCTTGCTCTAACACTCTCTACAGAGAGCAGTACAAAAAGTGGAGGCCAAGTTTGAGGAGTTTTACTCTTTGCACTAGTTGAAGTGTAGTTTAGAAAGAGAACTGAAACTGAGCAGAGGCATCACTGATCCAATTTTTTGTTCATCATGGACGACAGTGCAGCGATCAGTTCACTCACAAAGATCTCAACACTGACTCAACAAGACAGCCTACCCTATGCGTCACAAAAAAGCTTATCAATGCCTTGTAACAACTGCAAGATTAATAAAACAGATAGGAAAGGATCAAAATCCATAAGAGTACAAAGAGCAGGGAAAATCAATGTCAGGTACTGCCTTTACTATAGTTGTATTTAGAGACAATTTAGTATTAGTACATAGTAGGCTAAGCACACAAAGGAAAAAAGCATAAATAAAAAGCCAGATTATATTCCTTCCACACAGGATGAATAAGCAGTGTGGAGTACAGTAGAGTCCAAACATTTCACACAGATTTCCAAAGGAATGCGCCTCTGAGAAGCACAAACTGTGCATCTCAACAAGTCACTACAAAAGAACTTAAGAGTAGTTTATTTCCCCCGGATATTTGCTTTATGTTTTCTTATCTCTACTACAGCCAAGAGAACCTCTGAAACTTTAATAAAATTCCATTTTCTTACTAACACTTCTGGTGATGGGAATGATAGATGCCTCATGTGAAATTGCAAGAATATTTAAACTCAGCTGCCCACACCAAATATGCACAATCTTAGCTTCCTTTTCTATTAAATTACAACTTTATTTAAAAGTTTTTAAATGCTTAAAGTTTTGTGTAATATACAGAGCATGGACAGCATCACAAAATATTATGTTCTCTAATACCTCTTGATTTTTAATTTAAATTAACTGTGGGGGTACCAAACATGCTGGTGCCGTGATCCGGTTCTACTATGCTTTTTACAGCTTAGATAAAAGCACCTTCACATCCCTGCCAAAAGAAATGAGTCTCATTCCCAATGCCATGCTTCTCATGCTCTTTCTGCACCAGTGATAATGAAATTATTTGATGATTCAGGCATTAAAGTTGATGTAACAACTTAGAAGTTGGAGAGCTACTATTTGAATAACATTATAAAGCATATTTTCTGCTAAAACAACAGACACCCAGCAGAACAGTAGTATGCATCTCTGCTTGGATTATCATAAAACTCATCATACCTATTTGAAGACCAATGTGCCTTTATTCTTTCACCCTGCTCTTAACAGCAGGTGGAGAGCAATAAAGGTAGGATCCTAAAGTAGAAGAAAACTTTGTGAAATAGGGAGATCTCAAAGGTACAAGAAAAATAAAATTAGAATGAAAATTTATTCAGGGTATGCGCTTGAAAGTATAATCACATGAAATACTGATCTTTGTAAATTTAGTTCAGTGTAAATACAAAAACTAAAGACTGCTGTTTTCACAAATGCAGCTCCTGAACAGACTGTAAGTGACAATAAAACCCAGTTCTCACCTAGAAAGTTCCAATTACTTGTCAGAAGAAACAGTATCAGACAAGTCAAATCATATCCTAATTTTTCTGCAGGAAAAGGAAAAACATTCAGCAAGGGGTCTGCATTGTAACTGCAGATAAAGATGGCCCCCACCCTAATTGCCTACCGGTCTATAAAAATGCAGCACTTGTTGCTGTGAATTAGAAAATTGGCACACTGTCTACTGGATGTGCTGTTCATTCAGCTGGACTTCCTTGCCTAAGGTGTAAATATTGTACTCACATAGGACACACTGAATCAGTCAGTTTTCACAAAGAAACAGCACCTTAATAAAAGATTACAAAGCTTGCAGTAACCTGGAACACTAACATCTCTGCATTATTCATTGTGGTTAAAACCAAACATTCCACAGTCAGGTGGAATGGAAGATAATTCTTAACTCAAGGCCTGCAGAAGATTGGTTTTATCAGCTGAAAATCATGTTCCCAGGCAGCAATTTATGATAGGTCCAGGGAACCCTTACAATCAGGAAATCCTGCTTATAGATGCAAACCATGGTGTTCCAGGTACACAGCTGACACCATCATGATGTTACTCAACTAGAACTTAAACCTCCGCTCTTATATGTGGGTCATAGGTCACCTTATACCTGGGCAGTCCCAACAATTTAAACAAAATACTCTACATTAATATAACAGGAGTGCTTAGAAGGCATCAGAGAAATACTGTTCCTCTGATTAATCTGTGTTCATGCTTGCTGGGTATTCTTCTCCCTTGTTGTAGCTACAAAAATCCCAGCAGGACAGCAATCAGTGTTTTTAGATCTCATAGGTGTTATGAATTACTAATTATGCAGATTGTGATAAATTATCATAAATGTTTGTGTAGTTCTATTTGAAGCAAACATTTAGCCCAGAGAATTTTAAAGGAGAAGTGGCAAATATAATACTCTCTGCTAAATTAAATAGCTTAAATTTAAAAAAAAATGAAATGACACTTCATGACAGGTTTTTAGAACTCATACAATGATGTTTTTAAAAATATTCTCCACCTAACTTTATTAGCTTACTGTGCTTTAGAGCTGTAGTGGTTTGAAGCAAATTATACAATACTTTTTTTTGTTTTTTTTCCTGTGAGATAAGCATTAAGAGAAAAACAAAGCAGGCACAAAACTTGACAGAATAGAAGAGATTTATTAACAGACTTAAGATAAAGAAGGCAACAACATGACAAACTTTCAGAACTCTTTCTCTCCCCCACTTCTCCCCTCTCCCAATTAGTATCACAATTTAGGAAAGGGAGGAAAAAAAGGGTTCTCCCTCCTGCCTTACGTGGTTTTACAAACTGCTACCATTTGCAGGTTTGCTTAGAATTACACAATCTCTGCTAAGGTGCAACACATCTCTTTTTTATGAGCCTTCTCACAGCTTTTTTTCACTGTAAAACACGGGCCCTCACATGGGGTTATTACTTGTTTAAGGATGAATTTTTTTTTTTTTTTGACTTGAACATAAGGCTTTTCTTTGCCACCAGGTTTCAAAAGCCTCTCCCTGCTTTATATATATCCTGGCATCGGCACGCTTCAACTTTTTTACAAACCACATGGGAAAAAAAAATGTCGATCCCCCCATGTACTTTAACATGGATTAAAGAGACAAACAGTTTGCAATATTACAGTTCATACCACGGCGAGGAAAGGAGATTTTTAAGCTCTGCGCGGGACCACGCAGCGCCACCCTTGTAGCTCCACCTCACGTGACCCCGCTTTCTCTTTCTCCCTGGTTCTGAAAGCCGCCATGTTGTGGGGTGTTACCCCCCGCTCTTTCTGCGCTGCTGGGTGCACACTGTGGGAAAGGAGTGTCTTCCTCTGTTCGTCGCGGAGTATGCTGACTGCGCTGAAAGCTTCTGCCAGCTCCCTCTTCCCTAGGATACCGCGTCGGATAACTTCAGCCCTGTATAGCCAGCCATACCTACTCGCGGCTCAGGGTTTCCTCTCCACAATTCAGAGTCCGTGCTGCAGCGTTAGGAAAAGGAGCAGGAGGCAGAGAGGCTGGGGCAGGGGCGCCCATCCCCAGGCCTGCGGGCCGGGCCACGGGGGTCCACCCCTCCCTCTCTCTCTCTGTCCTGCACCAAACCCGAACGGAGAAACTTTCTTCCTCTTAAAAAACCCGCCTTCCACAGGGTTTAAATATGTGAAATTGAGAGAAGCGTGATTGGTTTAAGGAACTGCCTGTCAGTTCGGGTCAAACCACGACAAGAATTAGGGGTTTTTTTGTTTTAACTTGGGAGTGCTCTGACCCAGTTCTTCAAGGAGAGCTACAACAGGTCTATAGCAATGCGTGTCCAATGTAGATATAACGTGTTCTATTCCCCTTTTAATCTTCATGTTTATGTTAGTTCAGTTCCTCTTTGTCTTGAAAGTTACCATCAGCCTCCCCAGTCAGTTTTTAGCCTCTGAGCACCTGCATGGCCTGTGAAAGTGAAAATTTCTCCATCCTCTCGATAAAGAAAATCTTCTTAAGGAGTCTGCCAATTTACTCTGTTTCACCCTTGCCACCGTTCCCTAGAGCAAGTCCTTTGAGAGCTCTAAATCTCAAGGGCTCATTCAGTCCTTCATTTTTCTATTAAGACTGCCAACGGTTGTAACATCTACTATTTTATTCCAAATCCTCACGCTTTCTTAACACGATAACCTACTTCAGCAACTTTATCCTATGCAGGAAAATACTTCTCGTCTCTGTAAAGGCGTTCCGGCCACTTCCAGCCAGATTTTAAACACCAGTGAAAAATTTCTCCACAATCTGGGGAGCAGTGTCTGTTTACACGGGCTGAAAATCCACTCAGCGTCCTGGCCTGTATAAAGTCTACCTAGAAGCATATGTGATTTATTGTTGTTTTAATACAGTTATGCATTTAAGTAACTAATTTATATTAAATCACAGAAAGGCATTCAAATTCACAGACCTGTTTTGCCTCAACCTTGTATCTCTTTTACCAGATTTTTGAAATATGGTGAAGAATGAGCTCAAATGTAGGTCAATGTAATAAAGAAGAAAGGATTTTAATAGGTTTTGTTGAAAGTTTTTTCTTTATAGCAAAGCATATTAAGTAGGTTTGGTAAAATAAAAGATATCAAAATTGTGCCTTTGCCTTTTATGAGAGCTCTGTTTGAAATGTCTCACAGAATGATAGCTTGCCATACAAATAGAAAAAAGTACTTGCTCAAAGTGGTCATATTTGCCAGTTACACCTGCGGACTAAACCCTCAATCTTTTACATTTATAGAACTGTAATAAAACTAGACATAATAAAACCAGCTGCAGGCAACAGAAAAAAATTAGAATTACATACGCCTTTTTAAATCCCTTAAAAAGCACTCGATAACCCCTATAAAACTGAACACCCATCCAAAAGAACCCAAACTTTACAAATTGCAATATAACCTAGAAAGAGATAGAAAATAATTTAGTGTACTTATTTTGCAGAGGCTTCAATATTAAGGAATATTTTTGGCAAAAATACGCACAGAAACCATGGTAAAATGAAATCAGAAAAGCTAAAATAAGAAAACAAACATCAGGTTTCCCTGACTAAAGAAAATCCTGTACTAGTTCTAGATCTCATGGTTACTTTAACTGTAATGAGTGTAAGAACACTCTCAAAGCAAGTACCCAAAGGATTATTCGTCTTATAATGACAATTACAGCTCTAACACTAAACCCAACTCTTAACGCAAATCCTGAGACCTAAGCCTAACCACAACACCTAATCCTACTCCAAACCCCTAAATCTAACCCTAACCCAAAGCCTAACCCTAATCCTAACCCTAACCTTATGCTTAACCGCTAGCCCTATACCTAACCTAGCCCCAGTGTTTAAAGTACAGGTTATAGGCTGTCCTATGAGAGGTGAAGGCCAGCAAGACTTTTCTCTCTTGGAACCTTCTCTTGGAAGACAAGGTTGTTGTAGCAATCCCTGGACATGTTCAATATTGGACCTTGGTTCTGGATGCTGGAAATTGTCTCCTGAATGTGAATGACATCACCTTTCCTCGGGAAAGGAAGCACTGGTCCTTCTACTGGTGCTGTGCAAGATCATCTGCCAAACGCATGTAAAGGTCAGAAAGACCTTTCTGTTCTGGCCTGTTCTGTTCTGTTTCTGTTCTCTAGCAATCCTTGGACATACTCAAGATAGAAGGTTGTATCCAAATTTTGGTGGTGGGCTTCTGAAAGACAATTAAAGTGCTTTTACAGGGGAGAGAATGCATCCAGCCCCTGTGTTTCAGGTGCAGATTATAGGCTGCCCAGGGGAGGTACAGACCAGCAAGACCTTTCTTTTTTGGCCCTTTCTTTGTTGAAGCAATCCCTGGCCATATTCATTTTGGAGGTGGTATCCTTATTTGCGTGAGGGCCTCCTGAAAGAAAATGACATTTTTTTCCATAGGAGGGAAAGTACTTCGGTGTTTGAGGTACAGATCATAGGCTTCCCGTGGGAGGGAGGTAAAGGTGAGCTACAGTTTTATGACTTGTCACATTTAGTGTGATAGCAATCTTTGGACATATTCATTATTGGAGGTAGTATCCAGATTTTGGTGGTGGGGCTCTTAAGAGTGTTTGGAAAGTCTTTTTGATGAGAAGGGCAGCACCTATGCCCAACATCTCAGTTGCAGTGGAGAGGCTGCCCAGGGGAGGTAAATGCCAGGAAGACATTTCTCTCTTAGTACCTTTAGTGTTGGAGAAATCTCCAGTTGCGTTCATATTGGAGCTCGGCTGGTGATGCCAGAACTGGGGTGCTGAATGTGAATCATCACTGTAATGATATTAAATGTGAGAGCTGAAGGCACAGTCTTTTCCTTGGTGCATAGTTTGTCCGGTATCTTCTGGAACACCAGAGAGAAAACACAGTTAACTTGTTGCTCTAATAGTTTTAGATTACTGGTTTAAAATTACTGGTAGCAAGCAAGTAATATGTTCATTTATCTAGAGATTGGAACACCTCTATTTAAGGTGTATGTTCTTTCCAAGATCATACTCCCTAAAGGAATTACAGGAAAAAAAGTATTTGTTCCCTACTGTGTCCAGTTCAATTGTTGGAGGATTGGAAGAAAAATGACAATGAGAATGATTATATCTTAAATTAAACTCAAAATTGACTAATATTTATTGAATTATCTCATAGGAATTCCTCCACCTTTATGAATTCGTGCATGAAAGTTTGTCATTTGCAATACATTTTCAGTCCTGGAGCTCTCAACAATAGCCTACAGTCAGAAAAAAATCTTATAAAAAAATAGAGGGTATAAAATGCTGAGATCATGTGCAGTGAAATGACAGGAACAAAACAAGTCCACAGCTACTTGTAATTTAAATATGAGATTATCTCTTAGGTTTATCTGTTTAGATTGAACAAAACTGAAATGAAGGACTCCCTGGAGTAAAATAAAACTCAGACAAACAGCAGGTAGAAAGATCATCATCCTGTTCATCTCTGCATTAGCTCCCTAGAGAAAACAGAATTTTACCAATGGGCTTGTTAAATATCTTCCTGGGCTCAAACTCAAATGGCAATTGAGCAACTATTTTCATTTATACACCTCTCCACTTCTACATTCCAGGTCACTTTTTTTTTCCCTTTGAAATTTTCTATCAGAGAAACTCTACTACTATTCCAATAGTTTCCTTTCTACTTTTCTACAAATTTGAGGGAATATTTGGGCAGCAAAATCCACTTGGTGCATGAAAATATTGTCATCAATTCAATATGTTCACTCACCATTTCAATAAGATAGATTTTCTGCCTATTTTCAAATAGTTGAGTATATATATAAAAATCTATTATTTCTGTGGCAATAAAAATTGTAAAATACTCCACTGGTGTTTCTAATAACAACCAGCAAAATTTCCAACTGTATATCAAAACTTGTGCCGGTTTGGCCAAAAATCTAGCAATATATCCTCTGAGAGGAAACCAGGTTACAACCACCCTTCCCCCCCCACAGGGTTCGGGAAAAAAAAAAATTTCCTCGAAGGAAAGTGAATGAGAWAAGAACTATTTATTTAACTAACACACAGGAAAAGGATAATAATGCTAAATAATGAAATGAAATCTCCCGCTATAGAGAGAAACCTGGGAAAATTTCAGAGTCCTTCTGTAGGTGTGGTCTCTCTCCTCCTCGGAGCTGGGTCGGCGAGGGCCCACCCCCGGGCCTTGGGGAGGAAATTCTCCCGATGTGTTCTGATGTTGTTGAACAGTCCAGAAGAGAAGAAGGGAGGAAAAAAAAAAAACCAAAGTCTCAGGAGAAAAAATTCAGCTTTCTGTCTCACGCCGGGAAGAGAAGACAAAAAAAAACCCGAAACCGCTGGCTGAAGAAAACAAGCAGGGTGCTCCCTCCTGCTCCTGCAGCCAGAGAACGCCGAGGAGTGAGACTCCGTGTCCTTGAGAAACTGTTTTGAAAAGTTCGTTTGGTTTTTTTTTCTTTTCTCCAGCTCAGTTTAAAGGCACAGAAAAGACACAATATTACTTCTTGGGCATAGAGCATGATAGGGGATACACATAATAGAGTCACCTCAAGACAAAACTCTCTCTGCTGACAGTGACTGAAAAGATTGGCAAGGGTGAGGAGAAACTTGCACCGCTAAGAAATGCCTCAACAGTTTGAAGATGCATTGCTGCCACAGCGATGACATGCACTGAGAATAGCATTAGGAAAAAAGTATAGACAGAGAGCAAGGCTTCAGTTTGACTTATATGTCTGTGTATACATTTGGGCAAGATCATGTACCTGCTCATGAACTTCTGGGTCAAAGCAACTCTCATTATATAGAATGTTGTCCAGTATTTCTGTAGCAACTTCTGCAAGTGCAGGCATTCTTGCTCATAAAATGTAGCTGCACAGATAGCCTAAGCAAAATCTTCATCCCCAAAATCAGCACAGTGCTATGTGTCTCCAAAAATTCCTTGTACAGGAGTGAAGACACGAGAATTCAATTCAGAAGGTTTTGCCATGGTTAACAACACACATCTCTTGCTAATAGGTTTTAAGCAGTGTTCGTAAGATCAGTTCTGGACACATTAAAAATTGTGATTTTAAGAACAATGTAACTCAATCAAGGTGTCTTCCATCTCAAACACAACTGCATTTGTGTTCTGTTGCAACAAAAGTTAAGGTGCTTTTTATTACCTGATCATATCCAGGTTAAATTATGGTGTCTGTGTGCTCATAGCTGTACGTTTTTCATCCCTGTGCCTGGCATTCCTGCCTACTTGAGTAGAGACAGCGCAGGGAAAACCAGAGTCCCCGGATCCCAGATGCACTGAAACAGCACGAGTCTGGTTTTGCCCTTGTTGCTTGCAGATTAGGTAAGCATAGCAGAAAAAGTATGAACGTGTGTTGATATTGCTATTAACCTGTAATCCAGGAACATGCATGTATGTTTGTCCTACCAGTTTGATGCAGTTACCTTTTTATTCAAACAGTTAATAAAGGCTACATGGCTTACAAAGCCAATTCAAGCTTTATTAACCAGTGGCTGCTATTCCATATGTCCTGTTTCCATTTAACTGTTTCCATTTTAACAGTGTCACTGCGATCATTCGCCTGTGGATGGTTACAAAGCTGTCCTAGTTGTGGCCAGGACAGAGTTAATTTTGTACCACAGCCGGTGGTGCACGCCTGTATTCCCAGCTGCCGGGGAGGCTGAGCCGCCGGACCACTGAGCCCAGGAGCTCTGGGCTGCTGTGTGCTGTACTGAGTGGCCATGGCCAAGGACCAGATACTGTTAAAATCCACCTCATGTCATGCCAGGGGCAGAGGAAAGGGGACTGTCCCTCGTTTCCAGGAAGGAAGGCCTCCCTTTCTGGTGGAGCAAGTGTGGTGGACAGAGAGGTGGGGCAATGCTGGTCCTGACCCAAGGGAAAGGTTGGGTTGGTATGGCTGAAGTCAGGTGGGGATTCCTCACTCTTTTTTTTTTGGTACACTTTAGCTGTTAATATTGTTGCTGCTACTGTTCATTTTCTTATCTCATTGCTGTTTCCAGTAAATTGTTCTTATCTCAACATGTGATCTTTCCCTTTTGAATTCTCCACTTTGGCCACCTGGAGACGCCGAAAAGCTTTAGCAGAGAAATTTTCCGGCTTTCCGCAGCATTTTTTGAGAGCTCTGTCTTCCCCATGCAAATTATTTAAAACAATGTTACAGTTTTGTAAACTTCCTGCACCTGTAGGTTGTTTTGCAGGATTGTTATGGTTCTAACTAGAAAAATATTTAGAAATGGATGTCTTAGAATTTGGCCAATCCCTTCAAGGGATGGATGGCCAAAGGACCAATTACCTTATGCCATTTAACACACTTTTGAGAACTAACATATAAAAGCCTTCGGAAAGATTATTAAATCGCTTCCATTTATCCCTGAGCCTGGACCCTTGTGTCGTTTCTCTAGCCATCCCTGGTGTGAGAGCGACAGCCACCTATGGGAGGAAGGGAGGGGGGAAAGGGAAGCGAGTGAGCAGCTTACAGTTCTGGAGTCTCAGTGAGGGTGTTACCAAAAATCAGCAAGAGAAAAAACTCCTTAACACTAATGTAGCACTGAGAAGCAGGCATTCTTTATTTGGCCAGATGCATAAGGAAATATCTCCTCCAAAATCTCATGCATGCTCAGTCCAGAAAAAGCTCCTGTTTGCATACTGTATTTTATACACAGATTTATAGCTTTCCCCAGAAGAAACACACATATGATAATAATTTCCCCAAAGCCGTTAACTCACGTTCCCTCCCCTCTCCACGTGTGTTCTTCTGCCCTGGGGGTCTCTTTGATGGTCCCTGGAGGTCGGTGACACCAAAGTCATACCTGACCACCTGGTGAACTGATAAAAGTTGGCACAACTGGGCTGGTTGCTTTCCAGTTCTTCCTACAAGAACAAGCATGGTGCAGTTCCATAGGCTAGTGGTTTTTGAAGAATAAATATTAACCTGAGGTGAAACGATTTTTATCTGGCAACAAGGGGCAGGTGGGCACTAAACTGGGCAATACCTTTCCTAAACTGTGACAAAGCCACAACAAATATGTGAGAAACAGAACAAGAGATGAAACTTTATGTTATGCATAAACACATGCAGAACCTCCATTACACCTGAGATGGGAAGGCTGTATTGTTGACAGTATTTTTTTTTCCTCTTTTTTTTTTTTACGTTAAATGGTCCAGTGCACGTAGATGACTTAAAACTCTAGGTTGAAAGTATCCATTTCTTTAGTTGCATTCACCTGCTTTACCAGTGGGGTCACAAGCAGTATAAATGACCAACCTTTAAAAGACATTTCAGAATAATTTCAGATGACAGTGTTCATAACACGGATGAAGAACAAAGTATGTTCTTCCCTTCTTATTCCTTGACACATATAAGACAAAAGGAACGCAGAACAGTATAGACTTTAGGACGGAAATAATGTTTACTTCAGCTGCTTTGAAAAAATATTTAAAATAATTTGCATTTTCATAATAAATAGTTTTAGTCAAAGTTGATCTTCAGTATTCATCTGCTGATGTTTATGCTCCCAGTAATACTTGCAATGAAATTAGCAGGCTTCTTTTTAAGTAAAGGTATTGAAAAAGTAACATGCATGGAAGTGTCAAAAACAGATCTGTTAAACTGGGTTTCACTGGACACCCAGAACAGGATGTTATTGTTTTACTCTGCATTGGAAATTAGATCCAACATTTGGGATATCTTTTTCTTTTTGCCACTGTCATCATTCCATTTTATAGGTTCAATACTATATTTTTAGTGGAGTAGGCGTGAAATCCTAGAGAGCAATGTTATTGACTGGGATTTATTTGGATTGCAGAATAGATGGTGACACGCAACAATTTTAACATTTTTCCAGTTTCATGTGCACCCCTACAGGAATTAAAAGGTAAAGGAAAGCACAAGAAATAAATAGGAATTGACACTTATTTTCATGGTGACTGATTATGTTTTCATTGCTATTGAATTGGATTTTGGGAAGTAAAACAGAATAACAAACTGGACAATGTTTAAGTGTTAATCCCGCATATTCTGTTGTGCTTTCCCAGTACAGCTGGAAAACTTCTGTATATTAACAAATTCAAACAACAAATAAAAGCTAAACTTTCCCAAACCCTCTAGGAATGCATGCAGAGAAGAAACACAATAGTATTTTTGCTAAAGAAGCATACTGCCCGGTCATTTTTTATAGACTTGTTGCCTGTAACTCATCTACAACTTCAAGACTTTTCTGTTCTTGTTGGTAATCAGGAATACGTTCAAACCAACACATAGGAGGTAAAGAAGTAAATGAAAATTTTATTTTAAGTGGGATAATTTCCTGAATGCTTTAAAAACCTGCTCTAATTTTACCTGAGAATATCTGGAATAAATCTGATTTTCAGCTGAGAAATGGAAATCTCATTAAAGGCTATTAAAATAACATTAACTACATTATCTAATCTATGTAGATGATACATGTGTTATATAATAATATAAAGTTCAAATTCAAAATCAACATAATCCATATTAATTCTCCTCATCATTAGTAATATTCCACTTGACATTTCAGAAACATTAAGTTCATCTGAAATTTCATTCATTGATATTTTCTATTGTTTGAACATCTTAACATCATTTGAATTCTTTCATCTCGCTATTCTGAACTACTCTGACTCTGTCTGGTTTAATTTAAAACTGACATGCGATCATAAAGACAAAAAATATTCAGTGATTAGTGTTCCAGCACCATTTTTCAGCTGCTGGGAAAATACATTGAATAGCAAGGCCAAGAAGGAATTGTATATCTAGAAATAAAGATATTTATTAAAGGATTTGAATGCTAGCCAGCTCCTTTTCATCTGTTTCATGCTTAATTCCTTCAGCAGATAATGATACACAGTAATATTAATATTGGCATTTTATAGCCATGGAAATCTATGGAAAGATTGACTTTCTTAGCTGTGTTATTTGAAAACAAATTCAAATAGGGTGGCTAGATGAGAAATACTATAGAGTACTTTCAAGTTCTAAAGAGTCACATTCTGCTGTGTTTATGCATTTCAAGTAATGCTCCGTACATACTTTCACTGATTCCTATGACTGCCTTTGTAGATGAAAGCAACAAAGTCAGCAGAAATAGGCCATAATCTTTTGTCACATTCTACCCCCCTCTCAATAATACAGAGTAATTCAACAGATTTACAATAACATTACTGAGAACAGAATTATTTGGGCTGTTTGCCAACTGCATTTCAAGCTCAATACCAAAGGTTAATCATTCAGAATTACCTGAAACAAACATGTTTTACTACTGGGCAAAACATCTTCAACGAAGAGCAGGTGGCTGATTTTCATTCAGCATAATGATAGTGTTTTTCTATATCTGTGGATCATATTTGTGATTAGTATACAAGCAGTAGTGTCAAGTTAATTTTTAAATTTAATTAAATCAGCCTCTAATTATATACTTACACCTATTTTATATTATTCATAATACACTGCTATACATTTTTTTACATATTGCCTTCAATTATAGTGCTTTTATCTAAAAAATGACACTTCTACCTCAGCTTTATACTCATTGGGATTCACACCATGATCTCATTGAGGGATTTTAATTCCTGCAGGGTAATTCACAGATACATACATGCACTGGCAATGAAAATATTCCATTGATCTTTCATAAATATGGAAGGAGCTATATATAGCTCATGCTATTGTGGGCATATGTTGTGCCTCCAGGAGAATCTGATTAGATGAGATACTTGGAATAATTCCATGAAACAACAAATTGAGATAATGAGTGCACTGAATAACTAAAGCCTCGCAGACATTTATGGACATGCTTAACTTCATGCACACTACTAATCCCATTTAAATCAAAATGTTCCTTTGCAGAGAAAACATGGAGTTGGATGTTAAAGTAGATATTTTTAGTGTATATCAGCAGAATATCTGTGCACTCTTCAGTCCTACAACCCTCTGAGATAGAAATGCACTCATTTTAAACAAAATACACTAGATTGAAATCTGTGGCTGAACCACATAATGAACCCAAATCTCACAAGTCCCATTAAGCTACTTCACATTTTAGATTATCCTTGCTTAATTAGACCTCTCAGTATATTCTAAAGGCATACGCAAAGGGACATTATTTCGTAGATGTGTCAGATTTTGCTAAAACATTCCAAATCACAGAATTGTAGACGTATTCATAATGTGCTGAATTTAATCTCTTCAAATTCACAATATTTTATGTATTTTTTTAAAGTTACTTTTTTCACTGACTATTGGCTAATTAGCAAATTAAGGTCTCTATGTTGTATGTGGAGACAAGAGGGGCAGCCTGCTCTCTGAGGGAATTATTTTTCATTTTCCATAGAAACAAAAACCAAAAGTATTTCAGTTCCAAACCTCAAGACACGTGCTTTTCCCATGCAAGCACAGTAATTTAGTGACTGGAAGGTTTATTCTGGTTAGAGAATCAGAAGTATTGCAAGCTATGTACAAAACTGAAAATAAGGAGAATACTCTTTTACTTCCAAGGAATCATTCATTACCTGGAGGAAATTAGCCCTAAGATTTGTGGACTGAGGAAAAGATTGACATTTCTTTTTCTGTTTCTTTATCATCACACTGAAATGACAACTTACTCAGGATGAAGCTCTTACAATCATAGAATCATAGAATCATTTGATTTGGAAGGGACCTTAAAGACCATCCAGTTCCAATCCCCTGCCATGAACAGAGACACCTTCCATTAGACCAGGTTGCTCAGAGTCCTATCCAGCCTGGCCCTGGGATGGGGCAGCCACAGCTCCTCTGGGCAGCTTGTGCCAGTGTCTCACCACTCTGGCAGGGAAGACATTTTTCCTAATATCTGATGTGAACCTACTGTCTTTCAGTGTGAAGCCATTTTCCCTTGTCCTGTCACTACACGCCCCTATAAAAAGTCTCTTTCCATCTCTCTCACAGGCTCCCTTCAGGTACTGGAAGGCCACAATTAGGTCACCTCAGAGCCTTCTCTTTTCCATACTGTGCATTCCAAATTCTCTCAGTCTTTCCTCTTACATGAGGTGCTCTATCCCTGTAACCATCTTGGTGGCTTCCTCTGGACGCACTCCAACAGGTCCAAGTCCTTCCTGTGCTGAGGACCCCAGAGCTGGATACAGTTTTCTGGGTGGGATCTCACCAGAGCAGAGCAGAGCAGAGCAGAGGGGCGGAATCCCCTCCCTCATCCTCCTGGTCACTCTGCTTTGGGTGCAGCCCAGGAATCAACTGGCTTTCTGGGCTGCCGGTGCACACTGCTAGTGATTTACTCTGTTTTTGCTCCCTTGAAATGATCCCAGTAATGATCCGGTATAAAGCCATACCCTGAATCTTTCAATAAGTACTCTGCCAGGCTCTTTACACACTGCAAGAAGCTGCTCCTCATCCCCTCTCTCAGATGGGGCCTGTCTGAAATAGCACAAATCAATGGCACAAACCGACAGGAGAACGTTTTGACAGGCATCACTTAGTGAAGGCACTATTTCTTTTTTTATAAATGATCAAGTACAGTTACACTTGAATGACCTTTAACTACTAAAATTCTGTGTCAATAATATCTACATCAATTCGATGTCTTAACTAAACTCCTAAGTCAATATTTTCTATGTCAAGACATAGAAGAATTTATGGAAGCAATTTTAAAAAAAACCCTCTCGTTGTTAATGTAAAGCATTATATTTTTTAAAGACAAGTTTCAGAGGAGAAATAAATGATCATATTTTTATTACATCAGTGGAAATTGCGACTGGAATTTTCTGACTAAAGGATTTTTTCAGTCAGGTCTAAAAGTGCATCAATTAATTATCTGACATGTTTACAGAGAATACCAATCAAAATAATCAAAGGAGGCATTTTATAAAACAGATCAAGATAAATGTGTAGAGAAAGCAAAATTAGGGTCTGAGGGTTTTTTAATGACACAACAAAAAGAAAAGGTGGAAAACTTGAAAATTATTGATTTTGTTTTTGATTGCTGCAGAGGTCAATAATTTGATAAAAATCAAGCTGCAATTGTACATTTCTGAGGTTCTGTTTACAGTTGTGTAAACATCCAAGAATTTGATAACAAAATTGCAGTAAATCATCAAGATTCACATTTTAAGATTTAGATCCAAAGTCATTTTAATATATTGAAGATTCACCGTGACCTAATGTGGATCACATTATCCATTTGCCTGCAGAAGCAACGTTACAGCTTCCTTTGAAGCATCTAGTTCTAGATACTGCCAACAAGCAGAAAACTGTTGGGATATCTTTTAATGATACACTATATAGTATAATATATAAAATATTTCCAAAATTTTTGTAACTCCACAGGACAGATAAAAATTAGATAGATCCGTAGTTTTGTATAAGTACTAAATAAGATTTTCAAATATTCCACTTAGTTGAAATATGCAGGTTGAAGCTGAAAAAAAAATAACTGGAGTATATAGCAAATACACTTAAACAGAAGAGTTTAATCATTGTAGAAAAATTACTTCTCTTGCAAGGGAATGACATCATCATACAAAGTGACATGGAAATTAGAAGTGGCTCTCTAGTTTCATGATGTGAAACCATTTCTTCAGCAGGTTAATTACAGGTTAACTAGGTTAACTACACATAAATAAATTTATATTACTAGATCCTTCTCTTTAGATTTCAGAATAGAAAAATATTTGAGATATAATGGTACAGTTCAAAATATAGTTCTCTCTTTTGTGATTTGGTGCTCCATAAGTCTTTCTCAAAGCTCTAAACACATTTTAAAGATGGACAAAGAAATGAGTCATCTCAGCCTGTGATCAACTGAACTGGAAGAAAAAACAGTGACAGTTGCCTTGGGTTAACCAGCAGAAGTGATGTACATTCAACAATAGCTCTCCAAACAGAGTCATCTGAAATGTTTACCTCAAAAGCTTTGTGAACCTTTCCAGCATTCTTAGAAATAGCAATAAGGAATAAGAGTTTGTTATAAACATTTCCTTGATTTATTCCAGTAAGCAACAGAACAAAAGATCTTTGAATACATAACCTCCCTAAAGACTGATTTTTAAAATAATGTTATTTAATGCAGTTGATGATTTTCATTAACCGCATTATTGCAAACATTTCAAGTTTGCCATCATAAACACAATTATTAAGTCTCCAATAAATCAGCATCTGCAGAGAATCCCTCACTATGAAAAATGGTACAGGCTTTAGTTATGAGGGTCTATTTATTTTAATCAGTATCTGCCACAGCTTGTAGCTTTATCAAAGCATGACAGTTTCTTCAGGCTCTGCAACAGAAATCTAATGCAATATAGAAAAACACAAGGGCAATTCAATGACTGCATCAGAACTCAGTTTCAGTGTTATTGCAAGAGACCATCAAATCATTTTACAAATGTCACCTTCACCGCTTAAGTACGTTGAACTTAGTAGTAGGCTGCAAACTGTTGTCGGCACTGCAGAAAACCTGTTGTGCCACACACAGCTGCTTAGTTCAGAGAGGAACTGTGAACCTCCATGTCTTTTCAGAAAGGTTATCTCATATAAGGTACACCACTAACAGGTAAACAGGTAAACTCAGTCATTGCTGTTATCACTACATCCAGCATTTTGATTCAAGTAACACAATTGTTTTACTCCAGAGCCGCTTCCAACAGAAAGGTATCTTCACCTGGAGTAATTCACCAAAAGGTGCTGCTTTAGTGAACTGATACAGAGTTGTGGCAATGTTCACCTCTGAAGAACACTGCTGAGAAAGCACTGTCTGAAACTGGAATTGTCTTCACAGCCACATGAACCTATGTGAAATCACAGTAATTTCAAAATGGCACAAATGATATGTACGGGAACTAAGGTAGTGGACAGGTAGTGCCACAGGATTTACATTTGGTTTATGTCATGGCATTCATCACAGAACTTGAAATGTATCAACATTCATTCTGTCTTTTCACTCTAAGCCACAAATCCCCAAATTTTGTGGGTGGCAGTAGGAATTTTTCTAATGTGCTTTATAGGTTACAAAATGATACCTTTGTTCAACAGAACCCTTTCCTTGAAGAGATTTATAATGCATTAGTGAGGGTGTCGAAAGAGTGTCTGTAGCCAGCATTTGGTTTTATGCTTGCTTTAATCTCTTACACATGAGAAGATGGCAGAGTCGAGGATAGCAATTACAGCTGAACAAATATCATAAATTAAACACAAGACAAAGTTCCTGTTCAACTACAAAATTTCAGCCTAATATTTGGAAACCTAAATTAAACGTATTAAAGGTCAGTGGCTATTCAACTAGGCTATGAAATCCCTAGGGAGCTACGAGCCCACACTTTCTATTCCACCAGAGATGAAGACCTAACCTTTCGTACCATCTGATCACTCTTTTGGTTCTATACAGCAACTGCTCTTTACTCTTACAGAAGGTGTTTCTTAACTTACCGGATATTGAAATAATCAATCATACCTGCATTGCCATTGATTAAAAAGCTGCTTGAATTTTGCTAATCCTCTGTGATATTTTTGTAGAATAAGGATTTTTCACAATAATAAAGGATGTGAATTCCAAAATGGCGTGCAACTGCTTAAATATTTGTTATAGAAAAATGTAACTCAGAATTTTACACAAGAATAGGTCCTGTGATTTCTTGCAAATTTTCCATTATTTGGTATCTAGAAATTTTTATAAAATTCTGCTAAATACATTTTGTTTTCTGTGGGGCTTTTTCTTGTTTTGGTTAGTTTGGGGGGGTTGGTTTGTTTTTTATTTTAATGCTGGCTGATTTTTTTTCTTCCAAAAAAGTAGTAGTAGCAGAAGTCTGATTCTATTCTAGTGACACTACTACTATTTTCAAGATCAGAGAGGGTTCCTCTTCAGGTTGTGCTTCTTATTTGCCTTTCACAGCACTGTGGATGTTTTCCAGTAATATAAAATTTTTTCCAGCTCAATATTTACCAAAGTAATCATGCTAAAAGTAGCATCATTGCTCCTAGCCTGACACATTTTCTGCTCATGTTCTTTTTTTTTTCAGATTGTTACAAGGCCAAAAACCAGTTCAGACATTAGTTTTTTCTTTTCTTTTTTTCTTTTCTTTTTTTTCCAAGAGGAACCAATCCAGATTTTTCTAAAAATAATCAGGAAGCTTGAAAGATGTCAAAATTGATTGAAAAGGAATATATATTTTTAATTACAAAGTGCTTTTCTAACAGATCTGTTTGGACTTTTTGTTTAAAAAATTGAGAAACATAGGAAACGTATTGAAAACATATTAAAAAAAAAAAATTCTGTTCTGACCGGTGTTGAGAAGTAGTTCTGTTCAAACAAGCATTCTCTGTGGCAGCTGATAAAATAGAAAATGGAAAGAGAGGCATTTGAATGCACTTATGGTAATTTCTCTTCAAACTTTGAACTACAGATAGATAAAATCAAGTCTAAATCTCATCTCAAAATGAAGTTAAAATAAAAACGTATTTGCAATTTGGATCCAAATTCTAAAATACTTTCTCATCACCAGTTTAATCTCACAGTTTGACAGATTGCCTTGTTCTATACACAGATAATGAATTATCACTGCTGGAGAGGGCTGGAAATTTGCCAGCACCCTAATAAATAGGTCAGGAAAAGGTAGGAGGAGACAGAGCAGTGGTTGTGATACACAGGCATCAGTGTTTTAAATAGTGATAATGGGAAAAAAACACATCAGAGGGGGAAGAGAAAGGCCTGTGTCCTTCCTTTTTGGTATATCTTAAACTGTTAGCAATCTTCTCTGTTTCACTTTCACAACTAAATTTTCATGCTCTAATTGCTAGTTAAGTTAATATAATTGCACAAATATCTTCGGATTGTTTCTCTGAAAAAAACTTATCTGGATTTTTACTTCAAAATCGAAATCATATTCAATTTACATCTATTTCACCAGTGCAAAAGGCACTTAACGTTTGTGAAATGATTAATTTATTTCAACTGTTACATGTTTCTGTTATTACTTGTCCTTTGGTATCTAAATCATGTAATTCTTTAGGGATTGATATGATTCTAATTTTCCAGAGAACTTCTACTGATGTCAATAAGAGATCTGTGAATTTATGGCAGAATAGTCTTAGCATGAAGATTGCTCATTTGGGACTAAGTTGGCCTTATATTTCAGTATTCTTGGCCTGTAGAAGCAGCTTTTTATTAATCAGTAATGCCAGCCCATTAAAGTTCTACTATTTACCATGGCAGGAGGGTTGGAACTGGATGGTCTTTAAGGTCCCTTCCAACTGAAACAATTTTGTGATTCTAGGATTTTAAGAGTTTCATTCTTAAAAGCTGAATAAGTTGTCATTTCAGTGTGACAATGAAGAAACAGAAAACAAAATGTCAATCTTTTCCTCAGTCCACAAGTCTTAGGGCTAATTTCCTCCAGGTAATGAATGATTCCTTGGAAGTAAAAGAGTATTTATCCATATTTTCAGTTTTGTACATAGCTTGCAATACTTCTGATTCTCTAACCAGAATAAACCTTCCAGTCACTAAATTACTGTGCTTGCATGGGAAAAGCACGTGTCTTGAGGTTTGGAACTGAAATAGTTTTATTTTTTGTTTCTATGGAAAATGAAAAGTAGTTCTCTCAGAGAGCAGGCTGCCCCTCTTGTCTCCACATACAACATAGAGACCTTAATTTGCTAATTAGCCAATAGTTAGTGGAAAAAGTAACTTTAAAAAAATATAAAATATTGTGAATTTGAAGAGAAGAAATCCAGCACATTAGGATTACATCTTGAGTAGAAAACACATGGTTGAAGATGAAAATGCAAGCAAAAGTTAGCACTCAGCTATCACCTGTTGGGTTATTGGTATCAGATGTTTCTCATTACCAGTCTCAGCAGTTCCACTTGCTGTCAAATATCAGTTCTGGTATCGTGAATTTTAAGCTCCTTTTTGCTTCCAGGAGGTACCATTCATAAAAGAGTGAATCAAATTTTAACAAAGTTTCCATTATTAATTCTTATGTTTTCTGCATTCCTCAAAAGCTACAGAAATAGCTGTTTCTTCTCTTTTGTCTGATCCTAAACTGGAAAAGAGGTTTTACCAGATCCTTACGTTCATGCAAACACACAAATCAAGAGGCACATAGTAAATGAAGAAAAAAACCTCATCACTTTATCAGTGGCAATGTGCATCCCCGATTCTCCAAGATTCCACAGTAAACCTATAGATTAAAGAACAAGAAGAAAATTAGAATAGCAGAGAAAAGTGTTGAGAGTTCACCTCACCATTCCTTCTCATATTCTGCTCCTCCATGATAGGTAGAACAGAAAGGACGAAGAAAGAAATAATCTGTGAGCTGCTTCTGCTCTGCCTCTGTCTTCCAGTATCCCTGAGAAACTATCCCAACAGAGGGATTTAACAGCATTGCAACATACTGAATCATCCTACAAACCTTAACTCAGAAAAAAAAATCAGAATATATATGTGTGTGTATATATATATATATGTATATTAAGTGAATCACTTGAACATATGTGAATATAATTCTTTCTCTCTCTCCAGACATATATTTTTTATATATATATATATACATGGACATGCAGGCACACAGAAACACGGACACGCTTCACGAGAGTTAACAATTTGATTTGGCTGTTGATGTTTTCTGACCGGCAATAAAGCTGTACAGTTGGCTCCCAAATTTTTCAAATCCTCCCAAATCCCAAATCCTTCCCAAATCCTCCACCAGTCTAACTTATTCAACCTGTTCTTATGATATGGAAGTTTTCAAAAATTATGATCATGTTAAACATCCAATGCATTGTATTGGCTTCTAATATTTTCCTCCATTTTCAGCTCAGAAAAAAACTAACAGTTGAGATTTATGTAATTCTGAATCAATCTTGTCCTTTAATTTGTCAGCCTAGGGAAGATTCTAGAGTCTTTCTCAAATATTTTGGTTCTCTGATGATTTATTGAATTCTGAGCTTCTTGGTCAAATACCATTACAAGAGATACCTGTTTAAAACTACCAATTAACACCAATTAGTATAACAATACCACATGCCCAAATTATTTAATTACTACAGATTTGTGAGAAATTCCTTGGCAAATAGTACAAACACAGTATTATGCATTACTTTTCACTGCAGAAATCAGAAACTATGATTTAGGATATGAATATATTATTTAGCCAGGTGGCTTTTTCTAATATTACTTTTTAACTTAAAATGAATCTTGATCTTACCATTCTTCCAATAATCTTGCTATAAGTATTAGTAACCTTTCTATTGCTCACCAGTGCTTTTAAAAACCAGATGGGTTCATTGAAAATGAACTCCCCTCTCAAAAAGCTGAGTAGTTACTTCCATCAGTCGACAACAATCTCCACATACTTTTGTGCCTCTCTTGTGCACAGAATCTCTCACCAAGCCAGACTATACAGACTTTTCACCACCCCTTTTATTATGCCATCCAAATGTCACTTTGAGCTATTTTAATCTTGGGGCACATTAAATATTTGTGACTATTTTAGATAGTAAGTAGGGCAAGTTATTTTCTGCAGAAATAGTATTTACTGTGCATGTGGGTGGTTGTTTTTATTCCTTGATTTATTCCATGGATAAGATATGTTGGGTCTTTCAGCCTGTGAAATATGGCACAGGAATTTACATCTCCTCAGAACTGACAGTGACTGTCAAGCACAGTGATCCCTAGCTGACAGTGACAGCTGGCAAAAGTCCTTCAAGAGTTAAAGATGAATAAAAGGTTCTAAAATATGAATCTGGAAACAGTATTACAGAGCGAAGCTTGTTTGAAGATGTGACATCCCGTTTTGCAAAATTGTAATCTGATGGGTAATACTCAAAACAATTTCCTAAAAGAAAAATGACTGCAGAAATTTAAGGTAGGAACAGAAGCAATCTGGTACGTAAAGCTAAGGGAAAGCTCTTTTCATACAAGCTGCAATTTGAAATTAGTCAGATTTGATAGATTGTTACCAGCAAAAACTGGAGAAGAAAAAAAAAGAATACCCAAAAACTTACTAAAACAAGACCAGTTATTTCAGATATTTTTCTCAGTGTTTCTGCATATTCACCAGAATGACTGGCCAAGCATAATCTCCCTGAGGGACTCAGTTATGCTTGACAAATCAGAGATGATATGGCTTTGCTTATATACTCTTGAAGCATGAACTCACTCTCCTATTTACATTCTTGTTTGCTGGATTTCATTTTTGTATTAGCTTTTCAAATGTGGAATAATATTAATGTCTACAGAACCTGAAAATACCCCTATAATCAACACTTTCATTATCCCCAAAAATTATAGCAGAGACTTTTATAAAGAGAGTTGGAACAAATACAAAGAGACTTTTAAAGAAAAATATGTTATGACTAACTAGACCAGTGTAAAGAATATCAGAGAAATTACTTTCCTTCAACTCACTGTTTTTGCCTACTACTCTTCAAGTACAATGAAAACAGATTAACATCACAGTTGCACTTCAAGGAAACGTCTACAAGGGTTTACATGGATAATGCAAAATATCTGGCAATGAATCCTGAAACAGCCTATGTACACTTCTGATTCTACCGACATATTACCATAGGGTGAAAAAAGACTTACTTTTAATGAAAGAAGCAGCTAACACAGGCTTCTCATGCTGAAAATATCGTTAATATTCTACCTGTTTGCAATGAACCTAAACACTGCTTAAAATTAATGTATCTTATAAGGCACTACTGCAGTTGAATTTTTGTTGGCATGGGGGTCAGAGAATTGTTAATTAAAAAGACTAAGCTACTTCCTGTGATGTGCTGTAATAGCCTATGTTATAAGTACCTAGCTAAGGCTGCAGCTCAAAAGTAAAATAAAAAAAAATAGACAATAACATATATGGATGTTGACAGATTTCAGACCTTCTCAGTAGGGAGAAACTTTCAGTTTTTTCACATCTCTTTCCTGAATACTTTGTAATGTCTTGCTCTAATTTTTGATGTCTGGAACTAGAGATGGAATTCCAATAACATTCTTGTCACTGCAGGGATAATACATATGAAGTATTTTCTCCCCACTTCTAAAGGATATTCCTCTAATAATTTAAGGATTACAGCTGCTGGTTTTAATATAACTCTGCAAAACATATTGAAAGATCCTGACAGTTTCATTCTGAGTTTTGTTTCCATGAGTGCAGGACATCCAAAACCAAATTATGCATCATAAAAAATACATTATGAATTTTTTTTCCTGATGTAACAGATACCTCTACAAGGCTTTGGATTCCAATGCATTCACTCTCTAAATGAGTTGTCCTAGTGCATAATAGCAAAATAAATAATTCTGTGATGCTTATGGCTGATGAAAAAAAGGAAAATGAAACAGATTCAAGGCCATAAAACCTGTTCCCAGGAAGGACTAATGCAATCGTGATTGGCCTCTCCATCTCCATAATGAATAAACCAAAGAATTCTGAAAGGACCAATTTGGCCTTGATAATTTCAAGTGGCAAGTCCAGTCTTTGTGATAAATTCAGTCATCACTCATCAGTCATACTTCACCAGTGTCACTGCCTGAAAATACATCCCAGACCAAGCCTTGATTCTCACCATATCTTTCTCATCCACTACTTACAACATCAGAAGATCAGAAATGTCCTTCAAGTTTCCCCTTTCCATCATGGTTATTTATGTACCATAACAGACACAAATGACAAATTTCTAGAGTAGCAAATTTTCTCTAGAAAATGCCCTATGGGTTTGGTCTGAATTCTGGAGATTGATGAGTTTGCACAGGATTAAAGGCAAACCTACAAACCAAGCATGGATTCTTTCAATGAGCATAAGGGTCCAGATCCATTTAGAAAACCAATTCAACAGCAATCTGTATCAAGCTGGATTTAGGAAACATTTAAGAGACACCAAAATTATATGGAAAATCCAATTGGTGAATTTCTACATAAATTATTCTTGGCTTGCAGGCTTCCCAAACCAGGAAAATCCTCAAGATGCTTTAAGCAGAGGCATCTTGGAGACCCATTCCCAGTTTTTCATAGTGTCTAAAAGGAGATAACAATGGTACAGGCTTTCTACATTTTTACTATAAAACCAGGAAGCCCAAATCCTTGGATTTTCAATTAGAATCCCAGCTTTGGGATTTCAGACAGCCAACAGCAACAATAACGCTAATAGCTTCCATTTCATTCCTCTGTTCCAGAGGCCTTGAGAGTATATTTATTTAAGAAATAACATATATTTGGTTTCCATAACAACATTTTCTGCACAGCAATAAGTATAAAAACAAATTAACCCTGCCAGTCCTAGTGTCCTCAAGCAGCCAGTTCTGTCCTCAGACAGCATTTTTAATTGGCATTTAAAGAATAAGCTGATTTTTCATATGTTAGGCATTAGGAGTTTGGGGTTTTTTTATCCTCAGAGTATGACTATTCTGAATTTATCCCTTTTGGGGTTTTTTTTTTCCCATAGAGATCAGACATGCAAGTTCAATACATCTCCCTTATCTACATCCTGCTGGGTATTTCAAAATACCTCATCATACATAACAAGCAACTTCTTACATTTCTTCTATTACTTGTACACTACCTTAAGGGTCATGTATTTCATTCCAGTGTTACATTTAGGAAAATCTGGCACAACATCCAGGATGTCAAATGGTTCTGATGAGATCCTAAGTTCATTTTTAGAATATTAAATGTACCGCATTTTCTGCAAGTACCAGACAGAATTCCTGGTTCAGATATTTCTTACTGAAATAGAACTGGGTTAACAGAAGGTAGTGTGCAGTTGGTGTCAAAAGAATGACGTGTTCAGAAAAAAAGAAAAAAAAGGAGAAAAAGTAATGACTTTTCCTAGTCTAGGCTTGTTTTAAAGAGAGACAAACTGTTTCTTTCTTCTAGGAAGTGCATAGCCATATCCTGTATATAACATCTAAGACTTGCGGTGTGCTGTTGGAAATGTTCCGTAGACAGTCACGGCAAAGACACTGATACAAATTCATACTTTCAAAAATCTGATCCAATTTTCCAGATATTTCATAACCACAACAGGCTCCATCCAACAGCTTCCTGCAATAGAGTCCTATCTCTTTTTACCTACTGATTTCCAAATCTTTCCCAGTAGGGAAAAGATGGATGGTAAAATACATCATTACTGTTATGTTATGCTGACTTTTGTAGAAGAAAGTAAGGAAAGAAGCCATAAAACCTTCTCTATTTTCAAATTTGTAGTGAAGAAAGACTCACAGAAACTGATAACAGAAAAGCAGCCCCTTAGTTTACTTTCTTAGAAATACCACATGGTGATGATTTTACAGGTAGTTGTTGAGGATGTTTACCTTGTTTTGAATTAGTGCCCTGTTTAATGTCTGCCAAATGGAAGTTTATTTCTGCACTTACAAACCTGTTCTTGTGTTTCCCAATGAAGCTTTTATAGAATATGTTCAGCTACAAGGCCTCCCAAGAGTGAAGCACTTTTAGATCCTGCCACCTATGGATTCTATTCTCATTTGTGAAAGTACTGCCACGTGAGAACGGTTTGCACATGTAAAGGAGGAATAAAAAAAAGTTAAATTCATGGTCACTGAAACCGAAATCTTCAGAAAATCTAGGTCAAAGAAAGCTACTAGCATCCACTTATGAAAGGGTCAAATACATCAAGTGTACCTTTAAAAAAGCACTTATACTCTCAAGGAGAAATGAGATCCAGATTCCAGTTGTGTCTTTTAATGACTGCCCCTTCATAAAGTAAGCATTTACCTTGGCAGTCAAGAATGACAATAAATTGCATAAGAATTGCAATTTCACTAGTGAATAATTTCTAAAAGCTGCAGAGACTGAATAGGGTATAAACCGGAGAAGCTTCAAATCTGTTGATTATGCTATATTAAACCAGTTAACACCCCAATTCACTGCTGAAAACACCTCAACTCATGTTGTTCAGAATTCTGAACAGAAAATATTCCCTTTTCAAGTGAATATTTCCATTAGCTTTCTGGGGGTCTTCCCTAACATTTAATTTTCCTACTTGTTTACTAGCCATTGATATCATATTTAATACTTATAATGAAAATTTCACTTTTTACAAGTGCTGTGGCATGCAGTTGCAGTAGTTGAGACAGGCATCAAATATACATATATATATAAAAAAATTTTTTTAAAAATGTATGTGTGTATACATACGTGTGTGTGTGTTTTCCATAAAAACAGTGACATGCTGTTTTTATGGAAGAATTGCTGAACTGCTGCTGCTGTAAACCAGAAGGGCAAAAATACAAAGCAGTTCCCTGAAGTGACCAGTGAATGCCATCATCCACATAGGGCAGCGCAGCAATTATAGCAAAAAGCCAAAAAAGATTAAGCAGAAGCTTTTGTATTTTAGAAAGTGTAAAAGTGTGTTCAGCCCCTGCTCTCCAGGGCACAGCTGCCACTTTTGGCTCCTATTTCTAGCAGTAGTCCAGATCCACTCACGTAGAAAAAGAATTAAGGGAGTAAGTTATACATAAAGGATTCATATTTTTGTAACTTTTACTTCAGCATACACGCCTGGCTGTCAACAAAACAGAACTAACCAAAGACATTTCTCCAGGTGGCAGGTTTCTCAGGGAGAGAGAGCATGCTACTGATGTTGTCCATTTTGCACAAACCAGGTTAAAAGCTGTATCATTACACGCCTCAAAGAGTGGACATTAGCTGAAGGAAGGAGAACAACCTCAGGGTAAGACCTCCTTGCTATGGTACAACTGTTGACATGTAGTACTAGTTTTCAAGATTTGTCTTTGTAAAATGTAATGCCATTTGTAAAGAATTGAAATTATCTGAAGAAAAAATCCCCTATATGGTATGTCCATGCGGATTAATTTCAGTCAAAATCATTGTATGAGTTCCTGTAATGCTAAAGTTAAGGCAGATTTCATAGAGCACAGCTTTCCTCTTTGCTTCTTTTTAAAGCAGCTGTTCACCATATAACCCTAGGAGCTACTAACGCTTTGAAGGCAAACAAAGACAAATCTATTCTTCAATGCTTTAGCAAACAAACTGCAATAAGCCCTTCATCTCATAATCCACTAGGCATAATTGGCTCTATGCATGTAGATGGATGAAGCATCACCTGGTAGTTGTCCTACATAGTATTCAGACCAAGCATTCATTATAACATTCAAATCGGGAATATAAATCAAAACAGATGATTTTGCTGGGAAGCACGTGGTGCAAATAGGTTTACCTTCATGATCCTGGTCTGGACAAAAATCATGAATGAATTTTTGTGTTTTCTTATTCTTAATTACATAAAGGGCAGCAATACTTTAATGGGAAGCAATACATTTTTTCCTACTCCCTCCTTCTCCTTCAAAACAGTTTCTGCAACACCAAAAGAGCAGAGGAAAGGGAGCAGATGGTGAAAGATGCACCCTCCGCACAGCAGCCCAAAGTCTCAATTTAAACACGCCAGAGAAGGACAGGCGCTTCAGCAGCTGCTGGTGATCATAGGAGCTTTGCTACACAGGTTGAATTAATCCAAGGATCCCAACCCAAAAGGTTTCTGATATACCTGCAGCTCGACAAGGTTGACAAATGTTTAATGTCTTTACTTCTGGGTTAAGAATTCTGCATCCTTTACACTCTGATAATAATACTGCTTAACTGAAGTCAAATAAAAATTCGTTGCAGTACCTATAAATATAGGTACTTTTCTTTGTGCAAGATGCAACAGAAAATTGTTATTTTAGAAGAATGCATACACATTTAAATATTTTAAACACATTTAAGAATATGTGCTGTCCTTTGCAGACAGAACTTTTCCAGCTTTCTCTACAATACTCTCCAGTCTCAGAGTTTCAAAGACTGCGCTGTTCATATAGGAAAATTTAGAGCATTTCCATTCAAATAAAGCTCAGCATTAGCATATGCAGTCCTCAGCCTGAAAATGAGGTTGCTAGGGGATTACAGTGTGCTATTCCAAGAGAAAAATAAAAGAGTAATTCTACATGTTATAAGTTTCTAACTAGAATCAACTGTAACCATAAAGATCTAGTCACAAAAACATCTTTCCTTAATGAGAAAGAACTGTGTAAGCGAGAATTTTTCTTATGTTTTAACAGCAGGTGTTACTAGCTCCAGAACACAGGTATTAGTTTTAAAAGGCACAAAGCATAGTATTTTTATAAAATTCTGCTGCCGAGTTACCCATGGGACATTTATTTTGGTACTGGGTGCATTAGTGCCATTCTCAGTCACCTGACCACAGCCACAGGTAGATCAGAGTAGACCTTGAATCAGCTCTCTTGCCCATTCACTCCTGGTTGCTAGCTTCATCTGCTATAGTTCTGCTCATTTTATTTTCTATTCTTGCAACTGGATGTGCACTGGACCTCTAGAACCACAAAGAATCTCAAAGGAGTAATTTCTGTGAATAAATGCTTCTTCCACAGTTCACTCAAGAGCTCTGCATCCATTCATCACTTAAAAGCTGAAACTTTGAATACATAAGGACAATATAATCTCCCTCATCCCTCCACTGGATTAACACCATTCTGCAAAAAAAAGGTTGGAACAAAAAAGATTGAAAACAACTGCCATCTGATGAAATGAAAGGATTATTATATTTATAGTCATGAGATTTTTTTCCCTTTTTTTTTAAATTAGTCTCTTAACATGGGACATGACCATTTTCCTCTGAATATGTCTGGGTGTCAATACGTTGTTAAAGTATCTCAGAAAGAAGAACATGCCAAAAGATAGGGCAAAACCTCAGTCAATTCTAAATTAATCAAATTTTTTTGCCAGATACTCCCTCAGTTTAATTACAGAATGAGTCATGTTTAACTATCCTCCTAGGTTACAAATGGAGAGTTCCTAAAATTTTATTCTGTGTGTATGAATAACATATCACACTCTTACAAATATATTTTTTTTCAATATAAAGCTGCTGATAATGCACATAGTCGCGAAATGAGGACAATGTTTATTTGGATTCCTGAGACAAAGGAGATATGTTATTACTATGTAATGTGTTTTGCTTTTCAGAATAGAAATACAAATCAGATTATTTCAGATAATACTCTGAAACCAAGGAAAACTTGTATTATTTTATTAAAACCTGGAATGAAATAATCTTAAAGAATCATTTGAAACTATTTGATATGAAGAAACTGTGGTTAGTGGATTTCAGTTTGCAGCCTTCCTTTCGAGGGGTCTATGAACTATTTAAAGAAGAGATCCACAAAAAAAGTAGTTATGAAAAACAGTGTAATGTAAGGATGAAATATTTGGGTTACGGGCAGTAAGATCTGACAGAGGAAGAAACACGTTAACACTATTGCCTTCCCTCAGATGAAGCTACACTTTTCCACAAATGAGCTTAAGAAATTACTAAAAAAAAAAAAGCCGTTTCCTTCCTCTCGAAAGAAAACCAAGGGTTTACTTCATAACCAGGAGATTATGAATTTTGTGGAGACTGATAGTGGGAGACAGGGTCCTTCATTTCTTTAAGCTGTGTTCTAGAAAATTAAACTCAGGTCTTTTTGCAATGCTTGAAGGTGATGCTTTCCTGCTACGAAACAGGACAGTCACTAAAACAAAATGATTGTAAAGTTCCAGCCCAATGGTCTAGGCAACAGCAGCCCTGAAGGGAACACGACCTTATGCAGAGAATGGGGAAGAGAAATGCTGCCTATGTCTGTGAATTGAGCTATAATTTGTCTGCCTCTGATATTTTAAACTTTGATACTTGTCAATATTATAAGTAAACGAATTTACTCCCTCAATTTACACTAATCAAATGGACACACCTTCTATTGTTTAGACATAAAATTGAAATGTATCATTTATGAGGTTTAAAGTCATAGGCTGAGCTGAACTTAACAGAGTTACTTTCCTCTCACACACAAGTACAAACATTTTATTTTCAGTATGATAGGAAATGTAGTGCTAGATGGGTTGGTTCTCATCCTGCAATAGTGTGCAAGTGAGTACCTAGTGCACATTCTTCTACTTCTTTCTCCCTAAAGAGCCCCATATTTTCTGCACCCAACACAACTCACTGAGTTACAGTAACTGTGTTTACTTGAATGGGTCCACGGGAAATATTGTAAGTGTTTCTGCATGTGTACCAGACCATATATGTTTCCTGGCAGAGTCAAGATTAATGAGTTACATTTTTAGAAGCAGCATTACTCATTTGGGCTTTTTGCTTTCATTTTTTAGTGAGGTAATGTTCTATCTTTGTACCTTCATTTCCATCCTATGAATTAATCATAAAGTGTTATCCATACGAATGCTCTCAATGTTTTTCTAGTTTAGATACAATTTCAATATTCATTATTACATTCAGTTATCAAGAAATCACTTCTGCATCACAGCTGTATTCCACCTTCAAAAGTGAGCAAGAAGGTGAAGACAACTGCAGAAGTCTAGGTATTTCACAGCAAGAAACAACATGGATTATGTTGATCTGTTCATAAGGCAAAAAAGAATGAGAGGTTGAGCATTTTAATAACCTGCTAATTACACCAACTCATTTAATTTTGACAGGGAATGCATCTTGGTCTGGTGTTACTGGTATTATACTACACTTTTTTCTGCAGTATTCTAGTAACTTACTGCAGTTTGTGCAGTGTTCTGGTAACATAATGTTCCTACAGGTGCTGAGTAGGAAGATTACGGTGGGGGATGTGATGGATCTGTTTCTGTGGAAGCACAAAGATCTGTGTGTCTGTCTGACAGCTGTGGGGTCTTATGATTACCTCCAGAAGCATTTGTGCATTTCAGTCTTGGTACTGCTATTTCTTCAAGGTAGTAGTGATACTGTGTATCACCATCTCTGTGGCTATCTCAGTGCGTGACTTCAAATCCAGTGAACTCCGCAGCTCTTCCAAATGCAGGAAACACTGGTTTTCAGCGGCTTTTGTTAAAATAGCAACTGCAGTCACAGAAAGTCCTCTTATTCTGCAGTTAGTGAATCTCCTTCAGAAAACTGTAGGAAAATTAAAACCAGGCACTCCGGTTAAACAAAAAGAAAGCACATTCCTTTCCCACAGTTGGATGCCTAATACAAACTGAAAGGAAAGTCTGAAAACAAATTAAATGAGAAAGAATTTTTAAGGATTATAATTTTTTGCCTAAATGGTTATTCAAATCAGGTTCCTTTGCCTAATGATTACATTTTTATTTTTATACTCACATGCACGTATGATGCATAGAAAACCTACCATGACAATTTATCGCCTCCAGTTTCAAATTATTTGTCAGAAAAGATGACTGTCAAACTCAATGCACTAGTTTGTTCCTTCTCTATTCCCTTGTACAACTGGGATAAAACGTGCTCAATGCACCCTTTCAAGCACCAAGAAGAAAGCACACTACTTATCAAGTCACCAACAACTGACACATTTTAGAGGTTTTTAAGATGATAAAGGGAGTACTGCTGTAATGAGGGGATGTTTTATGAAATGACAGATCCATTTCTGAATGTACAAACAGTTCCAGCAGCCAGAAAGGACACACTGTCTGTAATACACCTGAAACAGGGAGGGATAGTGTGAGCACAGTTGTGCTGCCACAGGGATAGAGAGAACTGCAAACCTCAAGGTGCACGGTTTACACCATGACATAATGAAATGGCCTGAAGCAACCATCTAGTTATAACATCTTACGAGTATGCCATTAAACCATCATTTACTATCTTCTTCATGCCAATTTCGTCTATGTTTAATGGTACATCAGGCAGGAAAAGGCAGCTTCTACACAACCCAAACTTGACTCATTGTACCTACTTCTTTATCCAGCAGCTTAGAAAACAAGACAGGAAAATGTGCTTTAATAAGAAAAACCTGATGCAGAATGATAAAAATCTTTATCCTCCTTTGGCACTGAACCTGGACAAGACAGTTGCATGTTTTTATGCCCTGGTTTGGCTGCCCCTCATACAGCCATACTTAATTCCCATGTTTTACACGGAACCTTGATGAGTATAAGGCACTTGGAAGTCCTTGGATGAAAGACTTCGTATAACTGTTATTTAACAGTATTTGAATTGTTGGTAACTCAGTACTCACGAGTCATAAAACAGGGACTTGGTTGCTGTCAGCTCCAGTTAATCATCTAGGGGAAAAAAAAAGTTCATATAAGGAGAAAAAAAGCCCCAGGAAAAACATTAAGAAAAATACTGATTTCTAAAACTGAGCATTACATCTTTTATTACAAAACTTACAGATGGAAATATTATCTGACTTTATTAACTGATAATTACGGAAGACAGATCATTTGTGAAACTTTCCTGTTGAGTAATTTTTATTATCATAAAAATACTATTATTATTCCTACTGACTTCTCTCAGCAGTATCTGCAAAGGGATCAAAGAATGATTTGGTAGTGGAAGCAAAATGGCTACAGCCAATATTTGGACTCTTCATTTTAGGAAAGATGGATGAGAAAACTCAATGCAGTCTGTGTGAATGGACCAAAAAGCAGTATCCATCTAACATAATTAAACAAAAAATTACTGTCAGAAACGAAAACCTAAAGATGAGATTAAGTAATAATTTGTGTATCAATATCATGGTGATGTGGCATCATACAGATTTAGGCTTTAGAGATATTCCTTATCTTTGTACTGACCACCTTTGTCAGCACTGTCACAGACAGAGGAGGATTTCACATTCTGATTTTTCTTTTAGCATAGAATCAACACATGTACACAGGACTTTGTTACAGATGTGGGCAGAGAAGAATGGAAATATTTCAATCTTAGAGTAGTTTCTCTTATCACACTATCTTTTTCCTGTTGAAGGTAGCAAAGTTAAGACATCATGAGGCTCAAAGAGACTGGGGAGAGGGAAGAGAGAGAGACTTCTGCTTTACATTCAGAAATTCTTCGTTCTTAAAGAACTGCAAATAGCATAAATTAATATGATTTAGTGTTCATTAACACAGGGTAATGGGATATATTGTACACAAATTATGATGAAAAAGCTAAATGAGCATTGAGAGGTTAGGCACCCAGGTGTCAGAAAGATTTATGCCTAGTATCTTACATTCTAAAGTTTTAAAGATGAAATCCAATAATCCATGGGCTGTTATTGCAGAATAGAGTGGTGAAGCATTCTAAGTCAGCATCATATTTGTCCATTTGGTTTTCATTCTTCCTCAGTAGCTCTGCCCCTGTAGTGATGTCTAAATGGTAGTCACCACAGCACCAGATCCTGTAAGTCACATTCCAAGCCCATGGTAAGACAAGACGAGTTGTGTATCAAAACTCCTTCTTTTCCTGATTTCTATAGTTCATGAAAGAAAGAATTCCAGGCAACTGACCAGATAGAGTACAGTGACTGAGGAAATAAGACTGTAGGCAAACCACACAGCTTGGGTGGTACCTGAAGTTTGCAAAAGGCACAAACAACAACCTTGGAAGCACCACTTAAGTATTATCCACACACTTCTTTTGGGTCCCCTTTCTTAGGACAACTGTGAACTTTTTGTTAAGTAAACATCCCACTAGGGTAAATGGGAGTTAGAGCAGGAGGATTATGCTCCAATCATTTCTGGGGTGCTGGAATTAACAGGCTTCTACGTGCTCTGCCCCTGTACCTGACACAGCAAGGCCACACAGCGAGGAATATTTGCTGAATGCCGTAAATACAGAGAGACTCAAAAAAGGAGACCGATGAGCATCCTCTCCCCCTGCATACATCAGGCTGAAGGGATGCGTGGTTGTTTCCTGGACATGCTCTGCAGCTATCAGGTCATAAGGTAATGCAGTGGTTCAGGGTATTCATTTCCATGAACTGAAAGTCAACTGTTCACCCTGACTTCTGACTCCAGCTGATGAATTACCTTGTCTGCAGTGCCTGATCTATAAATAAACGCAACATCTGTTGGAGTGCTAGGTCTGGAAGTCTGGCTGAATAAATCACTCTCCAGAAATTCCCAAAGCTACTAACACTCTTTCCACTGCCTCTGTCCTTTCCCCTTCTCTGCCATGCATATCATGGCATATATCCATCTTCTTTCCCATCCAGTGGGAGTAATTTCTGTGTTCTCGCTTTCTCTTTTTCAATTTCTCAAAGGCATGCCTTCAAGAATAAATAGGAAAACCCTCACAATTTAAGAAGAAAATTGTTGGGTTTCCACAGGGGTTGAAGTTTGTCTCCTGCAAGTTCATATTCTCCTCAGTAAAATATGAGACCTAATGAGATTAAATGTCTGTGACTATAGAGGAAACAGTTGAAACCAGAAAGTTCTTGATCCCAGATGCAAACATCAGCCAATGCAGCATCATGTTTTGACAGAAATACTTCTGGTTTAAGACCATCATTCAAATGGCAGGTCTGCTACAAACAGCAGAAGTAGTTTAATGAAATAATATTGTTTGATATTGAAAAGAAAAAAAAAATTGACCACCTCTAAAGAGCATCAGGATCACGTATGGTTTTGATATTAACCTGAAAATTTGATAGGGACACCATCTGTACAGATGCAAATATCAGAAGGTCATTTTTATAATCTGTGATAAATCAGAGCAGAGTCTTTGACAAAAAATCACTTCAGTTAAACATTCAGGGCTAAAAGAAGTTCTGCAGCTGCTTAAGTCTTCTGGCCTTGATGCTACATTGAACAAGTGCAGTCTTAAACTGCAGCCCAGCTCCCCAGGTAGCAGAAATTCATTACTTCTCTTTCTTTCTGAAAGAACAGAAAATATGACATTTTAAATATTTTGGGTAACAACTGATGCAATTTAGCATCCCACTGTACACATTTTACCTTTTGATTTCAAAAGCTCATTTTTAAATATTTTTCCCCAATATTTTTTTTTCTTTGTTTCTATAATACATTCAGAATGTAGATTAAAATACTGAAAAATGTTTAAAAATGATAACATTATCCAGGTTTCAAAGTATAATGCAAGAACTCATTTCCTCATCAGGAATTTTAAATTGCATGTGCATTTTTCACTCTACTGAAGAACTTCACATGCAACTTTGAAATACATTCCATAGACCCATTACAACAATTAAACCTTTGAAATACATTCCATAGACCCATTCCAACTATTAAACTTTAAAATAGCTAATGAGGGAAGAATTATTTATAACTTAGCCTTTGGCAGCAGGAATCCTAAACAATTTTTGAATCAAGCTTTATAACTTTTGAAGGAAAAAAAAAAAGAAAGAAACCTCTGAAGCCAAAGGGATAAAAAAGGAAAGTGGAGATACTTTTTTCTATGAAAGTACTGACATTTATGTTCCTATTGGTTGCCTTTGTCATTTTAACAGCAGCTCTTGTACTTTACACTGAAGGCCTTTGACGCACTTTGCCAACCGTAATGAATACATCTTAATATTCCTCTAAAGCAGCAAGGTAGTGTCCTCAAACCTAGGATGAGAAAATGACACAAATACACAGAAAGGATTTCTGACCCATTTGTCGAATGCATTGAGCCACTGAATCAGACTGTATGCAACTTTTAAATCACCTAAAAGCAAGTTGTCAGGCCAGCTCAGTGACCACAATTAGGACACAGGAGAAAGACCTCCCCAGGAAGCTGGGATGCTGTCTATTCTTGTAAGCACTGCCATCATGAAAGGAGCTACTGCCCCATTTAGGAACGCAATTCCACATCTTTACCTTCTTGAAAACATCTTTTATACAAATATATGTTTTATATATTTATATATAAAATATTATCATTCTACCTATTGTAAGTCAATAACTTCCATGGAAAACTGACTCAGGAGGAAAAAAAGTTATGTTATTCTTGTGATGCTCCTATGGTAGAATACAGGACTATGAGGTAGGAAACAGAATGCAAAAGAGACAAAGCTATTTTTGCATTCATTTACCTTTATTTAATACATTATAGGCTTTCAGAGGCATTGTGTGGTGTGGCAAAGAGGTGCACAGTAAAGCACATCCAAATAAACTCTCCTTTCTTTCCATCACTTCAATGACACAAAAGACGCACATGCTCTGTCCCCAGTACTTGAGGAACTTGGGGACACACTGTTAATGAACCTGTTCCAGGCACTGAAAATTCTCCGTGCATTAAGTGATTTTTTTACTGCTAATAATTTAATTGAAAGATGAACAGGAACAAAATGTATTAAAATTCTGACTGAATTTTCAGTCAATGTTAAGTCAGTTTCTCCCTTGTGTTGCAAAAAGGCAATGTGTTTATCGCTGTGAAGATTACAACAGGGTTGGTGGTAATCCCTGCTGGACAGCCTGGTTCTAAAATAGCAAAGCATCTTTTTATTTCATGCTACTTATGCTGGACTGATTTAGCCTATTCATGGCTTACGCACTAAGTTTAATCCTCAGAATTCTCCAAACAAACAGTCCATAATTCTCACATGAAATGCTGATTTTTTTCAAGTGCAACTGAAGAGATTATTCCAACCCTCACCCACTTCCCACAATGCACTGCAGAAGTCAGACCATATGTTCTGATACCAAAAAGATTAGGCTCTGAAAACAACAAGGCGTAATTTCAACAGGATCATCCCGCACATTCCTTCAAGGAAAGATATAAGGAAAGGAATACAAAAGGTGACAAATCCATGTAAAGCTGAAAATCTGCCAACTCTCTGGACCATCAATACTTCCATGCAGGAGGACCCAACAGAGGAGCAGCCAGTAGTAGTGGAGAGGAAGCACTATTGAAGGACTGCTGTGTCTGGACAAAATTCCTATAGGAATTGCAGAGAAGATAGGGGCTGTTTCATGCCGGTGGAAGCTGTTTACTCCACACATTCAGAAGCTGGAGCCAAAGTTATGTCTTACAGGGAGCCATTCATTCCACAATTTCACCAATGGAGAGCATTTGACTAATGTAAGCATATGAAATTGGCTTCAGCTGGCAGCCACATTAACCACTTGGCAAACAACAAGGATTTAGAGACATTACTGCCATTTTCTTCCCAGAAGTCTGTCTATATTCCATCAAACCTTGGCTCCATGACATCCAGATATAATTAACCAGCTGGTGAGTACCCATAACTGTTCAGCATCATGCCTGTTCTGGGCTTCAAAACCTATCTGGGATTCTGGGAAAAATACTTAGGGTCACATTCATATAACCAACACTGCACAGAGTTGTATCAGCATTCACTTGGGCATCAAAGCCTACAGGTCTAGTCACACCTTTGACTTTTACAACATAGCTATACCGAAAAGGAATGTTACTAGAAGGTGAGCAATATTTTCAGGGTTTCAGCTGTAAAGTCAAGCTCAGAGTTGGTGATGTGTGGTATCAAAACATCTGAAGAGCTCTTCAGAGCACAATAATTTTATGCACAAAAATCATAATTAAGAAAAATAACTTATCAATCACACTAAAATATGCAGTCCCAACTGACATTTCTATTCTGTTTATGACCTTCCATCACATCTTAGCCAATTTATTTGCATTGGACAACCTTATTCTTCTTTGTTGGAGAACAGCAGTAATGGTGGCTGCACATTTGGGTCAAAAATCTAAATAGTCCGGCTAAAAGGAAGAGTAAGAAATGACTAAGGTATCTATTGAAATATTTACCTCCATTCATATGATTTATTTCTGGTCTTAATGTTACTGCACAGTGTTCCAGGTCAATGCTTGGGCCACAAGTCCCACCATTAGTGCAAATAAGGTCTACTAGTACAAATTCACTGGAAAATCTGAAAGCTGGATGGATTTGCTGGCCTCATGGACAAAATTATATTACTAATAAAGTTCTTTGCTTGATCATAATGTCTCAGCACTCATACACAGAATAGAGTTCATTTATATTCTTCTCAATTTTCTCTCCAAATTAATTTGCCCTCTTTTACGTTCATATATCATCCACATTCTGTAATTTATATTACTGGAAAAAGTGGTGACCAAATTCACCATCAGAGTTTATTTCCTTCATGAGCTTTCATTTGTTCCCTTGTCTGCCTATGTGAATTCAAGCTCAGGGGAGTGTATTCTTAAAGAATATGTGTTGAGCTTACCGAAAAGTGAAAATCCTTCAAACTACGGGTAATTAAGAGACTTCATTTTTCCTTAAAGTTTAGGCCGGTTACAAGCCACATCTACCCAATTCCTAACCATGTTATTACAGACTACATCGACACCTCATTTTACGTTGCTTAAGCCTGACTCCTCCTCTCAGTCCTAGGTATGGCTGTGTCCACATGGGCTGCAGGGACAGAGTTGGAGTACAAACCAGCATCTCTCCCTGTCAGCCCTCTCCTGCTCAGTGTCTGTGTCATTGCCTGCAGACACAGTTGGACCACTTCAATCTAAATTCAGTGTCTGCCAACTAGTGAGCAATCAGAAACTGGGCATGAGCATTAGTTAAAACACTGTGCCAACTAGGCAGTATTGAGCTCTATAATAAGTACAATTTTCTTCAAGAGGCAGACACATCTTCTGAACAAATCTCCTTCTAAATATTCACTAAAACGTTGAGCCTTTAAATTCAACAAAAGTGATGTCTTTGCACTTCTGTAGTGCAATTGTGAGATTCCTCTATAACCACTTCTTATCCCTCTCGGAGCAACAATTTTCTCTTTCACAGAAAAGTAAGGTCACTTTGAACTTGCAAAGCAAGATGTAATCTCAGCCAGTGATCATCACAGTTCTACATTTAGTTACCTCTATGCCAGACCATTTTTATCCAATTCTCAGGCCCTAAACTAATTACGGGTAATGCTCGTGATAATCCATCAGGTGTTTGGGTTCTGCTTTCATTGTTACTGCTCTTGGTTTTTTCCTCCATCAATCTATAATGAGTGGTCAATGGTGATTTCTCAGGATTTCCAAGGCACACAGCATTCCTCTGCTAGAGGACTCTCAGAGTTGCAACTCAGCCTCAGCACTTCCTCCCTGCAAAAACCTTCTTATGTTTCCAAAGCTCTGTGTCTGCACTAACAATTACGGCAACAATAACAACTACCACCTGCACGATCAGCAGCTTCTCCTGAGCCTCTGGCTACTTGGTGGTATCAAATACACTTTTTGTAATGTGGCTGATAATGCACAATTTAACAGCCTTGCATTACAAAATACCTCGCATCATCTGCACTGCCTGGAAACTCAGGTTTCCAGTTCCTTTCCTTACAGGATTACAAATGCAGAACAAAGGAGAACCAGAGGTAAGTTCACACCCGAGGACGGCCTGCCTTCTGCCAGTACACAGCAAGATATTGACTTACTGGTAACACCACCTTGTTTACTCATTATTTGTTTCCATATCAAAGGACTCTCCATGCTATAGAGCACCTGCATGCATGGCAGAAGGGAAGACAAATCTTGTCATCCAGTTACCACTGGGATCCGTATAGCTCCTTGTGGTTTAAGTGGACATCCACGAATATTAAAATTTAGGAATTCAATTGCTGTCCTTAATGCAAGTGCCAGTAGCAAACTGTGATAACACCAGTAAAAGCGAAAGATGTGCTTTGCCCATTTGACCAGTGATTAAAGCATAGAGTGTTAATGTCAGAATTTTATCTCTAGTTCAAGAGACCAGCATTTACTTGATGCTAGCCCAAAGAATGGTTTGTACTTAATGCTCTGAATAAGAAACTTGTCAGAGTGTCCCAAATTACCCACAAGACCATTTGGAGCAGTATTTTAGATACCTAAGAACAGCAACAAAAAATAAAGGATATCAGGCCATTATAGAATAAAATATCAATGATAGAGGAAAAAGTTCCATTTAGTTCTGTGGGATCCATCCACCAGGCACACTGAAAAAAMCAGAATTTTCTTAGTAAAAGCTTCAGTGGATTTATGAATGAAGTTTTTCATGACTGACATATCGGAGTTCTTCCAAATCATTACAGCACACAAGCGAAGTGCAGCCAACATTGTCTATAGTACTTAGCTATCCAAAAACCTTTTAGGAAAATCCTTCATCAGAAGTGGTAAGGTAATGTAAGTAGCAATATAGGTTAAGCAAACAAAATTAAGAGGAGGAAAGCAGTTTATAAAAGAGGAGATTCCAAAGATTAATTTGGAAATTCATCTGCAATACCCAGAAAAATAATTTTGCTGTCTCTCTGAAATGGGAAGCAGAGAGGAACAAATGGTGATATTCTTTCAAAGTCTGCACATAATTTTAACATTGCACATTTATGTCACTTCACTCATGTCACCAGAAAATACCTTAGGGTCTGAACTGTATCTCTCTCTTAGTCAGTCAAGCACAAGAAGGCACTTCACTCACATTTTGCTTTTCAGATTGTAGATGTCACATAGTTTCCAAATACTCTAATCCATGAACTCTTTTAATACTCAAACAGAGGATGTTGACAGCCCCAGAGCCAGTGGGGTCAATCTGGACTCCAGATGGGTGATTCAGAGTCAAAATGCCTCTTTAACTTCTCTTCTTAATAAACACACATAAACCCTTGCCTCAGTGCCGGGTCCTAAGAGAGTACCAGCAGAAGAGCAAATGCATACCATAGGAGAATCTAAACAAGCAAGTTTGCCTGGTAAGGAAGGGAAGTGATTGTACATAAAAGGCTGGGACATGAATAAAGTATTTTTATTTTAAAACAAAACCAAATATATTTTTAATTTAACTAATACTTGTTCTAAAATTGTATTTTTGTAACTAATTATATCAGTGTGGAAAAATGCATACCCTGCACAACCTCTGTAACTGGTTTGTCTCCTGAAAACTGTAAAAACAGAACAAAAGTCTCACCGAAAACCAACACATAGTGACCATTAGTTCATAGCATTATTCTAAGAGGCTGTCCAATGTATAAAATTTCTCTGAAAAATCCATTTCCCTTAAATTTCTTATTTTAAACTAGTAATTAAGCACAGTTCAGGCCTTTATGAGACACAAGTATTCTGGTTAGTCACAGTAATAGAGGTAGAAAGAAAATATCTCACAGAAAAGTGGCAGAGATTTGATATCTTATTTTCTTCTCCCACTTCATTGTTTAGGAAGTACTGTAGTAATGTACTAAGGCCTTAGATTTTAGATTCTACTATCAAACCATTTTCTTAAGCAGGGGCTAAATGCATTGATATATAAAAATAAATTGAACTTGTTTAAATACGAGCTCAGGAAAGTGTTTCTATAGCAATGAAACTTGCAGCAATGACTAGGCAAACCTGCTGGTGTTGTCACCACTCCCATTCCTGAGATTGTAACAGAGTTATCACTTCATCTTAGCCATCTCTAAAATTATTAACCAGAACAAATCTAATTGTTTCTTTTTGCATAACACCTCCGAGCTCAGCCTTTCCTCTTAGCTCATACTGCTGAAGCTTAAACCCAGATTACGATTTTTTCATCTTCATATATGCAACACCTTAGTCCCTCATCGTGACATGTCCTGACCATTTTCAATGCAGTTACTTTCATACAACAAAATGAATCTTCTTGGCTGTACCCCCATGCCACCAAAAGATTGCTCTCTTTTTCAGTCTATCACAAACTTCTGATCCAAAGAGTTTTATATTGAATGTACTTTCTAGTTTATACTACAGTATAGCCTGTGGTCTGAGCATGGGCTCTTGAGTCATTTCCATCTCTGTTTAAGCCAGCTGTCATGATCTATCAATTCAGCTTTCTTTCAAATTGTCTCTCACTTTCCACTGTCTTCTAAATGTGGGATGAATTCACTACAATTCCTTGTCAAATTAATCTTTTGATGGCACCTTTCTACTGGTGCCCATCAAGCCTGAGAATTACCAGCTTTAGTGTGGGCCTCTGGGAGCCAGGCTTTGTGCTTCCAGGTGAAATAAGGTGCCATGTCCAGGGCTGAAAGCCAGCAGGCAGATGCAGGAGACTTGCTCGGTATGCATTAAATGGGATCTTCACGCGTGCATACGGGTGTCCTTCCCGTGAGCCCTGGGTACAGCTGGGCAAGGGCAGTGCCTGCAGCGTCCCTGTCCCCTGTGTGCCTCCCCTGCACACCACCTGTCTCTAGCGAGCAGAGACTGAGGAAGAAAGTGACATGGAGGGTTTAGGATGAGAAAAAACTGACTCTTTATTAATTTACAAATTCGCTTATATCCCTCAGCACACTGGACACTGACATAAGGTTATTGGTTCTCTGACCAACCACCCCCCAGAGGGATTGGCTGAACCCAACAACACTTACTTCAGATATTTTCTCCTTGGTATCATAACAATGCCATAGTTTACAAAATCTTTCAGCTGTTTTCCCGTAGCGTCCGTGAGAAAGCAAGGCTTTCACACAGACACTGTCAGAAACTGAGAAATCTCTCTGCAGCCAGGCTTTCAGCATTCACAGCCACCCACCCGACCCCACTGCGAATGCATGGACACTGCTCAGCCCCTCGGCTTTGGAGCTGCTCTCATCACCTGCTGCTCATTGCAGCTGCCTGCTGCACAAAAGAGAATCACTGCTGCCCTGCTCTCTCCTGCTCCCGTGCTGCATCCACCTGTCACCATACATTTCCATCCCGTGCTCTCTGGGGTAGGAAATGCATTGTGACTTTCAAACTTCAAACCACTCATTTCCCATGAAAGGTTACAAAGCACCAAAAGGAAGAATCTCGAGGTTTTCTTGCACTATGCAGTATAATTAACAATCTAGAATGTTTTTCTAAACTATAATACATAATCATATATTTTTTTCTTATTGTCTTACTATAATATGTAATCATAACGTTTTTCAATTTTCCTTAAACACACAAATTTTGATGTGGAGGTTAGACACACTGCTTTACAAACTGATATTTAGTCATTTGAATGAAAGAGAGCAAAAATATATATATCCATGTATCCTAGCATTCCCTGCACTTTACAGTCATTTCAAAACATCAGGAAAAGGTTCTGGGCTTCATGCCAGCTGAAACTATTGGCATGAAATCTCATAAAGTGATGTGCACACCTTCAGCTTTTGAAGCATTTATTCACTGCTGACAGTGGAACYGCAAAGAAACCAAACCCCAAACAACAAATTACTCAATTTCCCCCCTGCTTCACATAATCATACTGGCAATTTTGGAAGTTTGCTTTATGATCACCTTTCAGGTGAAAATTATTCACGTGTTGGACCACTTGACAGGTAGAACTTTATTTATCTGTCAAATATTTCACTAGACAAGGAAAACAACCATTCTGAGCACAGCGTAAATAGCTTCAGTTAGGTGAAGAAAAAGCCCTGCTGTTCTAGTATGGAGCAAATATTGTGTACTGTATTTCAGTACAAGTAGATTGATATTGTAAAGCTGAGTCACATTTACACGAATACCATCTGCACACTTAGCGAGATTTCCCCATATATCTGCATTATTTTCTTTTTTCTGAAGTAGGCACATGTGTGATCCTGAGCTGGGAAGTATAGGGCACTTGCAACCTTGCTCCTTTTGCTCTCTTGGAACGAAACCACAGAGAATCTCCAGGGCACAGAAGGCACTGAGGGGCCATTAATTGTCTGCAGGTTATCACTCATGCTACTGAATCCATCACTTATTCTACTGTAACAAGACTGTATTATGGAAAAAGTTTTCAGCTGGGGCGACTGTATGGACTGAATGCCACAAGTGTTTGAGCAACACAGTAACATGAACAAAAACAACCCTTTCTTAACAACCTTAATTAAAATAAACACCTACTTCCAATCCAGATGGATAGGTATAGATGCTAAAAAGCTTTAGCAGAGAAGCCTTCAGCTCTCAGCAGCAGTTTGTGAGAGCTCTGTCTTTCTCATGCTGAACTATGCAAAACATGATAAGGTTTCTGGAGTCTGCTATCTTGCACCTGCAAATATAATTAGAATTGTTATGATTTCAACTAGGGAAATGAACNAGGTCCAATAACCTCTTGCCATTTAGGTAAACACTAAAGGAACTTAAACACATAAAAACCCGTCCTTTGTTAATTAAATCATTCCATTCCATTCCATTCTCTTGACTGCATTCCTGTCTCTGAGTCTTTCTTACTCTCTGGCCGGCAACAGCAACAGATAGGTACCTGCTTTATCACAAAACCTGCTATATTTCACTACAAAACTCTGCTATCTTAGGCAAAGTACTTGCAGATAAAAGATTCTGCTTTGGATTCCAACCATGTAGCCCTTGTAAGAGCAGACACAGTATTCCTTGGACATGGGTCTGAATTTCATTTTACAAACATTCAGGGATATGTGCTGTAACTCTGCCTCCGTGACTTTGTCTAACGCTGCTCTGCAACCCTCTCATTTATGGATAGTTACTATGAACACAAAACCAAATATTTTCTTTGCTTGAAAGTAAAAAACTCATTTTCCCACAACTGACCTGAAATGGAGATATGTATCAACTAGATCTCTCCAGGTTATCTTCAATCTCCACAGTTGTGTGTCATTGCCAGTCAAACTCTGCAGAAATTTAACATGCAGCACCTCTCTTCCTGGCTTGGGTAGGAACACAGATTTACACCCAAATCCCTCTTAAATGTGAAAGATAGACCAGTATTTTAAATACTATGCTGTGAAACATTGGGTTAGGGTTAAAAATTGCTAAACAGGACTGAAACCACTCTGAAAGGAGGAGCAAACTCTATTTTTTCTGTCCCTCAGCCCCCAAAAAACCACAGAATAGTTAAACTAAGTTATTAGAATAATTATACGAAAGAAATAGAATAGCTGATGAATGGCATATATCATCAGCCTTTAAAAATTGTTTTCAATTCTCTTACACAACTTGACTCTTAAAACAAATTATCCAGTTTTATTTATAGCCACTGTCAACTGTTTCTGTGCTGTCTTGTGTGATTTATTAATCTTACTTCAATAAAATACAATGTCCAAAATTCTGGAATTTCTACATTCCATCTTTCATGATTTTTTTTGCCTTATTTTTGTAAAATATTCCATCTACTTTTAGTTAAAAAAATTTAATCTCCAACATATTTGTTCATTTAATATTTTTCTTTTCCTATTAACATCACTTACCCTACCCTAATTTAATATATTTTAATTAAATTCTATCCCCATCTGTAAAGTCACATATAATACAACAAAGTTCTGCCCTGAGGACATAAATTAAGTGAATAAAAAGGAGTCAAAGGAAAGCTTTTTCTCATAGTTGTCTGAAGATCTGGGCCCAGGCCCTGAGATAATTTCAGTAAGAGGTGGGTGCCTTGCTAGCTGTTTATGGGAGACATGCTGACTGGTAACACTTCACTTCTATGACAGAACATCTCCAGTCACTTGAGTCTTGGCTAAATTGTGAGATGAAATCTCCTGCTACTACCTCGGTTTTGACCCAGTGGCCTCATTCAGAATTTCCGACTCTGAGGTTTACATTTTGCTTTGCAAAGGGATGCTGATAATAAGTGCAAACTGCCTGAACCACCAAGACTTCCATAATACAAATAGTTACACTGGAGAGACCTGTGGGTATTACCAATTGGTTTCAGAGGGATTCCTAGCACACACAAGGCTGTCTACAAGCTTAATGCAAGTGGTTTGTAGAATTGGTGACYAATTCACACTAATTAAAATGTGACCCAGATCTACAGTATCTAGGTCAAATTAAATAAGTGCTATCTGAAGGCTGTCCATCGACATGCATAAGCTTGCAGTGTCATGATATGTGATATGGGTGCCTCTGTCAAGAGCAGAAACCATAGAACATTTGAGGGACCTGGTCTGAGCTTTAGACAGAACTTTTGGGTAGGCTTGGCATGGTAGATATAGCCATGATTAAAGCCTGGAGCTGGAAACAAAGATCCTGCTGGGGAATCACTGCCTATCACAGAGATCAAAAGCTGATCAAAAGCATCTCCTGGCAGCCCTTGCTCACTGCTCCTACTGAGCTCTAAATTCAGCAAAAGCTTTGCTGTTTCTCAGAAACAAAATCCTCCCACTATTATAAAATGACAAGTCATATAGGTACTGAGATATTTTAAAAATATCTCTGATTTCAGCCAGCACAGCAACAAATAGGCCTGTCCTTGTTAATTATGAAATAAATTTATAAAGGTGACTTATATTCACTGATAAGCCATATACACATATAAGTATGTATGCTCCTAGAGATCCAGTTCCTAGGGAAAAATAGACATAATTCGCTCATCTAAATTTCATGATCACAAGGTTGACAAAGTTCTTGTTCACAAATAGATATTTCAGAGTAAAATGGATTATAAAGAAGAAGTTGAAGGAAACGCCTTGATAATACCATGATATAGGCAGTATAGTATTTTCTGTAAAAAAGTAGATATACTTTGCAAATAAATATCATTATTACTTTGAAACTTTCTTCTCTAAAAGGTATAGAGAAAATTAAAGTCATTAGAGTTGCATTGCTTGGTCCAGCTCTATCCTATCAGAAAACACTCAGGCTGAGCCATTTCACTTGGATTCAAATGGCTGAGGACTCCTGGTGTGCACCATGAGAAATGCACTTCCTACATCCTTAGGAGAGGCTTTACTCTATTAACTAAACTGATTCAATACAAACACTTTCTAAGCACTTCCTGGCAATGGTCTCAGAAAAGCATTGAATTTCATTAACTGGATGGTTTGAATTAAAAAAATATATTGTACAGCATCCAAGCAGCAACAAGGTTGGGAATTCTGAACAATAGTTTTGAAAATTACTCGTTGTGTGTTCTTATACTCCAGAGCTTGGACTGGCTTACTTAGAAATACAGCTCAGCTGTTGGAGTTTGCATCAATTCTGCAATATTTCTGTCCAATTTATAAGTATTTATCCTGTAGTCAAATTCTAATGATTATAAATGCTTTGGAAAAGGCACACATCAGAATTTAGAAACACAGAAGAAATTGTGCTTTCATTTTTTCATTCTTGACTTAATTCCTTCTACTTTGCATTTTTGTATACACTTTTACAACTGCTATAGAGCTTGTTTTAGTTTTAAATAAACATTGTGATTTAACCCCAGCCAGCAACTAAGTACCGTGCAGTCACTTGCACACAGCTTCTCCTCCCTTCACTGGGATGGGGAGGGGAATCAGAAGAAAAGGGAAACCTCATCAGTTGAGATGAGGACCATTTAGCAAATGACATAAAGTAAAATATAATTAGATCATTATTGTTATAATTATTGTTGTTGTTGTTGTAATGAAAATGTGTGAGAGAGAAAGGGATAAAATACAAGAGGAACAAGTGATGCACAATACCATTGCTCACCATGCACTGAGCAGTGCCCAGCGCCCAGCCTGTCCCCAAGCAGTGACTTTCCACCTGGCCAACTCCCTCCAGTTTCTATACAGGACATGATCTTCTATGGATGGAACACCCCTTTGGCCAGTTTGGGTCACCTGTTCCAGCCATGCTCCCTCCCAGCCTCTTGTGCACCTGCTCACTGGCAGCACATGGGACACGGAAAAGTGCCGGATATAGGGTAAGCCCTACTTAGCAACAACCAAAACATCAGCGTGGTATCAACATTATTCTCATACTGAATCAAAAACACAGCACTGTACCAGCTACCGAGAAGAAAAGTAACTCTGTCCCAAACAAACCCAGGAAAATAAGGCGGTTATATTCTAAAAATCTCAAAAGACCGCCTCTGTAACACATAAGAAACAAAACAGACAAATGTGCTAATTTGCAGCTATCATCACTTGCAGTTACATGACTATCAGACCACGTCCCCTTCCCTAGGTCATCTTGTATGAAACAATGACTTCTATGGAAGCTGGACAAAATCTGAAGCTGGACAAAATCTGAAGCTGGACAAAATCTATCATCTCTGTCTCACTGCTTTTTTCCCAAAAAGAATCCTTAAATACTTAGATGTGCCCAGGATGCTTTCCATTTTGGTATTAAAGCAATTAAAAGGCACCACTTCTTAGTGGAAAACAAAGTCTTATTTTCAGCTGTCCAAGCTGAACACCATGTGTTTAAAGAACAAAATACAATGCATTGAAAGGGTTGTTGCTGTTAATATTTATGATCCCTTCAGCCTTCTTTTTCCATTTATAAATGATTTGTTAGAGGATCACAAYTTCTCCAGATATATACATTATTAAACATCACAAGGAGTTCTCAGGCCCAAGCCAGAATTGATTTCAAGCAGCTCCCTGAGTATTTTCCTACTGTTGGGATGTCATTCATCATCAAAATTGCATGAAATTGTGCTGTTCCATGGGATGACAACAATTTAAATTAGAAGAAAATGAAAATTAATAGCAGAGTGATTTCTGATAGACATTAATGTTTGGGTTAATAATTCCTAATAAAAAATGTATGAAACTTCATTATCTGCCAAGAAGCTAAAGTTAATTGCAAACTCTGTCACTGGTTCCCATTTTGTGCAGACAGTTACTCCTTCTGGGCCTCATCCTTAGGGATTTTGGTTAAGATTTTCATATTGTATCACCAGTTATATTGGCTAATCTGTAAATATTAGCTTGGGAATCAGCACTCTTAATCCTTTCAATTTGGTATGGCTGTAATGGCACTGTACTCTTCTTGTTATAACARTTTCTGCCAAATAACAAAGCCTAATACATAGATATATATATGTATATGTGTATATATATACACTCATTTTTACCCTTTGACTGCAAGTATTGTAGAAATRGGAATACCATTCATATTCAACATGTATATGAAGAGAGATCTACTTKAAATATTCAAGAAGTTCCACACCTTTATGCAATGAAACAACCAAGAAATAGAATTAATATTTCTTTTACTCTCATGCCATCAGAGGGTCAATCTTTAGATACTCAACTAAGAAATAAAATRAGAAATATGTATTATTTTATCTAGAAGACTTGATTTTGCATTGGTCTCGTGTCTTCTCAGAATGAACTCAGAAACCTGCTGCTCTCTTGAAAGTGACTTTCATCTCTGATAGCAATATTTGTGAATATATTTAGCACTGAATGTTATGGGTCATGTCTAAAGCATTCAACAACTTGGAAATTAAATTAATATTGTAAAATCCTTTGGCAAGTAAGTGAACCATATATTTGTTATAGATGCCTTCCAGGTCTTGTTGGCCAATAACCAGATGTCTGTCCACACTTGGTGGAATACAAAAGGATCTATACTTCCCAGCTCTTTCATAGAAGCTCACTGTTTTGAGCATATCACTGGCATAGGAGCCAATTCATGTGTACTCTTCCATTGTCTAATTACACRTCACTAATTGACTCATGATTTCTGAACACTCAGGTTGGACTGTGAAAAACGTCTACAAATCAAGATACATATCCTCAATTGATTTTGACTTGTGATTTTGACTCACTTTCAGCCCATAGTATAAAAGCTCYCACACCTGATTTTAACCATCAAGATACGTCATTTTTTCCTTTTTATTTGAAGTCATACCCAATCTACTTCCATATTAATAATTGTTTTTCAAAAGTGATAATCTTTACTCAAGCATAAGAAACTTTTTTTTAAATTATAAAAACCAGAATACTTTATGAAAAAGAGTATGTAAGTTTCAGTAACAATGGTCATCCAAACCATCTGATGCATTCTTCCTCAAGTAATTTAGGCATTAAACACTAACAAAATTCAAGTGCCTGAAAGTTGTGGGCCCTCCTGAAAATTTTCACAGATCCCATTCAGTAAGTCCTTCTGTAACACAGAAAACACTTGTGGTGGTTTCTGAAATTTACCCTTAAAACATTCAAAGTACAAACTATTTCAACAAATTCTTTGCTATTTTTGTAAAAGCCACTTATTACAGTAGAACTCYTAAATATACGAAAGAAAATAATATGTATTAACCTGCAACTTGGAAAATCTGAAAATTTATTGCATTCAATAAAATATGAGATTATTATGTTTAAAAAWATACTACTAAGGAAACCAAATTTTGTAATAGCTCTTTAAGCAGGTCACTGCATGGTCAGAGCTTTGAATGAGTTAGTTGTCCAGATTCCTGCTGCGGAACCGATTCTCACTTGCTCTTCACAGGAGATTTCTGATGCTGCCCACAACTATAAACTCGCCACAGGAACCATGAAGGAACTGGTATAAAGAGACAGGCTATTTAAAATCACTTCAATACCAAGAAATGCATTTTAGCACCATTTTAGCATCCACATAATTTAAATTCTTTTTTTTTTTTAATTAACTACTCATTGAGGAAATACACTAAATGGGATGAAACATTGTAACTACATGCAAAATTGTACAGCAGTGAAAGCAATTCCAAGAGTGGCTGGGTTAAAAGGATGCATTGCCATGTCTAAACCCCAGCCTAGGTAAACCAAGCCTAGTTCTGATGGATGCAAACCTCTTTCTATGTACCTAAGCCATGATAACTACAGACACAATAGACCTTTACCAGCAAACAAGACAATGTCCTTCATCAATGTGCTGATGCTGGTCTCACAGAACACTGTTCCTGACAGGAAGAATCACCTTGTGAGGCAGACCTACTGTCCAGTTTCTACTCCATCCAGCTGACCTTTAGGGGTTAAAATAGTCCTTTGAAGTCACTGCCAGTAACTGATGTGAACAACTTTTGTAATGCCAGCACACGAACCCAGGGAASACACAGGGATATTGATGTTCTCCCATAGCACTGCAACAGGAACATGTGAGACTGAAACTCAGTATTGTTTGCAGCCCATTATATGATTGTAAACTGCAAAAGGCATTTTGGATGGTTATATGAGATTATGGACTGCAGTGCCATTAAGCGTGGGAGTACACGAGCAGTGGAGCCCAATTCTGAGTGCAAGAGCCCTCCAAGCCCTCAAGCTTGGCCTCAGAACCAAGGTTGCATGAGAATGGGCAAAAGTCACATCTTCCTGCTCCCTCAAACCCCTGCACCTAACACAGGTTAGTTACTCCTACCTATCAACCCACGGACTTCATCCTTCCAGCACTGAATTATGATTTTGTGGAAGCATCTGTGTCCATCTAAAGAAGAAATCTGAGACATGGATCCTTCTTAATCACCAGATATGAAGTGTAAATAGAAAAGGAAAATCATGGCTGGGATGGTCTAAGAAAGCAAGCAGGATAACTTTTATAGAAAGGTACCCAAGAAATCTTTTACCCAAGAAAATCACCATTCATTCCAGAGTAATAGCTCTGCAAGTTCACTGCTATTCACTCCTATTCACATTATTCAATATAATGAATTCAATTTTCACTTCTTGTGGAATCTTCACATCTTGCAGAACTTCTGGAAACTACATTACAATGAACAACTGGGAAATAATAATATAGTTTCATACATGCTGCTAATGAAGCTGGAAATGGAAGGGTATAGTCAGCACAAGGTTCTAGACTGTGATCCAAGGAGCATTGTTTCCTCCTGGTTATGCACTGATGAAAAGAGATGTAGTTATTCTTTCCATGGACCAAAATGAGTCCTCAATCAGACCCAGAATATGCCTACTTGTGTACCATTTATGTCTCACAGAAAGGCATACATTTAGAGGGGATCTTACAGATTGGCTACTTCCTCTTTCACAACACATTTTAGACAGATATATATATAAAAAAAATTAGACTAATGGTCACACACAAGATGAAAACAAAGCTTACACAACTTTTTCTGTGGCAGTTTTAGTTTATTGTTTAGTAAAAATGAACAGTATTACTGAGTCAGAATAAAGATCTAAGCCAATTAACAMATCACATTAGAGTTCTTTACCTTGATTGTTTAAAACAGAACCACACCCCTTTCTAGGCCTTCCTGATGGAAATGTTCTCTACATTTACTGGGATGGACAGACAGCCTGTAGCCTGCAGATAACTCTGTAACCRTAACTGGACCACCTGCAAAGCTGTCAGAACAGAAACCAGAACAAAAATTCCTAAAAAAACCAAAAGCACTCTAAATAGTCAGCTACTATTTCATTTCTGCAAACTTATAGTCTCATAATCAGATTTTGCATTATAGATGCTTTCAAAAGTATCACAGATGTTATGCAAGGGTCATCTCAAATGAAAAAGAATAAAATATTGGAAGTAGTGACAGATAGAAGAGTCAAAGATCTTTGAGTGTGCCTTGCAAAACAGTTCACAGCAAAAGGAGGATACAAGATCAGCAACATGTAGTTGCAATGTTGAAGGAAATCRGGTTTTTAGGCCAGTTTGCCACAAGGCTCAGGATGGAAACTAGTAGGGAATACCTGATTAATACAATATATGAATGAAGAGAGAAGAGAGAGGATATTCAAGTAACTATGGTACAAAGCTGAGCTGAGCCACAGAGAAATGAAGACCATCTTGTTGTCCAGTGCTGTGTGATAACTGAATATAAAGGATTCAGAAAGAGATAAAACTAACTCTCCTACCCAAATAAAGTAAAGAAAAATACATATTTTGTGTATGTGTGGCAGAGTCATTAGTCAATTAATATATTCCACCAGGTTTTCTACTGACATTCTTGAGATGTGCAGAAAGATAAATGTTGGAGCTAGACACAAGCTGCTTCTGAGGTATTAAAAYCACCTGATATGGCAGCAGAGAAAAAAATGTAAGAAATAACTTGAAAAATTCAGATCTTAGTATTTATCATTTTAATTCTTGTGTACAATGCCTGATGTAAGCAGACATCTCTGTTCACTTTCATCACCTGGAGTTTTCATATTTCCCATTCTCCTGCAAAATTAATGCTCCTGTTCCATAGCACACATTCTACTTTGCCATTTCTACAGGTGGCCTTCTTTAATACAGCTCAGACATAACCTGCTTGCTATTTGAAGTTCATATATTCACAGCTCCTTAGCATCTTATCACACTTCTCATTTTCCAGTCTTACTCACTGTAATGTGACTTTACTAGTGCTGAAGGACAAAGGAACTGGTCTCATTAACCACTTTTGTTTTCCTTTTTTCCCAAAGACAGGAATGCTTTAATTAACTACTTGTCTTAGCTATTCCCAAAACAATAGACTGGTCCAGGTAGCCTGAGTGAAATTAAAGAGTGAGATCTGAGCAAAATGGCAACATCAGTCATTGGTGCCATCCTATGCCAGATACCCAGACAGCAAGAGTAAAGCTTTTCAGGTCCTACCAGGTATCGTTAGTGTCATATATTTATACCATGCCTTCTGCCTCTCATTATGGCCACCAGAAAAGTTCAAAAGGATCTTTATCCCAGTGAGGTTTGTGGAGTCTTCATCCCTGGGGGTGTTCAAGACCAGGCTGGATGGACATCTGAGTGACACGGTCTCATGGAAGGTTCCCTGCCCATGTCAGGAGGGTTGGAACAAGATGACCTTTGAGGTCCTTTCCAACACAAACCATTCTGTGATTCTGTGATTCTGTGATTCTGTGATTCTGTGATTCTGTGATTCTATGACTTGTGCCACTTTGAGAAGGTTTCTGAGGATTGGTTCTTCTCAAATAAGGGGATCATTACTGGAATTATATCTCATCCTATACCAACACTTTCTAGCCTTTCTGCACAGGAGTGTGGAACTGAGGATGAGCATGTGGTAGGAGGTATTTATCATCAAGAAAGTCCCAAAGAGTCCTTTAACTTGTATTCAGGCCCACTTGATCATTAGAATAAGAGACAAATGGATTTGTATCAAGTGAAACCTTCTCTGAATGGAGATACAAAATTCTCACTGAATTCGAGTACTGCCAGAGGTTAACAATTATCCTTGCCTAGAGCAAAGCAGTTTTGGTCAAAGAGTCAATGCCAAGTGATATGAAAGAAGGGCAAATTTCTACAAATGACTGTTCTAAACCAAACTGGTTTTCCTCCTGAAAGTTATGTTGCAGCTGAAGTCAGGATACTCATGACACAGAGGTACCGTGAGGAAATACGGATCAGGAAATACAAGTACGCACTTTAAGACTTATTTCCTAGATCAAAAAACAAGATGCCAAATCTGACAGAGATGCATTTTTCCATCCACAGAGAACACAGTTATGTCAGGTGAAGCCAGAATCCTAAAAGATCTCCCCAAATAAGAGGATTATGGTCTCTGTAGCTGCTATTTTGTGTGGCTTGGGGCAAGAGTTATCTGTCAAGGACCTGGGCCCCTTTGATTTATGTGCTAGCAATGAATAAGCTGGTGCTATGTTTTTATTTGGTTTATAATCGTTTCTATTATTTTTGTTMTAGTTATATTCATATTATTATTTATTAATTATGTATCATTATATATTGTGCTATTTTCCAGTGGGAAAATGCAGGAAGGAGTGGTAAGAGGAGGAGAAAAAAGAAGCAAATCAATGTCTTAATTTTCTTCATTTTTCATAATAAAATATTTAAACTTCTCTGCCAGAAGAAAGGTGCTTTAATATTTCAGCTTCAAACTTCCAAGAGTGTCATATAAATTGTTGCAAGAAGGTAAAACAATGCCATATACACCTACCACAGTTTACACCATATACACCATATACACCTTCCACAGTTTACACCATATACACCTTCTGCTGAAATCACTTGTGAATAATAATACAACACAATGTGTCTTAATCTGGTGAAGAATGGTAATCTTAGAAGCATTTTCATGGTTATAAAACAATCCCAAGATTGGCAGATAACATAGAATGGAAAATATTAAACATTTTTTCTCATTTTTCTTATGAAAATGGAACCAGTAAGAAAAAAAGGGAAAACTGTCAAGAGCTGTCTAAACATGACAGCAATATTTATTTCGTCCATCCTAGCAGTAGTTTTTCTGTCAGTCACGAATGTTTCATACAGAAGGTTTACTTTAAATAAGACTGTTGTRGATCTTGCTAAGAGTCATGTTCACCATAACACTGTTTCTTGTCTTTCCCTGTATAGGTATCAAGATCCCCCAGACTTGCTCATCTCCTGAAAGAAAAAAAAAATCAAAAGATGGTTTCTTTATCATAATTTCTGCTCTGAACTCAGCACATATGAAGTTTTTTGTTCTGGAGCTCAGATAATCTTATCAAATATACAGCACACCTTTTGCCAACTCTAATACAGTTTCTGAAATCTCTCCTACTTCCTTTTCTCTTCATTCATTGACAGAAAAGATCTCTTGGACAGTTCTAAGAGGTTCAGCAGGGAAGTGTTCTACCAAAACTAACATTTGCATTAAATTTTTCCCACAAGATTTCCCCTATTACCCGTGTTTGTTTCTTGCTGATTAGGAAGTCCTTGAACACCTCCAAGTTCTCAAGTGTTTATCACTCACAAAGATATTAGTAAAGTGCTACCTTCAGTAACCAGTAGGCCAAGCAAGTTCTGTAGCACGACAGCTATTTTGACATTTTATTATTGACTTCTCTTATGCAAAGGAGTTAGGAGTCAGCAGGATTGTTTATACCACCACATAAGTGTTTTCAGAAAAAATGGAGGAAAAAGATTTTGATTACAGCTGTTATGAGATACCAAACATGCAAAGGAACCTGTGATTTTTATTTTCCTTGAAATTGCTCCTTGGGGAAAATATCAAACTCAAATTATTGGATCTTCAATTATGCACAGTCTGTCAGTGTCAGTCTGACTGTAAATTTGTGATTTTCAGTGTCTAAAGTCTACCATACAGAGTAATAAAATAAATAAGTGTCACATAGAAGTTTTATTGGGACCATTCACACTGAGTAATCTAATAGCTATCCCCCTCAATCAAAAATACCTATGGACTTCAGTAATAGGGAAACATTTTCTTTGCATTTTAATACAGTTAAACATCTGCTCATTCCTTCCAGTATGTAATTGTGTAATAAATGATTTAGTATCACAAGTCAGTAGTCCTTTAACTTTTTATTGTGTAATATAACAGTTTCTTAATTCATCTACTAAATGCAAAAAAGACCCCATTTTTATGTATTTCATGTATGAAAGCAGTTGTAAACAAGAGGAACACTGTACAGACCCGCAATCTATTAAAGCTCATTTAAATACTTTCTTTTTACAGTTTTATCCTTAGATAACCTTGCCAGAAGACATGAGTAATGTTTGCATGAATTGCCATGAAATCGCCATTCAGTCCAGTGGAGTCTCCATGTACTGGTGTGTCCCAGTCACTATAAAATAGCACATGTAATTCAGCAGAGATCTGCCTTGATTATGGTTACTTTATTTCACTGGATGACAATTTTCACTCTTGGGGACATATTTCTGTATATATTTCACAGCAAAAAGTCATGGCTGCTTGTAGCACAACAATCAGACAGCTCTAGTAGCCTCCATCACTTATTTGTCTTTGTCTATTTAATATGTGCTGCTTAGGTATTCCAGGTCATTTAAAAGGTCTTGAAAACAAGATGCTCTCAAAAAGCCTTCAGGGAAAGCACTTCTTTTTACTATCATTTCTAGAGATACTTGGGCAGAGACAGCCAGACAACCAAAAGGATATTTTAAGAGCAGACTTTTTTTTATCTTTTGCATTAGCTACAGTGTAAAACCACCAACTTTAAGGCCCTGAGGAAGGCCAGGGGAATTGAGTAGCAAGACAGCTGACAAGAATATATATAGTGAGGCTGGATATCTTTAGAGAGAGGCAAGAAAACACTCCTAGAGGAAGTTTGATTCGTCTTTGCTTTTATCCTCTGTTTGTTCTAGCAAAATATTATACATAACTTTGTTTGGGTTTTAAAATTCCTACTTACTCTCAGCTATTGATTGCCCCACTTGCTCATTTTATCTTCTTTTTAAGATAATTGTAGAGAATTGAAATCAGAATCATGCCTATTTGAGTATTTGCACAGCATTTACCATAAGTGGTACTGTTGCTGTGCCAGGATTTTATACTAATGTACTTTAGATGCACTATTGCAACCTAACTCTCAACAGAAATTACACAAAGGAACAGATGTACCACAGTTTGTAAGCAATACATTTTCTGAAATATACATACCTAAGTTCAAAAGAGAAAATGCACAGTACTGTATACATATCAGGGAGAGTGGAGAGCTGAAAGAAATCTCTTTCCTTACAAGACTGGAAGAACACCTGGTTCAGCACAGATGAAATTTAAATGCAACTCTAAAAGAGCTACAGTTCCATGGAACAATTCCAAAAGAAAATGGGTACTGTGTCTGTCAAAACAATTTCAGGACATGCATTAGATTTCACTCTCACTAGTTTTCACTATTTATTGCTTCCCTTTGCAGTGTCTTATTAATTTATAAATGTGTGGGATACTAAAGTTTGTATCTATTAATACAATTTAAAAATTCATGAGGTTAAATACTCTCTATTTAAGCACTAAAGACATAAAGCCATCATAGCCAATATCTACATACTTTCTAAATCTTGGTCTCCTGTACAAGAGAGAAAATACTAAGATATCCAGGAAGAGGAAGGTCAAAGTCAAATCTGTCAATGAGTCCCATGAGCAGGTTATAGACAGAGTTTATGAGCTAACATATTGATTTTACATCTTGCTTCTAACAAGGATATAAAGCAAGCACACCAATTTCTGACATTTGTATTACTTAGAACAGCTAACATTACACTTCTTTCTTTGCTCAGACTTAACTTAATCTCAGCAAGGTTGATCACCTTAGGTTATATCTCATACTCAAATTTAATTGGTGGTGTTGAGTGAGTAAAAGAACCTGGCTGCAGAGGAGGAGTCCTGAGTGTCCATGCCAAAACAAGCACCTATGTTTGCCTGTGCTTATGTGAAATACCTGAAGCAACCTAAGATTACCTTTTTGCTTTGTTTCATTTATTTCTATATAGCTTTGAAACAACTCAAGCATTTCTTGCTTCCCAGAATAGCTGTGATTTCATCAAACATCTATAAAATCAGGTGCTTTTGCATTACTTCTTTCTGCTTTACATTTGTACTTCTACAAATATAAGCATGTGTGTCTGCGTATACATACTTTTTCCCTTTGTAATTCTTGAAAGATACACATTTTTATATTCATATATTCCTAAAGAACCTCAGATCGACTTTAAAAAGCCTTTTGTTCCCTGTTTTTCAGTTGCCAGTTCTTTCTGTTCAATATATCTAACATTTGTTGTTACTTACTTGGACGAACTGAGGTTTCTAAATAACATGGAGCTCACCTTCAAACAGCTTAAATTGGACTATGTGAACTGGAGTCTGCAGAACCAGACTTTCCTAATTGGATTGCTCTTATAATTGTTAAAATATATTTGTCTTGCCAATATGCACACGTATGTTAAATATTTGTTACCATAGAGGCTTTAGCTTGCTAATCAGTGGCTTCATAATCTTCAGACGAGTAGGTGTGCCAATTGTGTTACATCCTGTGCCCTGTAAATGTGTCCACTCAGCAAACAAAACTACATTTTGGAGTCTGTGTAACTAGATGTTTTTGTAATTTAAAATGCAGTTAGCAAAGGTCAAAGATAGGTGGAGCAGCCCTTTGTGTTTCAGAGAACCATTAGTTTCTGACTTGTTGAGGATATAACACCTAAATGCATTTTTGCCACAATCTACATTAGTTAAAATTACATTCTTTTCATGTCTGAGTTTATTTGAAAATTATACGGAAGTTCATTATTAGGTATCATATAACACAGTGTTATAAAATGTTTAAATTATTATTAAAATTATGTACTTCTGTTCATACGATATTTCTAAAGAACTTGTGGAAATACCACAACACAAGAACTTCCATGTAAGTCTTTAAATTAGGGGGGAAAATCAGGTCCTTTAGAGTGCCTTAAAGGAAGGTAAATGTTATTTTATGTAAACAAAGTAGGACCATATTTCCGACTTCAATAGGCATTTGCTTGCCTACCAAAAGATACAAGCATGAGTAAATTTGCTGCTGMTGATGATTGCAAACTTGGCTGAGCTTTGCTGTGCACGGGGATTTCCTTGCAGTGCAGCAATCTCGGGCTCCACGCCCTTGCAGTACAGCTGCCTGCTCCATTAAGAAGGCATCCGGCTGCGCGCCAGGAAGGACACGGCAGATGGAGCGAGCCTCAGACACTGAGGGTTCGAGTGAGGGCACAAGGGGACGACTGCACGTGATCCAACCAGCAGGTTTGAAGCCATCCCTGTGTTTCAGAAAGAGCTAACGCTGCACAGCCATKGCCATGACCCACTAAAACAGCTGCTAAAACACCTTTAAAGCATTCTCTAACCATTYAGAGTTGTCTTCCACTCTCTTAGTTGACCAGTGCTAAAGATATAGTTCAAAGCCTGAAGTAGAAGTGCCAGCCAAAAGCCCACCCTCCCCCCATGAGAGCACCTTTCTAACACCAGATCCCTTCTAGTCAGAGTGGATGACTTAAGGTTAAAGTGTCTGGCTTCAACTCTTCGCTGCTGTGACCCCGTGTCAGCCCTAATGGGTGCTGAGCTACAGGAAAGTGACATATGAGACCTCCCAAAGTAAGAGCAAAATACATGAAAAACACGTATTTCAATGAGAGGAAGAGTCAAGATGTGACTAAGGCAAACCTCAGCAACCAGCCCAACCTAAGCTTTATGTTTGCAAAACAAAACTTATTTAAAGTAATTGTTAATATTTCTGTCTTCTCTGAAGATAATTGTTAATGTTTCTGTCTTCTCTGAAGGTATTTAATAAATGAAAATAAATCCAAGGGATATTTTTAGATATTTTTATTCTGCTCAGGTACAATTTTTTTTTCCACTGAATCAAAACCTGAAACTTTCCCTCCACACGTGGAAGTTTCCCTCTTCTGTTTTACCTTCTSTCCACCCTGTCTTGCTCTTACGGGGTTTTGCAAACCCACTGGATATCCTTGGTGGAAAAGCAGCAGGTGGAAAAACCTCTTCCGTCCTGGGGCTTTCCTTTTAGCTCATCTCACCTTCATTCAAAGAAATTTTCATCCAGCAGGTGGGACATGACRTCTCTGTTGTCATTGCTGGCTGTACAACCTCAAAAGGCCGTCTTTGTCTGCTGTAGGGTTTTTATACATCTGCATCCCAACGTTTCTGGGTGTTGTGGACACACCATAAACCGTGTGTTCTAGCAGTTTTGGAGACCKTCTGGCAGATGTTCGTAGACAAGCAAGTAACACAATTTGGCTTTAAAGTGAGCTAAGTGTGGCTTCCCAAGCACAGGGCTTAGACTGGAAAAACAAGCAATGTTTCAGCAGAACAGCAGAGGGAAACAGAGACACAGGTCTAAGTGCAGTACTAAACACTAATAACTGGTAGTGACAAGGAGGTTTGGTGGGTCATGTGAACTGATAAGTTCAAACTCATCATATTTAGACTGTGAAGAGTTGAAAGGTTGAGTAAAGAGACTGACAGGCAGAAAGGGAGTCATGCACATGAGAACTAGAATTTATTAGAATAAAGAAACCATTAGCTTACAGCTTGCCTTTGCATGATTCTTCTTCATGACTCAACATCAATGTTCCAAGAATATGAATGTGGGACATTTCCTGGCACTATTAGATATTGAAAGGGTGGAAGAAGTTGTCTTCTACAATACTTGGTTTTCTGGAGCTCATACATTTTTAAAAACAAATTTCAAAGCCATGTGATACTTAAGCTCTGAAAGTAGACAAAACACAGACAATATTTCCTAAAATTTTGTCAGAGCAAGTTAGCTGAAGGTTATTTTTACTCCATTTTCTCCCTAAACATCTATCCCAAGACAGTATTATCCATCTTATGGCCACATGTATGAGAGTCAGTTGAGAATACACAACAGGGCAAGAGATCTTCTGTAGGAAAGCTTTCTATGAGAAGAAGAGTAATTTTGGAACTTGAAACCTGAAAGACATCTTTTCCCACTACTATTTTCTATTGATTTTGATTTGCTCATTTAATAAAATTTAGGGATTACATAATTCCAGTAATTTCTTTTTTCCTAAAAGTTTTTAGGAAATGCCTTGATTGTTTGGTTTTTTTGTGCCAGAGAAGATGAATGCCATTTTTATTTCTAAAGACAAATGTGTTTTCCAAGCCATGCTCATGTCCAAGTCTTTTATTAATAGAACTTGACATCTTTACAACTGGCATAAAGGGCTCTTCAGGTCTTAGTATGATATAACAAGGTAATGAAAAATTCCCTTGTGAAAAATATGAAGGTCTTAAGTGTACCTAGGTATACTCGTATATAGCTACGTGTATATGCGTGTGCCCATGGGCATAGAAGATTACATATTTATACAATTGTAAAAGATAGTMTATATTCTCCACAATAATGAGAGGGTGCTGCCAAGCCTAAATAAAATGATAATAATACATTGGTGTGAAAGAAAAGAGAAATTATTTCCAAATAACTGTTCTGAACTAGATATAAATATGGTAATTAGTACTGCTGGGTTTGTGAAATTATTGAATCCCCCTTGTAAATTAAAATAAACTATCTTCAGTGAAGAAGATTTTTTTCAGATTTTTCTCAGCTAATTTTTATGGTTTTGCTACTTGCAGATCTTACTGTGCAGAATGTCTCGCTCGACAGTCCTTGATCTCTGCATTTCTCACTCCACTGTCCATTCAGTGTGGGTTTCAACACTGATCCCATTCTCAATCTGGGTCACTCTCCTGTAGTCTATTCTGTCACATTCCAGCCACAATGACTGAGAACATACTAACTGATACAACATAGATGCCACAGAAGTGTTCTAACCAAAAATTTAGGACAGTTGTATTCCAAGTTCTTTAAATCAATACTCAATTAACTAAATCCGTCCTAAACACTACAGAGTGGCCAGTCTTTTTGAATAGGTTAAGTGCTCTGTGTGTGCATTTGTGCATGTGTGCATGTAACATTCCAGTCAGAATCCATTATAATAAAATCTGCTAGGATGGAGAATGATGAACAATGTCCATTTCAAATRTTATCCGCATAAATTCATACATGGCATATTAATGGTACATATTCTTTTTCTGTATGTGAAATGTTTCTCTAGACTTCATGACCTAAAACTGTCTTTCTAAATTTAGCTGAAAGAACTGCACAAGTAAATGATAATGTATGTGTCATAATATAAAACGCAGGCATCCTTTTAAGTGCAAATTTTTGGTTCGTGTGCATTCAAACATTAAAAAATACAAAAATAAATAATCATGCTGTGATAGATTCTATCGTCCTATCAGAAGAGGGTATGAGATATTTCTACAGTGTACAAGTCCTGACTGCAACTAGAGGAGACTAACTGGCACAGGGCAATTGCAAGCACATCTGACAGCTTGTGCTGACCTCTAGGAACTGCTCTGTTGTTGAACAGCCATGCAGTAATCGTTTCTAAAATGCTCTGGAGAGCTGCAAATCATTTACTTTTCCTTGCAGTCTCAGACTGGCTTTGTGGTGAAAGACAAACTTCTTACACCAAATTAATTCATACTTTTCCAAAGGTAAAATTTAAGTGTCACTTAGATTCTAAAAAGTTGCCCCTTGAAAGCCACCGTAAAGGAATTTTCTACAATGTGTAAAAGTGRCTATGTCCTCATGCCACAGCATTGGAAATAAGATACAGCCCCAGCAAAGGTGTCTCAAGCAGAGGATACAACCACTGCAGGATCCCTGTCCTGTGGGTGTCACTCAGATGTGTCAGGCACAAGAGGCCTCTAGAGAAACGTGGGCAGAAATGGAATATATTCCGGCACTTATATTCATCATCCAAATCTCACCAAGTCAGCAAGGAGCTCAGCTTCTGACTGAAGGATGACAATCTCTTTTGAAAACATAGGATATTTGCAGRTTCTTTTATACTTTTTCCAAAACTTGGAATAGATAACTAAATTCCATAAGCAAATGCCTGGTACTTATTTTGAAACTACTTTTTGAAGATACCCAGTGCTGATGTCTTAGAATATTACCAAGAACCAAAGGTTGAATCTGAAACATGCAAGAGCTACAGATGTTTTCAGCCTCTAGAGATGCAGGATCAACCAGCACCTAGCAGCATAACCCTCCCAGGAGTATTATGCTTTACCGAAACTTTGGTAAAAATAAATATTGTTCTCAAATCAGTGAGGGAAGAATAATCACTTGCAGACAGAGCTACTCACTCACATCAACTCGTAAGAACTCCAAACTGAGACACTTAGAAAACCAGAAWCAGCAGTAGAAGAAGAATTTTGTTACCAGCCTTCATCAGTGGTTCTTTGTGTATTCAGACCTGAGAACTGGCCCCAAATACTCTGGTCTTCCTAAGAGCCCAGAACACTAAGAATTTGATCAGCGTGGCTAAATTCTYGGCAGATTAAACAAATACTCTTCTGAAAAAGAAAGCATAATTTTAGATCATGATGGGAGGTAAAGACTGGCAAAACATTGTAATTGGAAAGATTTGCATGTGGTCAGGAGTTCTGCAGAATTCTGTTTATATTTGTGTCAGTACATCTTCTGAAGGGCCCAGTTCACCGAAGTACAGTATGAAATGGTAAACTGACAGCATCATATGGCATTGGAAAGTAAAGCCATGACACTCATACAGCCAAGAATCACGTTTACTATCAGCATTTGAACTCCAGAAGAACTTGAATTTTAGATACCTCTTGATCATGTAAGTCACTCCAGGTTCAAACTGTGAATTCTAAAGGCTCCATTCAGGTCTCCATGTCAAGCTAACACTTGAATTTGAAGCAAGTTTTCAAATAYTTGAATACTTGATTTTGATCAAACTCCAGTTAAAAACACCAAAACTTCCTAGGCATCAATATTTTTGATTATGGGGAATTCCCTGTGTACCCAGCTTGATAGGACCAAAGGACACGGACACTTTCCCCCATGAAAATTTACTTTGGGATTCAAAAAACAAGCTTTCATTTACCTGTCTCACCTGCAAGGCTCTTCACAACCAATGTTCTCAGAGTTAATCTATCAGGCTCCACAGAAGAAAACAAAACAAAAGCCAGCTGCACTTATACACCTTTTTATGCCAAAGGGTAAGTTGCCAGAATGTTCACGGGGGAAAATGCCTAAAATAAAACCTTGGATACCAACCTAAATGGTCATGGAAACCCATACCTGGAATGCATTGAATTTAACCAGATTGAAGTTTGCCGACCACTAAAATGCAATTTCACCAAAAATCCTATTGTTTATGCTCCCTGCGATACAGACAGAGAAGATACTTAATAGTATTTCGCCCACATATACAGTCGGAAAAAAATGAAAATATTTTTATTTTTGCTTTCCTTTTCCCTTTTATCGCCAAGCAAAACTTGCCAACATTATATTTCATTTACTTTTATTCATAGTTGTTCCTGTGAGCAGCCTCACCACTTTTGTCTTGATTGCAGAAAAAGAGATGTTGTCTCAAAGCACCAAAATAAAGCGTTTGCCAGCACGTTGAACTTGCATCTGCTTACACAAGTATATCTGTCCCTTCTCATCTCAGCACTCCATAGTGAGCCCAATGCTAACATAAACATGCCTGTTCAATTAATCTGTAATGCATGCCTCTGCATAGAGAAATAAAGAAATATTTCAAAATGAGGATATCTCCATCTGGGCCAATAGCTTTCGGTGACCGTGGCTAGTACTGGATGCCTTGGAGGAACATGCTGGGTCTCCTGACAGTGCAAAATCACTGTGCTGCCAGGGACAGGTTTTCAAACCTCTTGCCTTCATTCTCTGTAAATGTATGAAGATCTTACATCACTTAATTCAGGTACATTTCCAAAATATTTAATTTTTCTTCATTCTTGTCCCAGGAAAAATGGCATCTCTCACACACACATATACACACAAAAAAGAGAAATAATGAATTCAGAAAAGTTATGTCTTATTTATCTTCTGTTTGGAACAGAGTCAGTAGTAAATTAATGGCTTTAACCTCTTTATCACTTCCTAAATATCTTCCTTATCTACCATATTTTGTTACTGAAGCTGGGTAGTGAATGTGAACTCTACAGTCATGACAAATTACTGAGTATCAAATGACTAACAGTCTGGTCTGAAACACTGTATGGTCTTCACAAAAACATTACAAATGTTTTCTTTGAAGATGTGGACTGAATACTTATGTATAATGTCATCTATTTGAAGCAGGTGGTAAGAGAAGCGAGCTTACAGGAAATTGATGGGGTTTTTTCCACCTCAAGGCATTTGGCAGGTGACTTCTTTGACCTGTGCCGCATGACCCTTTCCTCAAAATGTTTTAGTAAACTTGAATTTTTTAGCAAAGGACAAATCCATTCTATAACATGGCATTCAGAAAACAAACAATGAAAAGAGAGATGTTTTAAACATTGCAAGACCACATTGTCCAAATCAGAGTTTCATAAAGAAGAGAACAACTTGAGTAATCAAGACTACCCTGAATGAGAAGTCAACGAAAAAAGCAAAGGGCCTTAAACTCGGCTATGATCAGTTTGAGATCTATTCTATATCAATTGCAGACAAAACTTCTAACTAGGACTGCACAGAAAATGTCTCTTTCAGACAAGTTTACTAATTACAAATGACAATATATAGCTGCAGAAGAAACCTGCTAAAAGAGATGTCAGAATAGGCCTTCAGATGGAGACTTTCAAGGATTCTTTAGCAAAGAGAAGAGATGAAGAGTTAATACATTTTAAAAAGGTAAAAACATAATATTAACAATATTCTTGAAACTAAAAATAGGTTAGAAGCTGAAAGTGAACTTCAGGAGATTAAAACCCATCTTTAAACCAAATCAGCTCCCCTCACACCTGAATATTCAGAGGGACCTCTYTGAAAACATTCAGAACATCTGCCTTAATGCTTGTAACTATGCCACTGACACAGAGCTCTTAAGAGGTTGTGGTGGCACTGGGTAACTCCATCAGAGCTCTCCAGTCCTCTTTCTGCAGCCTCTTCCTTCACAGGCAGGGGTCTTAAAACAGTGCTCTTGCGTCAGCAAGGATTGTGGCTGGCTTTCAATACCTTCGTGGTGCAAGTGGGCTGCAACTAAGCTGAGATTCAAATGAAATGTTAAAATTAAGGAGGTGAACTGAAGAAAAAATACCAACCTCTTCAAAAGTTGAAGTCTTTAGTTTTTAACTACACCATCCATAAAATGGCAGAATTTCACAAGCAAAAGAAGGTTTGTCTAACCATGATGGCTTAGCAGACAAAGTATAAGTTGATTTTTGATCATTTGGTTTTGGATCATTTTATTTTGATAATTACTTTGATTTTCAAATAGCCTGGCATGGTTCTCATAGCTTCCAAAGTGAGAGGCATTAAGGTTCCGCAGTTTACCCAGCTCTATATTTCAGAAGGCAAATGAGATATATTTCAGTGTCTTTAAAAGTCATTCTAAAAAGGAGACAGTGAGTGAAGCAGCCCATGGAACACCTTGGTAAAAAGTTAAAATCATAGAAAATTCACTTCTAGTATGAAATGGACTTTGTGGAAATAAGAAATAAATAATTGGCAAAAAAAAAGAAAGAAGAATCATGTTAGTAGCTTAAAACTGGGCCATCTGGAGTTGAGCGCTGCATTGTCCTCCCAACYGTTCGCTCGAGGCTTATAAACATCATAATCACAAAAGCATGCTTCTAGAGGGAATAGAAACTGCCCCAGGTAACCATGCCTCTGCTAAACCAAGATGATTTAGACCTCAAAAGTAAATAGGCCACAGCTATTACAAGCTAAGGAAATTAGGATAAGATAGGGTAACACCAGAATGATAACAACTTTAACGATTTGCAAATGAAAAGCAATGCTTGCACTCCTGTGAAGATTTTCAAGGACACAGAAAGAAATTTGTAACCTGTGACAAAATTCTGCTTCTGTTTGTGTTGTAGCAGGTACCATATTGCAGGACTGCCAGCAACATGCTATTTCCCTTTCCTTAGCCATGAAAATACAACCATCAGCTTTTTTCCCCCCCACTAGAATTAGGCCTCCATTAAGCAGTTTCTTACTGCAAACAATGAAAATAATCTTAGAGAATCCTAAGAATGGCAAACAAGCAGAAGAGATATTCCAGTGACAACAAGGCAGGTGGGTAACCTATTTCCCTACAGGCTAGTACATTTTGTCAGCTTCTCCTCTCAAAATCTCACCACAGGTGTCATCTGCTACTCACTCATTTATCTTGCTTAGTCCCATGTGCTCCCCTTCGCAAAGTCTGAGTTTACTGCTTCACTTTTTTGCTATTTTAGAATAGTCTGTTCTCTGTGTTCTGAGTGAGCAGGATTCTTTTGTGCACTGCAAGATGGCAAGATTCAGGCAAGATACTGAAAAAAATCCAGCAGTAAAAATAGTGAAGCACTGATATAAAAGCAAGGCAAAATCAGGGTCTGCTTAAAGCATGAGAGGTTTTGTTCTCCTGTTAAGACATAATAAACTTCAAATGGAAATCAAGCATCATGTTATTGACCTCAGCTAGCTTAGAAATGTTCTATATCCATAAGGATGATTCTACACTAATTTGGATAAGGTGTTGTTGTAATATGCATTTAATACACCACGAGAGTATTACCATAGCCAAAATTACTCCAGCCATCAGCACAAAGGGAAAAGCCAGCTCTTATATTCAGCATATAGTCCAGGTAATTGACGGAATTCAGTTATCCCCAAGGACGCACTCGCTGCTCATGTCAGAGCTGCCTTTGGGGGCTGCAGTCCTAGAGCAAGGAGCAGAAACATCTGACACATCTGGGTACCAACAGCCATGAGATTGAAAGGAAATAGTTTCAGATAAGGAAATAACCCAGAAAAGCCTACAGATCTTCTGTGTAATATTCTCATCTATTTTAAGATATAAACAGTGGGAAAAACAAGGAAGGGGAGGGGGGAGAGTGTTTCTGGGAAGCAAGAAATATTTTCTGAATATTATTGATAGTATTGCCTTTTTAAGAGAAAATGTCTATGTCATGATCATATCACCTTTAGGGGACAAACCCCTCTATTTGCTTCAAAAATAGAATAAAACCTCAATACATACATACATAGTTCCAGATTTATGCTTGTGTATCTCCTTTATTATGTGCATTTTTGTATAAACAGATTACTGGTCAGCTTATTCCCGACCAACATAGGCAAACACAGCAGATTATTTATGTTTTAACCTAGTTACGGAAGAGCCTTGTTTGGGAGCAAGTGCTTACTTAGAGGTCCATAGCTATTTAAGCCTTGTCATCACTCCTTATTGCTAAACCAAACAGGTAATTTATTTTTACTTAAACCATCGGATTGGTTTGATATTTATCACCATGGAGCATATTTGAACTGATAACTCAACCTTTTAGGAGGAGCATGAATCTGTTCTACAAAATACGATGGAAAGATAAATAAAGAAAATGAGCGTTTGACACGTTTTAATACTAAAATAAAACTGTAATGTTTCCAGATAGTGGAATAGTGCCAGCAGAACTTAGTACATCATCTGAAGGCAAACAATTCCAGTGCAGTTATTGCTGTGCTGAACGGAAAGTAAGACCATGAACATGGATTTATTACATCCCAAACATGCATTGGCATTACTGATAGCAAGGCCCAAATTCTTGAGGTCAAAAAAATTTATATGAACAAGTTCTCCAGCAGCCTAAAAAAATACTGTGTATTCTTTCAGCCACACAGGCTTCTTCCTATTTTCTTGGGTTCTTCTCCTAATTAATTTTAGAAATACTTTTTTTCCAACTAAGTCACTCCAGATGTTCTGTCTTGCCCATTTTTGGCATATATGTGACAGCTCCAGCCCTTCTACTGACCGAAACAAACTTCAGAAAACATTTGGTAACTAGATAAGTGGACTATAGGGAAATCTTTTATTAAAAAATTACTCTACAAGCAGGAAGAATAAAAGTTTRTTCTTGGAAAAGACTTTTACCATGTACACCAATATGGGCAAAGCATGATTAATAACAATCTTCCTATACAAATGCATAAACGGAGCACTACTCATTTACTGCCATCACTGGAAATGAGAAACAGATTTAATAAATGTTAAACAAAAAAGGAAACAGCCAAAATGCCTGTTTCCACACACCTGTGTGCAGCAATTAAATTAGCCAATTTGTCTTTCCTTATAAAACCTTTGAGAAGTAGAATGCATTTAGAAATACTGCTCAAATATGACTTTCTAAATTTACGGGCGTGGATAATAGCAGAATTGTTCTTTGCATGCCTTCTCTCACTGCAAATCTTTCCAACTACCAAATGCAGTTACTGGGATGGAGGCTGGTACAATTAAAGAACCTGCATCCCTTACTGTCCAGGGAGAGCTTTGTCCTAAACTGCATCGCTGCTCACTGGGGGTGCACACTAGATCATTACAYGGAGTTCATTTTCCACTAAACCTTGAGGTGTGCTTGTAACTGTAACACTGACTTCTAAATTCATGTCTTAATATCTCTTCTTTAAGGTTTGCACGTCACATTGCTTTTGGGCTTTGGGTTGGGTATCTTTTTGTGGTGGAGGGGGGATATTTCTGCATCCTAGTAGCAGGGTGTTAATTACTCCATCTTTTAAACACCTAGATTCTTGTGCTCAGACTGAATTGCTAGATAATGTCAAAGAAGGCAAAGAGGAATATTAAATATCATGATAGAAAATGACTATGCCTTGGGTAGAGCAAAGGAGATGTGAGCGAAGTTGGTTTTCTCCATACAAAGGTTAGGGTGCTTTTCACTGTGCTCATGGAAACACAGGAGATGCTTCTGACACCTGTTGCTACAGAATAAAGGTAARCAAAGGCAGAAACTTGAAAAGCTCAGATCAACATCTCAGCCGGGTAAATTAGCCAAGGTACCTCACACTCAGGTAACTACTGTTTGCAGGGCCTGAGAAAATTCTGGTACTACAGATAATTCTGCTTTCTGCTGCATTGCAATACAATATTTGCTGTCGTATCTGAAAAATCAGAGTAACAGGATTGCTGACATGCCTGACTTTAGACACACTTGTTAAATCCTCATAAGCCATATAATTATCATTATCAGTGAGCTGTTTAATAGAACATTTGCTGTAACTAAAAATGAACATACACTGTCGTGTTCACATTCTGGCTACATTAGTAGCTACCTGATACTTAGTGCAAACAGAAGAAAAAAATAGAAATGTCTGGGAACAGAAGCTATTTGCAGAGAAAGCCTGAGTTCCAAAGTGTGCCACTTCACTTCTTGCATTCTGTTGTATGGTTTCAATTTCCTCATACAGAATTTTATATCAAAAGTAAACATAGAAGGCAGTGGAATAATACTAGAGGAAAACCAAAGCAAGTGAAAGGAGAATTCAGGCTCCTCAGTCTGACCTTTACAGCACTCCTTTTAATGTCTCAGGTAAAAAAATAGTGGAGGCCATTAGGGATTCAGCCGTGTTCCAATACAAACTGAACTCTAGCACACAAATACAGAGAGAAAAAGGAGAGTCAGGAAATAAGAATCCAAGAGATATTATTTTTCTTCTTTTGCTTCTATAAAAATATTCAAGAAAATAAGGTTTCTATTACAGCTATACACTTACTTTGATGTGCACACAAAGGACAAATAATAGTAAAATTTTAATTCTGAATGTGTTTTATTACAATTTTGCAGGAGTATGGTGGGAGTCTCTTTTTCCTATTGATTCCTCAACAGCTACTTATGGCTTTTCTACCTAGCCAAAGGAAGTAACAGCTTCTGATCATGCAGAGAAAGATCACAAGATACATGGGACTATCTGCCCAGTCAGAATTTCCTGTTTGTGTATTCTGGCATTTTTTCCAGCAGAAGTTCCCTGAATAAGGCTGCCTATGCATCAGCACCTGCTGTTAGTGTTGTAGTTTGCAGGCAGGCAAGGTCTAAGCCTGAGCCAGGTAGGAAAAAATCTCATGATGGAGATCAAAGGAATCTAAAATGCTCCTTCCTGGTTTTGATCAAACATATATTGTTCAATATGTTGACATGCAGGCAGAAATTCAGCCTTTCATATTAGGGATAAGAGTCTAAGACAGTGACCATACTTTGCTCTGTCAAATTTCTCATTGCTACGTAAGAATAAAACACAATTTTCCAAAGACATGTCCAGTATTTCATTTAGCATGATTTCACTCTAGCATCAAGAGTAATTATCCTATTATTCTATTGATCCTGTTGTAATTGGTTGTATGCTATTTTCATTTAACAGCAAAGTTTGTATCGTATTCAGTCTTTTCAAAATTAATTCATCTCCATTAACATGTTTTAGTTGCATCTAACTTTACTTACCCCAGAGGTCTACACTCATGCTGCAGATTCTCACTTCAGTTCAGGAAAACATCTATCATTATATCTTTGCTTCACTGACTATCAAGGATGCATCTTAGAAACCATATAAATTCTGTCCTTAGCTACAGACTCCAGAAAAGTACTCTAAAAGTAACTGGATTTTTTTATAAAACTATGTTTTATGAAAATAAAGGTGCTATCTAATTACATTTTAAATTGATTAAATCTCAATCACTTAAATACCTTTGAGGAATACATTGCTGTAAAATATAGGTATTTTTAAGWGGTGAAGTGGTTATTTTATTCAGTTAGCAGACAAGGATTATTTTTAAGAGCAGAGTACACAGTGCACATGAAATAGGGAACACATTCCTTCATCTGGTAGTACAAGTTTAAAACGCAGACTTGTAGTCACGCTTCAAAATCTCCCAACTCTCTCTGCACCTTTAAAATGAAATATTACTGTGCTTAACATGAACCAGCTGGCACACTATGTCTCATTGAGAGGATGCCGTTCCCTATATTTGAAGAGTGTGTTTCTACACAATTGTTGAGCGTGGCAGTGGTGCATTTAACACTTGCCGAGACTTTTGCTGAATTTTTACATTATCATTTCCCAGGTTAACGCCTCTCAGGCTTGGTCTCTCCTTTTGGGGAAATTTAAAAAAAAATTCAGGGACAACTCTTCCGCCCTTTATGAGAATGATATTAGGGAAAAATAGCCAATTACCAAGAATATTCTATGTAGGAAATGGAAATGGTCTCAGATTTTGGGTGCTGAGAAAAAAACAAAACAACCACCCAGTACAAAACCCCAAAACAGCCCTAACACCCGCCAAGTGAAATTGCACCAAAATTTGATCCAAACTGAACTCTCCAGAAATCACCAGCAAATCTGACAGTATGACACACATACTGACCAATACTCTGACCCAGGCAGTTTGTGTTATTCACTATGCTTCACAAAGCTGATAAGGAATTTGCTGATTGACTTCCATTAAAAGCTTTTATTAGAAAAGTTACTGTCAAAACCTAAAGGTGACAGGGTCACCAGTTTCAGTGTACAGTCAAGAGAATGACTTACAGGTGCAGCCTGGAATAGCTCACCTGGATGCAAGAAAGACCACAACTGACTCCCTACTTTTCTCACAGAGCAGCCAGTCAGCATCAAAATGGCTACTAAGCAAATTCATAATGGAAAAAACCCTACTATAAAACCATGGCCACCCTCATGTGCTGACCCATTAACACTGGCTACCAGTGGAGGAAACCTCTGAGATATTGTGTAGGGTGTGTACAGTTTGAGAACAGATTACGTCAATCCGTGTCCAGAGCATGCCCCAGCCCCTGTACTCCAGTAGCCATGCAGTTGTGCTGCTCAGGACGCTCACCCTGGTGCTTAGGGAACCAGACCAACCCCTCAGCTGATGCCTTTTCCTGGTCTTAAAATCAAGAGTCAAACACGGTTAGAAGGGAAAAAGGGATTTTACCTTGGTATTTATTTTAAGGCTCCTTAGGTGCACCACGTCCAGGTGGAATGCACCCCAATGCACACCTCAATGCACACCCACAAAAGATTGGGTATAACATTATAGGTCTTCCTAATTAGCATATCTATCAAAGATTCCCCAATGAGAGGCTTGAGTGAGCCCCCCTCCCCAAGGAACCTTCCCCTAGGTGGTTCTATCTTAGTTTGCAAAATGTGTTCTGGAGAGGACCTTGGTGTCCGGGGCACACTGATCCCTAACTATGAAGCTTCTAAAATGTTTAGTCTCCTAGCTTGACAAACAAGTCCAAGAATGTAGGCAAAAAGCACTAAGAATACAAAAGCTGTAAAAAGGCATAACAGGGGTATAAAAGAAAAGACAAAAATCATTATGGCATCAAGCTATTTACAACAGAAGGGAATTCCACAGTTTGGTCCTCAGCTGGATCTGCTTCCTGACTGAGTGGACTGCAGCTGCTTGTGGGAAGGGTGAAAGTGGGAAGCAGGATCTCTCTGTTATAGAGTTAAATGGGCTTAATTTCAAACAAAATTAAGTAGCTGACAAATTGGACAGACACCTTTGACAGAACCAGATAGAGAGGTCAGACTTCAAACACTGCACCCATATTTATAGAATCCCTTTTAAACAGGTTATTGCATCCGAGTTCTAGACTGAGATCTGTGTTACAGGAAAGTGCAGCACCTGCTAACTTGACTTCAAGTTGCAAAATGCAACGTACACATTGCAAAATGCAAGTTTCAGCAGTCACATGATAAAAACCAGCCTGAAGTACTCTGCACAGCTTGAAATTAAAGACAATATTCCATTTGCAGCATCCAATATAAATCCTGAGTATCTCTGTACACTTCTTTTGTTTTGATGGATTCAGGATCTAGTCTGAGAGTATGTGAGATTCACTGGCTACAAAGTGAGAGTGACAATAGTACATGGTGTAGGCAAGGAGAAAAGAGAATCCCAGGGGAGCCTGCAATTTGGTGCTGGGGAGCTGAACTATTAAGATCTTCATGCTGTGACTGGTAGGGCCTGTTGCAAGAATGTGCACTTACTAAAATCAACAAAACTTGGTAGAGCTGCACTGGCCCACTCTGCATGTGTGAAAGTCATAAAAAATATCATTAAAAATGAATTGCTTCATATCCCAAGAAGCTTTTCCAATATAGTAATATTTGATTGACTGATACAGCAGAAAAGCACACAGACAGCCTGAGGAGATCAGGCTGGCAATGGCATATGCATGATTACACCATCCATTTCTTCCATTTAGTTTTCCTCTGTGTTTATTGCAGTTGTTTCTCATTGCTAAATAAATGGAAATATATTCCATCATTTTAAATTAAATTTGGTGAATTTTAGTAGCCATGAATCTCAAAGACAAATTGCAGCAGCTGGAGCTACAGACTAAGAAAAATTATGTTAATGGTCTTAAATTACCCTGTAAAAGAACCTCAGAAATGACACCCTCTGAGAATAGCTCCTGTGGAAACTGTCAGAAAGAGAACGGGAGAAAGAAATAAATAGTATTATTTTGAGGAATTGAAATTGAGTCTCAGTGGTTCTTCTCCAATGCAAAAGTGTGAATTTAAATTTTTGTTAGTGCTCTGATCTGAAAATCTAAACAACACAAACCTGACCTTATGGCTTCCTTGCTCTTGTGTGCATTTCTAACCATTTCCCTGGAAAGCACTAATAACAGCATTAACTTTACTTTCAAATAAAAAAAGGAATTACTGTGAATATATGAGAGCCAGTTTTAGCAAATTTAATTTTCTCATTTCTTCTACTGTTATGGAGACCCAGTAGACTTTTCCTTTTCATAATATGTAAAGCTAAAAAAGGTTTTTCTTTATCAATAAAGTATTAAAATATCTGATAAAGTATTTTTTTAAAATAGTTACAATAATGACTACATTTCTTCTGGAACTCCAGAGTAGCAATAAACTGAGCAAGCAAATAGTACAAGCTAAAGAAAATTTGGGGTTTTTTTCTAATTGGCCAGTAAAGTGAAATAAACATTCTAGCTAATGGAATCTAAATTTCACCTAGACCTAAACACTGTAGGGATAAGAAACTTGTCTGTAGGAAGGTGTCTTTTCTTGCCAGCTGAAACGTCTAGAACATTTCACAGCTTTTCTATAATCTGCTTCTGGCCAAGATGTTCCAGGTGCTGCTGATTTGGCAGACAGACAAAATCCACTTTTGGAAAGCAGACTGGGAAACCAGCAGCAGGCAGAAAGCCAGGGGCTTGTCTGAAGAGAGGTGGGCCCCACCAGGCTACAGGACATGGGTGGTGCTCTATTCCAAACTCCAGACCCTACGGATTTGCAGGAATCAAAGCCCTTCCTGGGACTTATTTTCCTGGCAATTTATAATTTGTAGTGTGTAAACATTCTGCAGAAATTCTTTTTGTGGACAAACATTAAATTAATCTGGATCTTAATAGCTGTTCAACCTGAATCACCCTAAGACTTTTCACAGTGACCTTGCTGCCTGCTGTATCCCTCAGATGTGCTCACCACCTCATCAAGTCATGTTGTATAAATCAACCTTGGCACGCCGAGCCTCGCATCTGCCCCCAGGTTAAAGGACTCTCTGAAATGAAGACTAGTTTGCATGTGCAGAAACAGCCCCTTATTCCTAATAACAGCTAGGAAATCGTAAACAACTGGAAGCAACAGAAAACTGTTGGTTTTATACTACTGCTACTTACCCAAGATAAGCAATTATAAAATTAAATAGAGTTCAAGTACTATAGAAACTTGAGATAGATTGAGTTTTAGAATCTTTCCAAACCCTGATTTGTCCCTATTTTGATGAACATTATACATTTTTTAGATGTTCATAGAATCACTTTTGTTTTTCTAGAGTACATGGAATTGTGGTAGAATGCTTAAATGGAGCTCCATGTTCAGTGATGAGATACAAAAATAATTAAAACGTATGTATCTACTGACAAGAAAAACCCCACAGTGTCTACATCTAAAAAAGGTAGATTATGCACAAATTATGTATTAAAATTTTGAATATCAATAAACATATTTCATGAGTTCTGGTAGTCCTGAGGTGTGACAGAGCACTCCAAGTTTCAGTATAGACACAGCAGTTGCTGTTGCTGCTGTTTTCCTCCCCTTGCTTCTGCCAAAGACATAATTCTCTAGGTGTGTTTACCATTCACTTGGAATGCAGCTGCATTTATCTACCAAATTCCCACCTTTCTGTTATCAAATTCACACTTTTCTGTCCAACTTCTTCACCATTTTCTCTGAATCTGGAAACACTCATGTTTATGATAGTAAACTTCATTTAATTTAATCTAAAGCAGCAAACTCACCACGCAGATAGACATCATGAAAGCATAAGGAAACATAAAAAAGCTTCTTTCTCTGTGACAGAGGAAAAAACAGATGGAATTTAACAGAAACCAAATCAGATGCTTTGCCTAGCAAAATCATTTTAAATGAAAATTTTCCACTGGGTGCTCCATTATTTTTATTTTTATTTTTTATATACCTTAGTTTTTCTTTTTTATTTCCTTAGAACTAAGCAGAAATTTCCTGTGTTTAAATTTGTTAAAACTTAAGATTTATGCATTCATATATCTTTTCAGACCTACTATTTAGAATCCAATAGCCCACAGTGAAGATATCCTTCCTCCTCCAAATAAACTGAGTTCATTATTTATACTTTCAAGCCACAGTCATCAATTGTCTGAGCGAATGAAGCAGGGTTTAGGGCAACAAATAGTCAGCATATGTTTTGTGCAATTTTTTTTTCCCTAAAAAGAAGTAGACCTACATTTGTGTAATTTCTCATCTTGCTCTTGGGTAGCTTCAGCACTACCATCTGGGGGGAAGCAAGCTGTTTTATCAACAAACGTTGAGCTATATTCTCAGGGAAAAAAAAAGAAAACGGAACAAATTTCAATGGAGGGTTTTATGAATAGGCTGTCTGAATTAAATGTTATACAATCATCTCCTTTTTCCTGGAAAAACACACCAAAAAAATGCTTGTTTGTAATTCTACACAATGTTCTAGTTCTCTCTCTCTCTCTCTCACCAAAAGTTTGATTCTGAAAAATAAGAAACAAATGTGTTTGCTTATTTTCACATTTAAYAATGTTTGTTTATTCTACAACATGTGTTCTAGGTTTTTTGTATCATCCTGAAAATAATAATTTGATAGAGGAATTAATTCTTGAAGGATTAATTGCTTTTTGAAATGTTCATGGGTTTTTTGTTAGCTTTTAATGAAAGATAATGACATGTTTCTGTATGAAAATAACGATTTTAGGATTTTTTTTTCTTTTTAAYTCTATGTATCTGAACAAATTGATCCATGACATTTGCACTTAGGAGAAAAAATCAACATACTATGGCCAAAAAAAAAACGTTTTCCAAACAAATGAGTACATATTTTCATTTGAAGTTTGTAGTGAAAATGTCAGTGCTGAAGAAGAAAACKGAGAAAGTTTTTATGAAGAGATTTGGTGAATCAAAAATCCTTTTCAAGCACTCTAAACAGGAGGGAAAAAAAAGCTGGAAAGACTTTGCCAGTTGCAAAAGAAAGTCGGGGAAAGTGAATGTCTGTTTCTGGATAGAGGAGTCAATATGGTTACAAATGACACAGGACACAGTGAGTTAGTTGATCTCCAAAGGAAAATTGAGCCTCTACATCCACCTCCAGATGGATCAGCACATTTTGCAAAGGAGGACAGTTTACAGTGAAGGAGCAGCAGATTAGAAACTCCATGAAAAATCCACAGGGCTGGATGAGATTCGCACAAGGCTGTTGAAATGGTTGGCTGAACTGAAAAATCACTCTTAGTTTACCAAAGGTTGCATTCCAAGCAGACATAGGCCTCAGGAAATAGAAATCTACTAGTAAGTCAAAAGGCATGGATAGAAATGAACCTGAGATGAAGATTCCCAGTCTGCCTTTCACAAAGTATCACAAAAGATGGGTTCAGAACATGATGAGATGTACCTGTTCTTAAGTAAACAGCAAGGCAGGCTGCAAATAGGATAGCTGGTGTGAAGGTGGCAGCCGCAGTAGTGATGTGCAGATCAGACCTGATGCAGCAGATGACTCATTTCTTTGGCCTTCTATGGTGCCTGACATGAATGGGTAATTCATTCTTCAACACCCACCTGCTAAAAATGTCAAATTTAGTGTGACTCCCCAGGAACAGATAGGATTTAGGACATTTTCCACTAATTTCTTTGGCCTTAAGGCAGAGAATGTTACTTTAATTTTGGATAAAAAAGCAATAAAGAACATTGCTTGAAGAAATAACTATTAAATCAGTACTGAAGGTTGGTAACCCAGAGTCAGTGCGTCACTTTCCATCCAGTAATTCTGGACACCACATAAAGACCATTCATCCATCACACTGAGCCTTTTTAAAAATTATTTTAATAAAACACATGAWACACACATCAGTTTAAAAACAGTTTAACACTAATTTCTTTCACTTTCTTTTAAACATAACAGCTTGATTTTTAACAGGTGACATTTTATAGAAGCTTCCTGCCAGTGAGGCAGCCTGTGAGCAATCACCATCACTTGACTATATGTTAGTGTGCAAGACATCTTAGGCTAAATAAACACTTACAAAATGTGCACTTGATGTTTTTTAAGCATTTTTTCTCCGAAACACACTGTAATGCTAAATGTAGCAACGTGAACATATGAACTAGTGTTGACAGCCAGATTCAGCTGCCTTTAGGGAACCTTGCATCTGGATCCATCATGGAGTACAGCAATTGACCAAGAGCAGTAGCTCACCAGCCTAAAAATAGAGCACCTTCTGTTTTGCTTCAGGAGCTACCACCACGCAGAGCACACTTTAGTAACGTCTACAGAGCATTGAAAAGCACACACTGACCTCCCTCCTCAAGGTGGAGAAAGAASAAGAGCTGCAGTAGCAATAGATGAGAAACACTTGCTAACACACAGGGTCTCAGCTGCTCCCTTTTCTGTGGAAAAAACAAATGCATCTACTTGAGTATCTGCAGTGAGTGGTAAGACAAATTAAAGAACTTAGTGACACCAGTGTCACCAAGAGAATTGAAAATTTCAGTATCATCTAGGCAAGAATCTGGGGGAAGCACTTAGCAAGTATTCTTTTGCAGTAATCACGCAAGGGCATGGACTTCACACACAAGATGGAAAGTGCAAAGCCTTTATTGCGCAGTGAATATTCCCTAAATACCAGCACCCAACAGGATATCACAYCATATAAACAGGAAAGATGTTCACCWCAGTGTCCCCCAATCACCTGGGGTAGTGCACAGACATTGCCTATTATGGTAACAGGTAAACAATACCCTATAAGGTCACAAACTACAGTTGTCACTTCCCATAGGTCCAGCACTGTCCASAAACCCACAATCCTCTCTCAGCCCATCCCYGGTGACCTGGATGCACTCCCAGGRTCACCTCCRKGTCCARGAAAGAGGCTCTCTCTCCGGCCCTCAGGGCCTRTCYCTCTTCCAGCACATCGTGCACCCCAACATTCTTTAGATTCAGGAAAATGGTTTCACCCTGTGGCTGCAGATGAGGCACCATTTCCTGGGGACAAAAGAGGTGGTGCATCATAACAATATCATCACTGCCACTCCTGCGATAATGCCCGGTGACCTTTGCCTAGCTGGACATCCTCTCTGCTAGTCTGGGATATCAGGTTCCTTATAAGGACAGACACCTCTAGGAGGTGTTCAGATTAGGTGGGATCATTTGCTCTTTGGAAGTGCCCATTTCTCTCCAATAAATCCAAAAGGAATAGGGCAATGAACTGAGATTATGCCTGTTTCTCTACRACAGGCAAAAGTTACAGCTATTAACATCTACCCCAAGCAACTGTCCTTGTCCTAGGATAAAGAATAAACTAAAATCTTGAGGTTTTCAAGCAAGGGCAGGGATAGGGTCAAGCAYAGAAACAATCAAGCAGTCTAGTTACATGAAATGTTATAGTCATGATGAATTAAGACAGCACACACGGAATAAGGTCAGATCCTCCTCACTTCATTCTACTCTGCAGAAACTTTCAATAAATTTTAAAGATTTTTTTTTCTAAATAGAGAAGGAAAGATTTTCCCCCAAAATCCTTTCTTCCTCTCCCATGAAGAGCAGTGAATATGTATCACTCAGGAACTAGTTCCACTGATGCTGGTGATTTGTACGCTCCTGTAAATTTCTTAAGAAGCTTATAACCATAGATCAGCAAATTTTAAAGTACTTATTCCCAGAAGGATCAATACACCTTCAGGAAATGGGTAACCAATAGGATCTTTTTACAGAAATGACCAACACTGTTGGTCCTTTATCCTGCATAAGCCATGATTGCAGAGTAGAGCAATCTGCATCCACACTAAGGCCTCAAAAGTATTGTCTCTTTTATCAAAGTCCTTTAGTGAAACCCCAGAGATACTGCTCAGACTACTCAAAACCAAGTCATATATCAAAGGCTACATATTAGCCCAAGAATTATAACAGGTCAAAATACGGAAAAAAAAATCACTATGTATTGCCATGATTTTAGGAATGAAAAACTGGAATAACAGAAGTCCTATTAATTTATTCTGTTCTGACAACAACAACATGTAAAGGCAAAAAAAAAGAACAAGAAACAAGCCATAAACTATGCATGCATTCTATAACAGGGGGGAGTAGTAATTGCTTTTTTTTGTTCATTTAGCAGCAAGCCTTCCAAAAGCAGAAAAGCTTTTTAACTTACCAGTGACGAAATCTCTGTCTCTTTGTAACTTACAGTTCCAATAGAGAACACTCAACATCCACCTCATTAAGAAGAGGGAATGTTATGACAATGACTTATGTTGAAAATGACAGAACTTATTACTATCTAGGGGTCCCAGAGCTTCAGGAAAGCTAGATATATCCTATTTTTTCTCAGAATAGAAATGCGTCTAAAAGTTACAGTTYTATTTCAAAGAACACAAGTCTAGACTGCACTTACCATTTCATCATAGTTCTGCTACTTATTGTCTTTCATTACCAAAAGCAGCACACCATGCAGTGGACTCTTGCAGGATTTGAGGACACACCATGAACAGCATCAATGTCCTGGCTGAGAGCAGATGTAAGCTAGAGCTTACCTGCACACAGTTTTTCCAGCCCTGATTACTTAATCTTTTCTGTATAAATCATTTCACTATATCCTACAAGCACATCCCTGCTAAACAAGTGCAGTTGACATTTTTTCGGAAAATGGCCTGGAACCTATTTCCATGATTATATAATGTCGTGCAGATCACATCAAGAAGTTAATGAAATGGAGGATAAGACTTTAGATTTGCTGTTTCACATATAAAATGACAGAATTAATGTAGCACCCTGGAATATTCTGGCAAGCAGACATTAGAAACCCAGATGTCAACAGGCATTTAGTAATTACAGGCAAGGAAAATCCAACCAAAATCATGTAACAGGTTAAAAAGCACCTTTTAGTGGATTTAGGGAAAAGGAAAAGTAGTACTAAGAAAATTAAAGATAATTTTTTTCCTTGCCAGCAAGCCTCATGTATGTCTCCCAAAACTGATGCACATCTGTTTTCACAAGCAGTTAAAGAATGATCTTGGGATCCTCCTTCTACTTATTCTTATATCTTTAAAATGAGATCAGGGGCACATTCAAGAGAGCATGATCAATATTTATTCAAGAAACACATAGAATCAAATAGTTATGGCAGTAGATGTGCTCCAGGAGACACATCCACAAAATATGATCAATACCAATGAGACGACAGCCTAGTTGTACACCAGACTATTAATCACCACTTCATGTCCTTTCCTGACAGCTAACCCCATCTCAGATTCCTGTGGGAGAACACACAGTGACACTGGTGGGTGATGCTATTAAAAAAGAAAATTAAAGGTTCATTGGAGTAAAAATTGGAGTGAAGGACAAGAAGTTAAAGATGAAAAAATAAATCACAACACGCAATAAAATACACATTGTATTTTTATTGCAAGAGTCCCTTGACAATCAGCTGCTTTTATTATTATTTCAGCTTTACTAGTCTGTCCTTGAACTTTCTTGAAACCACTCTAAAAGAACACAAAGAGATGAGCTTATTTATGAAAGTTAGCACTCATATTTGAATTAATGCTCCTACACTTCCAGTATTTTGAGAGCACTGATTTAATCAGCAGCTGGTTCACAGTCTAGGTCATAAGCTTTGATTTTTGATCTCTACCTATTTACATCCACTCTTTTTATTTATTTGAGGTTGGGGTGATCACAGCAATGTCTGTGGCTTCACTCAGGATTTATAAAACACCTTGACTAGTCAGTTATTACTCTTATACTATAGAACCACAGAGTGGTTGGGGYTGAAAGGGACCTCTGGAAATCACCTGGTCTAACCCCCTGCTAAAGCAGGCTCACCTAGAGCAGGTTGCACAGGATCATGTCCAGGCTCTGAATTTCTTCAGAGAAGGAGACTCCACAACCTTTCTGAGCAGCCTGTTCCACTGCTCCATCGCCGTCAAAGCAAAGAAATTTTTCTTCATATTCAGATGGAACTTACTGTGCTTTATTTTGTGACTATTGCCCCTTGTCCTGTCACTGGGCACCACMGGAAAGAGTTTGGCTCCACCCTCCTGACATCTGCCCTTAAGATATTTGTATTCATTGATAAGATCCCCTCAATCATCTCTTCCTACTAAGGAACATGGGGTGGGGGGCAGAAAAGAAAGTATAAGTCTTCCCTTGAGCTATTAGGCATTGTCTTACTCACCAAGTATCACAGTATTTCACCAAAAACACGGCATTAGATGGAACTATACTGTTCAGCCAGTGATTCTTCAGGTTCTGGGAGAAGCCTACCACTGTATGAAAGAAACGCATATCTCTCATTCCTGCTGCCTGTTTCTCAAAGCTCCGACTTAGTCCAGTATTCCTATAGTGCTGGACCACTGAAATATCAATGCCTTCCCTCTTTTTGCTATCCAGATGTGTGCCAGTTTGAGACAAATTTGGAGGAAAATATCCTCTGATAGGAGGCAGGTTACAACCACCCCTCCCCCACCGGGTTTGGGAAAAAAAAAATTCCTTGGAGGAAAGTGAAAGAGATGAAAAACTATTTATTTAACAAACACACAGAAAAAGGGTAATAATGCTAAATAATGAAACCTCTCGCTGTGGAGAGAAACCTGGGAAGATTTCAGAGTCTTTCTGTAGGTGTGGTCTCTCTCCTTCTCCTCGGAGCTGCGTCAGAGTGGGCCCACCTCCAGGCCTCGAGGCAAAATTCTCCTGATGTGTTCTGATGTTGAAACAGTCCAGAAGAGAAGAAGGGAAAAACCGAAGTCCCAGGAAGACAAAGTTCAACTCTGTCTTGGTTTGAAAGACAGGTGTCTGTCAAGGAAGGCAGGAGCCTCCCCTGAAATGGAAAATGCAACCCCCTTCCCTCTGAATTATTATAATTTTGAAATTAAGGGGCTTTCAGGCAAAGATATGAGGGGTAGGAATAACAGTTCTTTACTAATATATATATATGTATGACAAGGCAAACAAGCAACAATAACTATGGCAGTAACAGCAAACAGAACCACAAACCCAGTGCCGGCCTCTCTCGGCTGTCAGGCCCTTTCCCCTTTGGTGCAGTTCCAGCCACAGCCGGCAGGGGCGCTGGCGGCTCCCGGTGAGCCGGGCGGGTGCGATGGTTCCCCCGCGGCTGCAGGGGGCGCTCCGGAGCGAGCTCGAGGAGCACACGGTGATGGCGGCTCGGGGTTCTGGGAGGGATGGAAGAAAAGCTTCACAAACCCTCTGGGCGGCTGCTCCCGGTGCCCGGCCGGACCCTCGGGARCAGCAGGCTGGAACAGCAGAGMYGAGCACAGATCCCGGGTGGCAGATGAGATGTATCAAACTCCGGAGCTGCAGTGGGAGCCTCAGGAGGTCTCAGCCGGCAAAGGGTGTGCAGGGCTACGATGTAGCGAAGGATCCAAGCGGCGGTGGAGGCAGGGYGGCTGCAGCCCAGCTCCCAGCAGGGCAGGGAAAAGGTGGGCTTGGGAATCCCGGGTTTTCTCCGGTAGAAGGAAAGCAGCCGAAAAACAGGAACCTCCAGCTCTGACCAACTGCTTCTGAACACTGAGAGCACCMGCAGCCCCGCCGCCCCCACCCCCCAGGTGAAAGACAAAGTAGCTGGTTGGACCCCCCACCCTCTGTGGCCAGGTCTTTTGTTCTTCTTAAGCACCTAGCAATTTGTCCCCCTGGCAACATATATGGGGAAAATTCTTTAAGAGAAAAAGAARACAGGAGAACTCCTAAAACCCCCAACAAACTCTCCGTCCCCCACTGGAGAAAAGGAGCCGAAAGCTGGCTGAAAAGCAAGAAAGGTGCTTCCTCTGCTCTTGCTGCTGCAGAGCAGAGGAGTGTGTCTGTGTGTCCTTGAACAACTGTTTTGAAAAGTTCGCTCAGTTTTTTCCTCTCYCCCCTCTAGGGCTCAATTTAAAGGCACAGAAAGGCACAAAATTAATTTCTGGGCATAGAGCAGCAATAGCRGATACACATCATAAAGTCACCCCAAGACAAGGTGCCAATACAAATATGTTGTTTCAAGTGTATGATTTGATCTGAAGTATAGGATTCATTCTACCTGACAAAGCATTCAAAAGAGATGCTTCTGGACAGCTTGGAAGAGTAAGATATCCAGGTTGTAACAGATGGCTACTGCAGTCTTTAAAAAAATTTTGTGGTGTTTGTTGACTGATTTAGAGTACTTTTATAAGTGCTGATCACAAGTTGGCATGAAATTTAAGTAATAGGAAAAAAAAATTCTTGGCTAAGATAAGGCAGGTCAGTGGAGTTCCTAATAAACTTGAAGACAAAAATAAAGCTGGAAGAGCCTGCTAGCTCTTCTAAGGCCATGGTGAGAACTCAAAATCATCTTGATTAAATAAGTGCCCTGAGGAAACATGAGCAGAGCAAAGTATCACACATGGAATAAACTGATCAACTGCATAAATGTAAGACAAAAAAACACTACTGAGACTCAGAAGGTCCTCAGAAGAGAATCTGGGTTTCAAGCAATTAATCCAAACACACATCAACCAAATCAGGCTGCTAGGAAAAAAGCAAACCATATAATGAAAAGAAAAAGAGAATCTCTCTATAAGGCTCAGAAAGGAACTTATGTCTGACGCAGTGAGGGGTAGATGGTGGAAAGAGCATCRCATCCATCCCKATTGYGTCCTTGTAGGAGCAGCTCCAGGGGGTGCCGCGCCAGCGCACTCGGACACACTCTGACACACCGTAGTTGGTGGATACWCRCASCCACTCACACACACAGAGCYGGACAGCTCCTSCAGCGTCGCCGGGGACAAAGAGGCGGGAGGGGTCCTTTGTGTGGAGTTCCAAGGGTTTTATTGAAGTCCCCGCTCAAAAGGGATCCAGGGACAAAGAACACAGAACACTGAGGGGTCTGGGGTTTTATCCGGATCGGCACCRGGGGCGGGCAGAACATCAGGGACCAATCTTCTGGGGGCCAAGGGGTGGAGAGGATGTRGGGTGACAGGACAGTGACCAGTGGGGAAGGCGAGGGTTGGAACAAGAGAACCAGGAACCAATGGGGTATCAAGGAAAGGAGAACTATCTAGAACGTGGACTTAGAAGGGGTAAAGGGGGCGGTGGGCCAGCAGGCGAACCAACTGAGGGTAATTAACATAGGGAAGCAAGGTCTTGTGGGATCTTGCCATGGCCTAAAAGGTGGTCTTAGACCTCTGAGCTTGCCCACCAGYGGACTTCCACTGTTTTGGGATCCTGTGGCTCCCTGGCCAATCTYGTGGTGGACTCAACCATTGCAACATGTGTCTTCTGGTTGACTTTGGAAGGGTACTAGCCAAAATTCTGTAACTGGCTATGGGAAATGACTTACAGGTGTCTTAATCAATAAGAGAAAATCCAATCCAAAGGAGGATAAAAAGTATTAAAAGTGTAGGAGTCACAAATTGTGAGTAAAGACTGAAAAGATTGTGATGGTTTGATCCAGGGAAGAGAAAACCAAAGTACAAGACACAATAGCAATTTTACAAATATGAAAGATTGCTAGAAAAAGAAAGCTAAAAAACTGTTTTCTAGATATAGTTAAGGAAAGAAGAAAAATCAAGGACCTAAATTGCAGCAAGTAATAATAAACTTACATTTTCTGTGTAAAACTTTTTTAAGTTGGTATGCCTGATTGCCAACAGATCCTACAGCAGAAAGAGAGTAAAAGCAAGCTGACATCATATTTTCTGATCTATTTTGAGTCTTTATTATAACTTGAGTATAAAAATGGCCTCTAGACAAAAATTTTACATGTAGACCTAGAACTATTTATACTTTCTCCTAAAATAAACCAAGGGCATGTGTCTCTAATGGTAAATTTGCTGCTTGAATGAGTTTTCATGACAATGTGAAATGCTGCAGAATATAATGGTCATGTCAAGGGTGTAGCAAAACCAGTCATATGGGGGAAGAAAACCACAGTGAGTTCTGCCTGTGCTTCATTCCCTTAAGAGGCTGTTGTGAAAGGATATCCGATATCAACTGCTGTTCAGGGACCACCTCAGAACACAGGGAGAAAGGGTAACAATCTATTTTTAGTCTTGATTTCATTTTTTAATTTCTCTTCATGAAGGAATTAGTGTGCTGAATCATGGGAAATAGAAGGTCACACGTCATTTCACTGATTTCAGTGAGCCTCATCTTTATGAATTTCACAGAATCGTGAACTTCTGTGGATACACATATTAAACAGCAATAATGTTGGGAATACTGTGGAACAAATGAAGCATCCTCACTGTTTCTAGAAATGACTGGTGAATTTTAACACTTCGTCTTTTTAGTTTAATAAAGGGAAATATTATGTCAAGAAAAGAATATTTATCAGCAACGTATACTTCTGAAACTCCTGGATATACAGGAAAACAGTAGTGATGAACAACCAGTAACTTTAGCCAACATCAAAGTCTTTTATGAAGCCTAGTTCTTTTCTCACTAATTATCCATGAAAATAGGTTCAAAATGGGACRTCTCTGTACCATATGATAAACATACTTAAAATTAATGTTTAAAAAAATCTCCTGAATATATTTCCAAACCTGTGAAACATATCTGTGTACATTTGCTTAGAAATACTTGTCTTTCCTGTTACTTACTCTCATAAAATAGCAAGTTATAAATGAGAAAAGGATAGTCTTGCGTTATGTGAAGTTATAAAAAAAGTTTCAGCACTGCAGTTTCTTATTCTCTGCAAGTCACTTTCAAACTTCTAAAGTCATTTTTATGCTTGGCTTGACACTTAAGAATCAGTTTAAGTATTTTCTCCTAATACAAAAATAGACTTCTCTTTGTTATCTCGCAGAGGTCTCATGAATGTGCTAAGTAGGACTAATGTAGGATTTGCCTTGCTGGATGGGTGCAGACAGCTATATGTGCACTCTACCCAAGCTGAGATGTGCCAGAATATGAGCCAGCCCCAGAACGAAAACAACAGAGCCACATCATCACGGCCCTGAGCTGGAATTAATATATCTACCTCTCAACAGGGCTTAATGTTGAAAGAACCTTTCTGGAGTTTTGATTTCTAAATATGATTTGTATTTGTAAGCATGAGCTAGAAAAGCAAATTGCAGTAGTTGCATTTCGTTGAATGGTGAAAGCATAAAAATGCGATTTTACCATAAATTTTTAGAAAATTCAAGCTGGCAACTAACACAATCTTTTGCAATCAAAACCAAAAGAATAGTAGGGTTCTGCACCAGTTTATTTAGTTAGAAAGCATTCTCTTAATTGTGATTCTATGGCATCACTGCTAGTCCAGTTAGACATATGGTTATCTCCTGTAATATGTTTAAGACAATATACATGTAGGGTGGGCTAAATCCAGCTCCATTCTGTCTTCTGATGGTTGAAGATCGTTTTCTCCGGCTGGAATTTCAATGGAAGCAGTGGATGTTGGGGAGTCAATTCAATTTTAATAAGCCCAATTGTGTAAATCCACCAGCCTTCTCTTTATAGTGTAAAATGACAAATGCCCATGACGAATAGGCTGATTTTTCAGAAACAGCAACTGTATCTTTCACTAATTTTATCAGAAGTAACAGAATCTGTAAAATGTTCTTTAACTTGTCATATAACTTGAAAAGCTCTCTCAAGCACCATATCAAGTTTTCTAGTTCTGTGTTAAAGCCAGTTAATTCCAGTAACACTGCACTCTGATATATGTATTTGTTCCATGGGGATACAGATACTTCTCTACTCCTGCAATGCATTCAAATGAGATGTACTTGAGCCTCAATTTTACTCAAGAGTAGAGAAATCAAGTCCTATTTCTAGAATGATTCAGAAAATTCAGAAAAAAAGGAAAAAAAAATTATTCTAAAAAAGAAGATGAGCATACTTATTTCAGAAAAAAACCCCAATTTTTCAACAGTAAGCAAACAGACAGTTCTGAAATATGCTAAAAAAACAGGGAACTATCTAGAAAGCTATCTAGAAAAGTGTTGCAATATACTGTCCTCATTGTATTAAATGCCTCCAATTTACTGTTTGGCAGGTGACTAATTGAGAATTAACAGTAATTTGTCCCTAACATCTTACTCCTGACAGTGTATATTACTTAATCTTTAASGCTGTTCTTGAGCAATACAACTGGAGAATTATTGTAGTGCGTATAACCCTCTGCAACAAAAGACAATAAGAAGACCCAAAGAACTAAAAATGACAAAAAAATAAACTGGACATGAAAACAAGGGGGGCAAGTAACAGATCAAGTAGAATCAACACTGTAAAGGCAGTATCATCACATTGTGTTAATTACTATCRTCTTACTTTTTCAATAGGGAGGGTGGACAGTGTTAACCTGGGGAGAATTAAAGAAAGCAAGGCTAGAGGATGTTTCTAGAAGAAATGGAATGAGGAAATAGGCAGAAAAGGGGAAAGAAAAAGAAAAAGAAAGAAAAAGAGAAAAAGAAGAAGAAGAAGAAAAAAAGAAAAAGAAAAAGAAAAAGAAAAATAAAAAGAAAAAGAAAAAGAAAAAGGAGAAAAAGGAAAAAAGAAAAAGGGAAAATAAGAAAATCAAAAAGAAAGAAAAAGAGAAAAAGAAAAGGCAATTTTGAGATGAAATAAAGGAAAATAATTTGTAACAAGATTTGGACAAATATGACTTTGCTGGACTACTCTGAGTCCAACTTCAGTTCTACATAAAGAAGAAAAATCATTCAGATACTTTCTTGTGTCCTGCAAAGCCAACTGCTGCAGTGAGAGTACAGTGATCATTAAAAACCAGCAAAATATGACACATAGCTCAGTAATATCTTTTCTTCAAGAGAAGAATGACTGATCAGTGTGCTTGATGATTGGCTTTCCTTTTATTAGTTAACAAGCCCCTCAGCCTACAAATGATAAAAAGTTTCCCACATCCTGTAAAAATAAGTAAATAGGCGAAAAATCTAGCTTGCCAATGATATGCTGGAATAAAGGTGAATATGATTGCTAGTGTAATCCTGTAGGAAAGACTTCTCTTTCCAGTGTTCTGTACTTAGTATGTTTTCCAGCACTCTGACTCAACTGTCTGCAAACATTCAATTATACCCTGCAGCCATTTCCAGAGAACTAAACAAGGCCAGCCTCTGTTGGCAGAAACCTGAAATCATACAAAATGCTTTTGGCATTTGTTACATGCAATCAACTGTTTGAGTACAAATAAAAATTCAGCCCAGCATGAACAGCAAGAATATGTGGATTGTTATGGTGTCCAAACCATACAGCAAATATAGAAATCTAATAATTTAAGGGGTTAACTGTAATAGAGACTATTTCTCTACAGAATGCACACACAGAGGATATTTCTTAAGGGATAGGAGTGGACTACAATGAATCAGATATATTCTAATGGCTTCATGCTCCAAACAGTAAATTATCTTGAATGCAAGCATGAAATAATGTAGCTAAGATATGACCTTCCCTCTTCATTCACCACACATAGTGAATATCATTACTATGTTAGACATACCGTTTCTTACAAACTGTCAATTAGCTCTCAGTGAATTATAAGYGACTTGATGTCTATTTTAAAAGCATTCCCCATACAATGATCATTTTCTCTAATGTACTCTTATTTATAATTATTCGTACAATAAAGCGGGTCAATAGTTCTTAGTTCATAACTTGTCTATGAGTTTTACAGTAAATTTTCACTGGCTTAAATCCAGTCTGTTTGCTACAGAAAGAGCATAAAATCTCTCTGCTGTGCTATTACCAGATTGGCAGTACAAGTGTTCATAAATACAAATATGGCCATATAAATATGACACTTACTCCCTGTTAACAGACCACATATTGACAATGCTGATATGAAACATATCATCTAATATGTGGTTTACCAGAAGACAATTGACCACTACTCTATTAGTACACATTTGCTAGCAAACCATCTAATAAAATAAACCTGTAGGTCTTCTAAACTTATAAACCAAATTAATTTTTCTTGCTTTTTTTTYCTCCCCTTTTTTTTTCTTTTTGCATATTCATCCAGCAGCTCTAAATAATCATTAAGACCAAGACATTGTAATGCTCAAACTGTGATGCCTCTGCTCATCCAAAATCTCTGCTTTGAGGTCTCACATGAGACAGACCATGATATTCACATGACTTTCATCTGGAACAATCTCATTGAAGCAATAAAGATAAAAGTATCTCACATTTGAACCATCAAAGCACAACATCGTAGTAGCTGAAATAACCTCTGCAATGCCCAATGGCAAGGCTTTTTTAGTGTGACATTACACAAAGGCAAGTAAAAGACTGACTTTCTGAACTTCAGTGTTCAGAAGCAGTGGTGATATCCAGTGCCATCCCATCCATGAAGAAGGCACAAACCAAGCCTCTTCTACCACGGATCATGTTTTGTATGTTTGGGAATTCTTAAATACAGAAAAAGCTTGTGCTTTCTTTTTTTATTTTTCAACCTGCACTAGGCCACAGTTTCAAGTTTCCACTGAAGTCCATGAAAATGGAACCTACTTAAAAAAAATCTTGCTGGTATCCTACAAATCATGAGACGACAGGGCATAGGTCTTACAATATTTTCAATATGGCAAAAGTTTCAATATGGCCCATTTAAGTACTGTCAATCCAGACTCCACGCAAGAGAATAACTTATTTTCTGTTTTTAGGCTACATAATTCAGAATAAGATTTGAAGAAGGTACAGTTACCCCCAGAAATCTTAATTCAGAGCTGTCAGAGGGGTTTTCTTCTAAGGATTTACATAAAATACAGGAATCAGTGCTTAGAAGAACACATCACTGAAAACTAGTGGATRTATTCCTGTGCTCTATAATTGATAAAAGACTGCTGAAATGAGATGCTTTAATTATTGTTAAATTTCATAGACTTAAAATTTTGTATTTTTGACATCAGTAAGGAGAGCTTTATATTTCTCATTGAGGGCATTAAATATACATTATTCTTTGGTGCATTTAATTTATACTCAAATATTGTCAAATCTCATTAATCCCTACCATGATTCAGATTGAACTGAGCAGTGTTACCCTTAAATGTGGGGAAGAGTTTCAAGCTTGACACAGGTAATAACCAAAATGGAAGGAGTTGTCTAAATGCTTTGGGGGGACTGAAGCAGTAGCAAGAGTGGTCTAACACTGAGGAAAATCAGCCTGACTGATACCTTCAAAAGATTCCAGTTTCCATTGGCTGGTACATTGCATTTTATAGTACTCATTTTACAACATATCAAAGAACTTCGATGCAAAGAAACAAGAATGTAGGAACCTAAAAGAAAGAAATACTTACAGGTACACTCCAGAAAAWATTGCTTACTTGTGATCATGTCAAGCACAGCATGTTGCACATTTCAAACTCAGGCATGATGGAATGATGGGTGCATGGGCTTGGTTTTACATAAAAGACAAGCAGATCACAAGTTAGAGCAACACTGGAGACTGAGACCTTAAAAGAACCATGTCATAGTGAAACAAAGTTCAGGAATCCACAGACTCAAGGAGGCAGTTTCCGCTATGTATCTTTATAATTCAGATGCAGTTCTTTAGCAAGAGATTTTCTGTTTCACTTTTTAAACTGAAAAAATTGAAGCAGCACACAAAAATAATCTTAGAAAAAAATTAGTATCATCATAACTCTACTATTGAATTTCCAGAATCAAAATATGTCCTATGATCCAAGAAATTCTGGACCTGTATCAGAACTGCATTGCAAGAATAGTTTTAATGTTTTAGATAGTACAAAGTCATGACAAATAACTGTTGAACAAGACTGCAAAGAATACTTTTGCTCATTACTCGAGAGGAGAGAGGTTAGTATTTGCTTGGGGTTATCCTGCTGTTTGGTCTTGAATACTGTAATATTCTCCTTAGGCTTCTAACCAAAAAGAACAAAAGATTTGCTTTGTGAATTGAAATAGACCCAGCAACAACCTTGTAATATGACATTTTGCTTTGCACATTATGAGAATTTTGATTTTGCTTTGCAAAAATGACAGAAGTTGCGAAAACATGAACATCAATCTGGCAAAATTAGTGTTGGTTTATCTAAAGAGCTAAGCTGAGCAACGCTTCTGTGCTCTAAGCATCAAATGATATAACCTTTTTTTTAACATAAGAGGCTTCAAGTAAGAATGGTCTTCAGACTTCTTACTACAGCTTATCACATAATTAATCAAGGGAGGTGGGGTGCAGAGATTGCTATTCACTTCTTCTATCAATATTATCCTTCTATGTTTAATCTAGACTGAAAAGGCAATAAAGCTGATGGGACCACACTGCAYGTGATCTAATGGCTGTCAGATGAAAGAAGACAGTTGCATCTGTATGCCCACTAAACAGCTGAAAAAAAGGAAAAAAAAATAAATCAAAGTGGCAGTGAAGGACTTCAACTACGCATATCTAGCAAGACAGAACAAATTGCACAAGACACTTCAGGACAAAGAAATTTTAAAAAACCCAAAAAATGCTGTTCATCAGTTTAAGTAATTTGCATCTCCAAATCCTCACTTCTAATAGAACTACATAAAAGCTATTCAGAAGTTCATGTTCAGATGTTCAGAAATTACTTTAAAAAGTAGAAATATTTGCATTGTGGAATAATAATGATTGCATGTAGTTCGAAGCTGGCACCCATGAATATGCATATACAATTTCCTTTCTAGATTCAGTATTTTGCAGACCAATAGAAAAATTGTCCTAAACCCCACACAATAACCATGAACCCCTCACTGCATGTATCTCTGGTTTTGCATGCCTCTCCTTCTGATTATATCAGAGTATTGCCTTGAAAGAATTCCCCTTTCTTTGGTAAAATTTAAGCAGACCTCATGGGTCTTAGTGTTTGCAAGCTAACTGTTAGATGGCGATAGAAGATGTATAAAATATGCATTGTATTAAACTTTCTGCTCCTACCATCTTCAGTCTTAATGCTAAACCTAATATCTGAGTCATACCTGCTTTGTTGGAGTGACATAGTGCAAACAGCACAAGGCATCAACAAATACAAATATTTTTGTTTGTTTTCATTAATTGCAGAACATAGGCATAAATTGCTTTTCTTAGATGAGCTTAGCAAATGCACTATATTTAAAAGTATTAAAGACCTTTATGACAAATGAAGAGTATGTCCTATGATGAGGAAAAACAAACAAATAAAAGGGAGGCATTTCAATTGTTACCAAGAAATAATGGAATATTTCTTCATCAGCATGATTTGCAAAACAACATCTTGCCAGTCTGACTGTGCCCTCAGCTAAATGTACAGGATCTAGTACTCCTATAATGCTCTATAGGCAAGAAATAAAAGTTCAAGGTGCATTTCAGGAAAGATTTACAGGCTCCTAAAACACTATCCTATATCAAACAATTTTATGAATGGTAAATTGTCTTCACATTCTCTGTTGGCCTTTTTTGCAGCAGTCTCACTACAGCTTGCCAGATTCACCATAAACAGATAAACAAACATTGAATCCAAAGTACTTTCGACTTATGGAGTGAGACGGAATTCAAGGAGCAGACATCTGACCTATTTTTTGTGAAGCTGTGTTGCAGAGCCTTTAAAAATATGCTCTCTTCTGTCCCCATTCCTTTGAAAAAATTGCAGATTGAGTATACATTCAAAAAAAATTTATTTTTTTTGTCAATGAACCAAACTAAATGCACTGTCAGAGCATTTCCAAAGCTGTACGTTATGGTATGCCATTTTCACTGGCTGTATTCACAACACTGTGTTTCACATTTAATTAGCTGGAAATCTAAGAAAGAGCACACAGAACCCATTAACTTTAAATTGCTTGCAGGAGTAATTAGAAAGTGTGGCAGCTCTCTTTTCAATATTTTAAAATAATATTTTAATCAATTTCTGCAAAGGAGCRACAAAAGAACCAAGCAATGGACTTTTTGGTAACATTTAGAAAACTGCAAGAAGTCTTCTAGACAGAAAATTAAAATGCTTCAGTCCCTCTATAGGTTACTGAAAATATATTTGTTCACAGCAGCTAAGAAGTAAAAAGTTGCTCTTCATTGTCATTTTACGTTAGGTTCTGGTGATCTGCAAACTACCATCAGACTACATCTAAACGGTGAATTTCATATTGGCATATCACAGGCCTGCTGTAGCATATCAATTTCCAACTCTCAAAATTGAAAGGAAAACTTGCACAATTATTCAAGGAAAAGTTGTTTTTTAACTTAGACACTCATCAGCCCTGGTACAAAAGAATTGACTGATTAAACTTCTACATGAAGTTAAACTGATGCTGTGACACTCATCATTTAGAAACAGAGGCTTTTTTTGCTGTTGTTCTTAAATAGCAGCAGGACTTTTAATGTCAGTCTTGTTAACTGCAAAATTTATCTACATTTCAACTCTCTGATATATTCTGCATCTTACCTCAAACTGGCTGTGAAGCTGATGAGTGGCTTTGAGATGAGTGATATTAAAAATGACGTCTCTTCTGTGGCTGAGAAGAAAATACAAGTTTTCAACAAGGAGTGACTAGACAAGTGTTGCCTTGCATATTTTTCCTATTTAAATACACACAGCCTGTGTGGACTAAGGAGGGTGAAGGCACTTCTTTTATGTCATTCCTTTCTCCCTTTTCCCTCCCATCCCATACACAGCAGGGAGAGAAAGGTCTTCAAGAAGCAGCTGTGCTCCCAGAGAGTCTAACGAACTCCATTCTGCTGCTTCTGAGTCACGGTTTGTAGTGGTTTAGTTTGAAATCCATTACTTACTTATTTGACTTCTGTGAGATAAGAATTAGGAGAAAGCAAAGCAGGCACAAAACTTTTAAACATATAAAGAAGTTTATTAATAGAACTAAAAGGAAAAAAAAGTAAGAGTCAGACTAAACCTTCAGAACACTTCTCCTCCCTCCACCTCTCCTCTCTTCTCCCACTGACAACGTAAAGAGACAAAGCTTGGGATTTTCCAGTCAATTTACCACCTATATACTAGTTAGTCTTTCTTCAGTTCACTTAGGGAGAGGAGTCTCTCTTGCTCATGCTATGGAGACATCTCTACAAGAAGCAGTTCTCTCGTAGCTTCAATGCCACAGCAAGACAGCCGCCCGGGATAGTTCTCTGCTCACATGTGAAAGTCCCTTCCCTTGTCTTACAGYTTTCCCCACAACTGCTTTTGAGGGTTCAATCTTTAGTATTTTAAGGATGAGCTGTTCAGAAGCAAAGGTTCTCTTCATCTGTCTCTGGGATCATCTTCATCTCCTGGAACAGAGGTCTTCTTCTTCCCTGGGAGCAAGGGTTTTCATCACTTTCATCTCTCTCTGTTCAGGCTTCTCATTAGATCACAGCTACTTCAACATTTGCTTATTTCAGCACAGGTGCCTTTGCTCGTGGTTGTGGTTTGAACGCTCCATCCCCCATGCTTTCATGAATTACAGGGGTACTCTAATGTATTTTAGTCCATCACCATAGCCTTACAACAGAATTTCAGCTTCTAGGTTTGAAGCATCTCCTCTTTCTCCTCTCTCGGGGTTTCAGCTCTTCCTTCTTCACTGACTTTGGTGTCTCTATGGTGTTTTCTTCACATGCCTTCACCCTTCCCTTTCCTCTGACTTGGGAGAGGATTGATGTCTGCAGGCTTCATCTGTTCTGAGGAATCTTACAGCCCTAAGAGAGTTAATCTCACCCAGACCTTGCAGCTGGAATTCGCCTCTCGCTGTTGGTCACATGATTTCTGCCGGCGGCGGCTTCAGATGAATTTCAGCCACACTTGGGAGAAAGCTGGCCTGGCCCCGCGATCATAAAGTCACCCCAGAACATGGTTTCGYGCTGAACAGGTTGCTGGTTCTATTGTTTCAAGGAAGTCATTATTTTGAAATGTGCTTTGGTCAGGCACTTTGCCTTGTGCAAGTGTAAGATCAGACAAACAACAGGTTTGTCTGATCCACACAGTAATAGCTCGTCACCATCTGCGGTCAGGACAGGAAATGTGCCAGGTACTTTTCCTCATCTCTTCTTTTCTTCCGTTTAGAGGTGTGATCAACAGGCAAGATTTCAGCCATTTAGTTTGAGTCTGCAGTAAAAAAAAAGGTATTTCCTCTTACCTACTCCTAAGTTAGTACCAGCTCAGGGTCACTGGAGCTGGAAAAAAGTTCCACTGAGGACTGTGGTTAATACATATCATGAAATTCCACACTCCTCCTTGTTTGTATAACTGCATCACAGAGTATCAGGTTGGCAGAATTTATTAAATTGTCCCAGCATCCTTCCCAGACAAGTATTTTGTGCACACTACTACACAGATGAAAAACCTGTGTTCTTTTACAATGCCACCATTCTATCTGGCACAAAGGTCACTTTAAAACATTCACACTTCAAATATATACACATCCAGAAAGGTTAGTAGCACCCAAGGGTTTAAGTGAGGACAACGATTGCCAGAAAAATTGACTGTCTAAAGCATGAGCGCATTTGCTTTCAGTTACTTAATTTCTGCTAATGACTCAGAGAAGCAGCTCTTCTTACTTATCTCACTTTTTCAATTTTATCCATGTCTGTATAACTAAATTTAGGCAATTCTCAACAGCATTTCACAATATGCAATTATACAATCAATTCCTCCACTCCAAAATATTTTTTTGAAAATGCTTTAGTGAGATGCCATCATAAGAGTGAGACAGTGTCACCTGATTTTCATCCTGAGAGTCCAAGGAGGAGTATTGGCCATTACATGCCATTAGCTATGTTCCAATCCATGCAAACACACATATAAGTAATTTATCAGAAAAAAATTAACTTTTTCAACTTTTCATTCAGTATCATTTTTGCTACTCAAATAAAGCGTACTGTTATTAAAGTCTAAGAAATGGGGAGTGCTGAATGATTTGTGAAGTGTATGTGCACCTACCATTGTGTATCCTCACAGCATCCATTTTTAAGTATTCTTTGACCAACTGAACTGTTTTTAGCACTTAGCAACTTTATTCTCCCATGAAATGGATGACATGACTAAACAACAGGTAAGAAGATTTATCTCTCTTTAGAGTGAAAAATGGGGGGGGGGGCGGTTCCAGTGGTGGAAGCATCTTATTCCATTCTCCTCTTCTGTAAAACAATACCTTCCTACAGCTGAAGGGTGCAACATATCTACATTTGTAAAATATCTTTGGATTACCACATGAAAGGGACAGTACACTGCAGAATATTATCAATACCATTTTCTACTTCCCATTTCAAAAAAAAGCCATTTTAAATGCAAAGGATAGACAGAAAGCAACAAATATTGTTCATAAAGGGAGACTTCAGCATCACATAATCCATAGACATTTCTTTTCCTTAAAAACCAGGATTAAAAGTTTGAAAAATCATGAAAAAGATTGCCCATTTTAGCAATATGCTAAGTGCTGCAGTTACAGAAACAAACCTTGGACTTACTGAATTTACATTCTGGGAAACACAAACTTTCTCAGTTTTTATGAATGCTGTATTTACAGAATCACAGAATCACAGACTCACAGAATCAGTTAAGTTGGAAAATACCTCTGAGATCTATGACCAAACACCACCTTGACAACCAGACCATGGCACTGAGTGCCACATCCAGTCTTTCCTTAAACACCTCCAGGCACAGTGATTCCACTGCCTCCCTGGGTTTTCCCAATGCCCAATCACCCCTTCTGTGAAGAACTGTCCAACCTGATCCTCCCCTGGCGCATCTTAAGACTCTGTCCTCTTGTTCTGTCACTGGTTGCCTGGGAGAAGAGACTGACACTCAGCTGGCTACAGCCTCCTTTCAGGGAGTTGCCCAGAGCATTAAGGTCACCCCTGAGCCTCCTTTTCTCCAGGCCAAACAACTGCAGCTCCCTCAGCCACTCCTTGTAAGTCACGCACTCCAGACCCTTCAGGAGCTTTGTTGCCCTTCTCTAGACCCRCTCCAGCACCTCCATGCTCCTGAATTAAGGGGCCCAGAACTGGACACAGGACTCAAGGTGCAGGGGAAGAATCACTGTCCTGGTCCTGCTGGCCTCACTATTTCTGATAGACACCAAGATGCCATTGGCCTTCTTGGCCACCTGGGCCCATGCTGACTCATRTTCAGTCCCTGTTGACCAGCACCCTCAGATCCTTTTCTGCTGGGCCACTTCTCAGTCACTCTGCCCCCGGCCTGTAGCGCTGCAGGGGGTTATTGTGGCCAAAGTACAGGACCCAGCACTTTGGTCTTGTTGAACCTCATGCCATTGGCCTTGGCCCATCGATCCACCCTGTCCAGGTCCTTCTGCAGGGCCTTCCTGCCCTCCAGCAGATCAACACTGACCCAACGTRGTGTCATCCGTGAGTTTGCTAACGGCAGACTCAATTCCATCATCCAGATCATCAATAAAGATATTAAACAGAGCTGTCCTCAACACTGATCCACTGGTGTTTGGCTGCCAGCTGGATGTGGCACCATTCACCACCACTCTCTGGGCCTGGCCATCCAGCCAGTTCTGAACCCAGCGACGAGTGCACCTGCCCAAGCCGTGGGCTGCCAGCTTTTCCAGGAGCATGCCGTGGGAGACAGTGTCAAAGGCTTTGCTGAAGTCCAGGTAGACAACATCCACAGCCTCCCCTCGCCTCCTAGGCAGGTCATCTGGTCATAAAAGGAGATCAAGCTGGTCAGGCAGGACCTGCCCTTCCTACAGCCTTACTGGCTGGGTCTGATCCCTTGGCTGTCCTGTAGGTGCCATGCGATCACTCACTCAATCTGCTCTGGCTATTCAGAGACATAAAGAATTTCAAGGGTTCAAAGCTTAAATGTGAGAGGAATGTTAGGCAATAAAGCTCATGCCAGCTTTCTGAAACTAATTCAGGGGAAAGGTTATTCTGTCACCTAGCATAGCAGAAGTTGCTCTTGTCTGCTTTGCCTACACGACAGCAAAATGGATTTCACAGAACTGTTGTTTAGAAGTACAGTATAATTCCAAACAACATTTTTAGTAAAATTAATTCACACTTTTGCCTGAATGAGCCGTGGGAACCATATGTATTTTTGTTACAGCCAGCCTCCACTTTTAGTGAGTCATTCGCAAAAAAAAAAATAAAAAGGCACTTTCACTATAAATATGAAAGCTGACTACTTTTTACATGTGCTGGGATGACCGCAGTTGCCCCGCCATCGATGAGTAATTGAAAGTCTGCCTGCACCACTCACTCAGTAAAACCTTTCAAATGGAAAGACAAAGTAAGTGAGAAAAGGACACAGTGCTACAACACTGCTGAAGACTCTCAGTATGCGATCATCCTCCCAGCAAGGTCTCAATGGCAGATTTTAGCTGTCCAGGTATAGAATATGGTGCAGGATGACCTTGTATAATTTCTCGTACAGAGAATCCCTAGAGAAGATTATAGTATAGCTGTCCCCTCCTTTTCCAAATACAAGAGGGAGGGAGACAATAGAAACAACTTTGTGGGGAGAATCTTCTTCCACTGCTGTGGACCCTACTGGATCAAGCCAGTGTAAGTCCCTATGCCCCTAAGTTGACCAAGGTGAAACAGGCCCTTTGCGTGTAAATCCTGCCACGCTTTTCCTGTAGTGAAAATGGCAAATGGAAGCTGACTGGCTGACAGTTGCTATAGAACTGAAAAACATGTGGGATTCAACCTTTGGCATTTGTGATCTCATAATAAACTTCTGCTGAATGCCAGATTTTTTGGGGGAAAGGAAGCACCATGTGAGAAAACTTTTGCAATATCATCAATACAAATCTGTGTAGGCTGCTTCCAAAGTCACAGCAAATCTGTGTGAACACAGCTCCTCAGAAGGCACATTGTTTTATCATCATGACAAAAAATGGAACACCAGAACCAGGCTGTGGGGTCTGTGGCACAATGTCACAATGTCTGAATGGGCCACGTTGCCACTGCTTTAACAGAAATGCTTTTTGTTAAGCATTTTGTATGGTTTAGGTCTTGTCTTTCTGGGTCACCCAGCTTTTGTCTCAGTCATTAGTGGCTAGGTCTAAAAAAACAAGTAAGTTTCTTGTCCCAGCGTTCTATTTTTCAAGGCGTTTCCAACTCATCTTTCACATTCTTCTTTCCTTCATGTCAGCCTTGTTTGTTGACACTGAAGCCTGTAGAACCCAAAAGTATTTTGTGGTCATTTTATTCATACCATTAAAACTGGGGGGCTGGACACCTTGCTCACCTGCTTAGACTTAACATTTACATAACTAGCATGCACGTATCAGAGGTTGACATTCCCTCAAAAGCTAGACAAGTCCTCAGAGGAAGTCAGATGGAAAGACTCACCACCTGGAAGAGGTTAAACTCTCAGTTTAGACTAAGCTTCCAATTCAGACCTTAAAGGTAGGTGGGATTAACTTGGATTCTGAAGCCTAAATGGACAAGAAAGACAAGGTCTAACCAGTCCTATTTTACAATAAGTAACTGTGACAGATATGCCTCTCATAAGCACAGTTATATGTCCCCTCTAAAGCTATCTGTTTGCAGTGCCTCAGGAGTAGAATTGGTTGTTTGATATTTTTGCATATCTGCCTTTTTAAAGAAATATTTAAATAAAATTGAAAAATTTTAATGAGTATTCAACAGCTTGTGTATGTACAGCTGAAACAGTGCAGTCAACAATTAGTCTGTTTCTGTGGGATTATGTCTTAAACTAAACCAAATCTCTACCATAACAAATGTGTTATATCAGAAAACTGATTAAAATTTAAAAAAAAMCAAAAACCCACAACAACCAAATTGTCTAGCTACAGTATACTCAGAGAAAATTGTCAATACATTATATAATCCTTTTTCCTCTAGAAGAAGAAAAAAATTATATTTAAATGGGCCAATATTATTTTTTTTTATCAAATAGGATCAGATTCTCTATCACCCAGGTTTCAGAACAGCATGGCCATATTGGAAGAATAATCACTGGTTTTGTGAATTAATTTTAATTACCAGTCATGTGTTTCTTTTGGATCAAAGAACAACTACAAATTAATTTAGCTTTTTTTATTGAAGAGTAATGACAACCTCAGATTTGTTCAGCAGTTATTGGTACAAAATCTTGTTTGTTTTTCCTTAAAAATCYCAGGTCAAAGCTTAAGTTCTAGCTCCAGCTAAAACCCAAAACAACACACCAATATATATTTTTACTTCTTCTCACAGCAGAAAATTTTGAAAAATGCTCCAGAGTACTTTAGAACACTCCACACAGTGATCAGTAACTGCTTATGGATTATTAGTACTTTGCTAAATGAACTGTGCATCACTTTAGTCCTTGAGATGGGGGGAGAATCTGAATTCTATGCTCTGACACTTGCTTACATTCTGCAAAGTCCATAGGGGAGAAGTTTTCTACAGAACTCTTTGTCTTCCTTCAGGAAGAACTCAGTAGAAATGGGGCTATCCCCATTATTCAGGGAGTAAATTCCCCAAACCCAGCTCTGCAACACTGTGGGATGCAACACAAATAACCACACAAACTTTGGAAAGAACGTGGAAAAGTTTTTCCGTCACAATGTTTGAAATCACAAAAAACAATACCATAAGGAAAGGGACTTGAAACCTGCTACTAATAATAGGTCATCTCCTAATATTTCTTCCCGATGCAAAAGAACAGTGAAACCATTTCTTGAACTCTTAATTGCAAATATTGATTTGAAAACCTAGATTTTTTTTTTTTTTTACATTTCGGTACAATCAGCAGTAATGGTGAGTTATTTCTTAATATTATAATATATATATACACTATTGTTTAATATTATTAATTATTTGGTGTCATGGCGAGTGCACTCTAATACAATTTACACTTTCTTTCATAGAACTTTTGAACAATTTACATTTATCACAATATTCCAGGCATAGAAACAGTTTTCAAGAAACATTTTTTGAAGTAACACCAATCTGTAACTTGATTTTGATGTTTGTACTGCGCTTGTTTTCTCCAGGGTAGAGTTGGTTTTCTTTGCAGTGGCTGGTCCAGGGCTGTGTTTTGGGCTTGTGCTTAACACAGGGTTGATAATATGGAGACATTTTTGTTAAGGCTGAGCAGGGCTTCCACAGAGACAAGGCACGAGAGTACACAGTCATGACATGGATTTGTTGGAGGACAGCAAGAGCTCAAAAACTGTTAGTTGTAATTTTTTTGTGTAAGGAATATTTTGAATGTTATCTTCCACTGAAGATGAGAACATTTTTATCTAAACCCCTGAGAGCAGTGACTCTGGCACTGTAGAGAAGAATAAGGTCTAGAGTAGATCTCTAGTCTTAAAGTTCTAACCTGCATTAAATAGGTGCAAGGTAATGCTGCACCTTTACAACAGATTTTCCTTTGTCTTGAACACACTCATTTTTTAGTTTAGGGGACTGACAGATAATTTAAAAAATAAGGAATAAGCATGAATAAATTAGACTGGAGAGCATTGCATAGTACACATAACCATTATTTTCTGCACAATACAGTCAAGATTTTTCTAGTAATTCACAGAGAATCTTTTCTAGAATGGGTAAGTGCATTATCTTAGATTTCCCACACAGATTTGAGAGTTGAAAATTTAATTCTGGGCTTTTTGATTCATCTTAAGTCCTGCTAAGTAACTGATACTTGATTCCAGCTTTGTGTTATTTTAATACTGTCTACATGGATGCATATTACACAACCCAACAAAAACCCGTCTCAGAGAGAAAACTCTCATGTCTTCTCATGTTTTTCATTGCCTATATACTGATTTTTCAGGAATACTGTACAATTTATACTTAATAATGCAGTAAGAATATAATGATTTGGTTTGAAATAGGCTGAGAACTTGCAATTGCTTTTATAACAATCCATCTATTGATGTCCAGCACCTATAAACTCAAACCCCAGGCCTTTATTAGAGGCACTTAATTCCTTAAACCAACAGGGTTTTATTGAAAGTGAATTTTTAAAACGTGAAGTAATTCTGAAGCTTAGCTCTTGCCACTAGTCATGAACACACTTCTGAAAAATTGCAATTCCTTGCATCTAAAGTCTAAAATCTTCTTTATAAATCAATATAGGTTTTGTATTTAAGTGTTTGGCATTGAACAAGGAGAAAAGTGCAACTTGAGGTAGAAACAAATACCTATGACAAGCAGCATGTACAGTGCAGATGACGTTATGCAATCTGCCTCTCCCATAGGAGAAAATGAAAATGATATTGAAAACCAGCAACTGGTGAAAAGCAACTAATGAATGCCAGAGTGACTAATGGTTGCTGACAAGTCCATCCAAAGAGAATTCCAGCAACTCTCAACCAGAGATCCCCACTGAACACAGAACTATCCAGAGCTATGGTGGTTCTCTCTTGTTTCTGGTTTGTTGATTTTTTAATACTCTCGAGTATTATACTAGGTTCAAGTCAGCAGCAACTCTTTATTAATTTCAGAAGATTATGGACCTAGGCCACATAGTACATTAAAACAGAATAAAAGGGCCTAGATGATAATAAAAAAAATAAGATTATATTTATGTTTTCATGGATCCTTCACATTTAGAATTTGATCCTGCCTTCCCCTGTAGGAAACGCTTTTTCAATGGAGAACTCCAAACTCAACACACACAACAGCAGATGTAAAAGAAGATCTCAACCTGCATAGCAGCCATCTGCCTCAGAAGTATAGATATATTTGCCAAACATTGTCTTTTCTGTTTCTCATCCAGCTGAGGATCAGATCCCCAGCTTCACATGGATCAACTTTTAGCCTTTTCTCCATATTTAAAATTGTTCCTTTTGAACTGCTTACATCTAAATTAGCAAGCAATGAGGACTAATAAAAACATATCTACACAGAGAAGCCTTTGATGCTGTGGGGACATTTTCCACTCTATACATGTTCAAAAGGGTTTTACTTCAATAAGTTTTGGTCTGGTAACCTGGATGAACATGCAGCTGGAATGCATTAAATGTATTCCTGTGTGTTTCCTTCAGTTTAGCTTCATTTAAGACAATCTAGTTCATGCATACTGAAACCACTCCACAACAAGAACCAAAGCATAGGAAGTAGGAAAAATTATGAGATTTAATTCAAAAGCATGCTTTTGATCCAAACTGAAATCCTAATAGAAAGAACTTTACAGAGGAATGTCCATTTTATAAGTTGTCAGGAATTGTACATAAATGGAAATAAATTCACTTGAAGGCTGTATAGGTGATGTCAAGGGGGGAGCTTTGGCAGGGCAATCTTTTCGGAGAGGAGGGTTAGAGGAGAGMAGTTAGATCACAGCCTTGGAGACATTATCTGATAATGTCTCAGCTTGTCCTCACAAATTACGATGCCGCAAGCTCACCCAGTGCAAGTGACAACTGCTCTATGTAGGGCCTAAGATACGTTGCGTGACATTAAAAAGACATTGCCAGCATTGAAATCATTGACACTCCACTTACTGAAAGGTTTCTGGAAAGGACAAAAAGCTGTTCACTAGTGCACTGGCAAAGACAAGATAAACATAGCATACATCTTTTCTCATGGAAAACTCTTCATAAGTTACTTGCTATTTTCCAACCACAAAAGATTTACACACGTGCTTTAATGGAAAAAGCAAACTCTAGGCAAGAATGACGTTGGAACAAATTAAATCCTATTGAATACAAAACCAGAACTGCCATATCAGAACAAGAAAATAATACATCCAGACTGTTATTCTGCTTCCAAAAAAGGCTAATTGCAGCTTTTGAGGGTAGCTTAGGTTCCCCATAAACTGAACAGCTCTGTGCAAGTCGGAGGAATGAATTTTAGCCCGACTGCAGCCTGGCCATAAAATCTAAATGTAGCGAGTATGTGATCASAAGAAGACAGGTCTGGTTTTTATTTTATTTAACACAAGTACCAATATTAGTTTTATCCTGAAATGTAAAATCATGTCCYACAAACCTAAAGAGACAGTTTAAGTCAATATTTGCAACAGATATCTCTGAAGAAGCAGAGACACTGCAGAAATTTGTTTCACCATTCAAGATTTTTTTCATCTTCATGAGCCCCCATTCTGATTTGCTCCAGAATTGTGAAAATCTTAACACTTCTTTCTTTAGTTCCTTACGTTCCATTTAGGGATGTTCCTTGATTCCTGGGGAACAGCACTCACTTCTTATAGTAATAGCATTATTCTAACTACAATCCCTTCTGTAAGTGCCATCAAATGTGAAATGTAATTATGCACCTACAGAATGCATGAAGTTTTTCACAATGGTGTAAATTATTATTCAAGATTAATATACCTGTTAAATCCTTGAAAATAACACTTATGTTTCACAATTACTTTGTAAGATATTTTCTATCATGCATAGAACTTTTGAATTTCTTTCTTATTAAAGACAGAAGAAGTTTTGCTTAGAGTCTTTGTGTGTATGTGACCTCCTGTACAGATGCACATATGTAGCTCCAAGTGAGTAAATAAACCTACTACATTTACTTAGGTTATCTGAAAAAAAGTTCTTGATGCAATTTATTCTTCCTCTGATGTGGAATAGCACCATTTCCCAGCACCTTCGCAGTGCTAATATTTCCTCAATATTGGCATTTTTCCTGCTCACTACTGTTATTCACTAGTGCAACCTRTGATAGTGGTTCTTGGGATATAAACAGAGTCCTACTAGAAATGAGTCCAAATCCACCAGCCAATTTCAAAGGCTTTGTACAGCAAACAGGTGCCATAAGTTACCTCTCCTGTCCAACAAAAAGCTCTTGGTTCCATTTCCAGTACCATCAATTTACCATCTTCCCACTCTTTACTGTGCAACTGTATATTTTCCACAATCCTACATTCTGTCACAATATTATGCAGAATGAATGTTTCTTCTGGGTGCACTAGTCTCAATAGGTAAAATGTCTGGGATTTCTAGCTTTTAAAGAAAAAACATTATATATACTTCATCTTTAACCTCAAATTATAAAAAGTCCTAGGTTTTCCAGATAAATATCAGCACCATTCTTTACCTCTTTGCRTCCCCTTGGCCATGAGTGTATTAACCTCTCTATATGTACTGTGTTACTTTTTCCTAGCCCTCTTGGTTTTGCTAGGTTATTTTCTCCTCATTAACTCTTCTTTATATTTTTCTATTCCTTTTTCTATACTCTACATCTTCTTCCTCCTTCTTCCTGTTCTGATGCATTGAGTTCTCTTTTCTTTCAACCCTGAGTTTTCTCTCTGATTTCAGAAGCTTTCAGATCTTTTCCCCTCCTTTCTGTTCTAGTGTTCTCATCTCTTCCTTGACACTGCTTTTCTTCACATGTCTTTCAGCACTTTAGGAAGATGGCCAACAGTCGTCACTGAACTGGAGACTGAATAAACTTAAGCAATCTCTACACTTCTTGCTTAATTCAAACCATGTACAGCAATGTATCCACCTATCTAAAAGAAGCATTCAGAAAAAAGGATCTATCCTGTCTATTCACATTCTCGTATTTATCTAACCTTAAAATCCATGACTTTACATGTTGCACTGCTACTCTTTAAATCTCTTTTCTCCTTCATTTTTTARTGTCTTCATTCCCTTGCCTCAGCTGAAAATTTCAGCAAGTGATATAAAAGGCTTAGGCAACCACCTGAATATTATGCAGAGAGACTGGAATGTAGTTTGTACCTTTCCTACAACATGCCAACCCCTAACCTTCAGAGAAAGCAACACTTTTAAACAGTAAAAGCAATCTTCTCAGAGTACACTGAAGTCTAATAGGAAACATAACATCTATTGTCACCCTAAACACATGGTATTTTGCCTGAATTAGAGTTCATAATAATTGTAATAGTTCTCTTTCAGTGTGTTCTCTTGAGGGCCCAGAGGGACTAATATTGCCCACTTTTAACTGTGTCCAAACACACATATTTGCTTACTCAAACAGCTTCTACATTTATTGCCCCAAATGTATAAAATGGCTCTGGTACTGCAGTACATTGTGTGACCATGCTCTGTCTTGGGGTGCATTCATCAAATGATGAAGGTTCTGCAATGAGACAGAAACCAAGCCAAGCACCTCGAGGCATGGAAGTTTCAGGGAAAAGTGGACTTGACAGAAGATGTATTTTAATAGGCATTTAACAAACAAGACTGAATCTTATTTTGTGTTTTCAGAATTTAAAATATATTTCTCCTAGGGATTTTTGGCTGTGTATGCTTATTATATTTTGTTAGAACCTGATCCAAACAGAAATGCACAGCTTCTTCTGCCAACAGATATCTCAAACCCTAGGGAGATAAAGGAATTTTTATACCTCTTGACCATAGCAGTTTTTACTTGCATACCTTTCAACCTGACGTAGTTATAGTATGAGGCATAGAAAATGCAATACAGAAAACAAAATTAAAATTACCAGTTCCGAAAGCTCCACATGAACCTGAAATAATTTTTAATAGCATTAGTAAGTGTATCTAACCCAAATATCCTGACTATACATTTCCAGTGAAAATAAATTATAGCAGTCCAAGAAAGTTGGTGGGACATCCTCTGAAGGAGACAAAAATCACGGTATAAAACAAAAAGGCGATCACTGCTTGTGCTAGACAGACAGATCAGAGCAGATATGTTTTAGCAATAGTTCCTAGTTTATAACCACTAGATTAAGTGCCAAGCTTACATATTACCCATTTACTGATTAACTCTGCTGCAATACCTAGAATGAGAAAAATATTTTGCTAAAATTAGAATGTATTGCACTCATAGACGTAATCAACTCAGCCACCCTATCCATAGTACATCTCTATGCTCTAGCCAGTCACTGGTTCAAGAGTAAATCTTCCTATTTCTTTTAAGATTATTTTCACTCTTGTAGCAAATTGCTGGAATCCTAAAACTCACACATACACTTCAATTAGCAGAAATGAACCAATTTTAAAGAGACTTACTGATTTAAGCAAGATTAATCTGATTTACACCAGGTCAGGCTTTTGCTCTTGACAGCATTGTTTGATTTTTTAATGTTTTACTTATAATATGACAGCTAAATTTGTTCATGAGCTTCATTGACTAATACTATTTTCGGCATGAGGAGACAAAGGAGGCCAGGAAAGGCTTGTTATATGTATAAGAGTTGGTGATATTCTCAATAGTAAGCTAGGTGGGATGAATGCTGCCATTACAGCATCCAGGAGTATGATTGCTGTGAGACTCCAGCTGAGTAAGAGAAACAATGAGTGGGTTTCAATACTGGAGGACAGTACAGCAAAGAATTGCATCTCTATGTTATAATGAGACTGGATTACTAAATTATTATTAAATGTTTGCAAAGACTTGAATTCTTATCATTTTGTCAACTTTTCTGTTCATGGTTCTACAGTTCTGAAAAGGGAGGCAACTTAAATCAAAAGGACAAAGGCTGATACAGCTGAATTTAACAGAATCATGCTCCCGAAGAAAAATGCACTGCTGTCAGGAAAGGAAAAATTTTGTTACCTATCTAAAATCCATCTCTGCACACTGTGTTATGTGCTACAGTTTTAAGTAGGTGATTCTTGGGCCAATTTTAAATGAAAATGTTCTATTGCATACTTCCCTTTATTTAGCAAAGAAATTACAATGGTATCTAGTGTCCTTGTACTGCAGTGGATAACCATAACATAACCACATGTGTCCACAATGCAGCATTAATCCCATCTGCCTTTGCTCTGCTTGCTGCAAAATCATCCTGTTCTCACAGAGCAGCTGACCACTGTGCTGTGTGCTGAGGGTATGCTGAAGCAGAATGCCCCTTTATGAAAATTTTATGCAGAGCTCCCACATCCAACATCAGTGATTACTCATTTACAGAGCTCTAATGGTTGTTTGAAAAATCACCATTCCAACCATTCAGAGGCAAGTCTAGAATGCTGTGCTGTCTAGAATGGCTTTCATAGCCATGTGAGGAATATCTTGGGGGAATATTTAAGAAGCAAGGGAAATTCTAACTAGATCATATTATAAATTTCTGAAATTAGACATGTTTAGTCTTTTCCCAAAGGCCTTGATAGATCCAGTAACACCTATTACTAGCACCTCAGATGCATGTGACTGGGGAGAGGAAGAAATTTATTTCCACAGCTTTGCAGAAAATGTAGTTCAGAATGCCAAATAATTTTTGTTCATAGTCTTTCTTTTTCAAAGTAATCCCTTTGTTAAATCTTTGCTGGTGATATTTTCTAGATTTCCAATCATTCTTAAGGCTTTAGAAAAGTGATTCTGAATCGAAATTGGGTGACCAGAACTGTATTAGAATTTCCTGTATTAGAAACAAAAAGAACTAAAATCAGGAGGGGGAAAAAAATCCCAACAAACACAAAGACACAAAAAACCCACCAGCTAAACTTCATGCTCAGTACTTTGTATTTCATAGGCACACTACAGTGACAGCTTTGCATCTAAAACAGTAATTGAAAAGCAAATATACAAAAGCTAAAATATCCTGAAATACATAATGATAGAACTAGCAGAGTTAACAAGCCCATACAAAGCTGCCTAAAGTGAAGTCAGAAATAATTACTGGTTACAAAAAATCCTGTTGGCAGCATTTAATGCTGGTCTCTTGAATTAAGAGAAGCATGCCTTTAGGGCAGAATGCATGTAATGCTTGAAAGTCAGGAGTATGCTTCCACTTGGCAGTTTTAATAACACACTTTCATGCTGTACTAGTTTTTATATTGTTAGTAAGCAACTTGAGGAAATCACATTGCAGTCAATGTGCTTATGTAGGAATTTGTTCTTGTCCACATCAATTGGCAGAGTAACAATATACGAGAGTTGGCCATGTGGTTCAGCTTGATGCTGGTGAGAAGGAGGGCTTTCCTGGTTTCAACTACACCTTTGGAAGGAATTCAGATACAAACCCCAAAACATTATTGATTTGCATAAAGCAGCAGCTTAGATGCAGCCAAGGTTTGGCAACAGTATCTGAGAAACAGCAATGTTGGAACAAGGAACACACAAAGGAGACGGGAAGTTTGGGTTAATCAGTTTGCAAGAAGGGATTCTGTCACGTTAGACAGAGTTCCTCAACAGCTCTGCTGGATGTCATGAATACCTAGAATATTGCAGAAGAATGGCACTACTGGTACTTATCCTGAGTCATGTTGCTGAGAAGAAAAGTGATGTGACCCACCAGAAGAGCACACTTTCTTGTTAGCCTTTTCCCCCTCTACAGTTGGTCCTGGGAAATGTGAGACAGCACTTCCAATTATTACCCTTTTCTCATTGCACTTCTTTTTAACTTTTTGCCAATAGAAAAGATACAAATCTCTGTGAACAGATCTGTAGAAAACACTTTTCAAAATGAAATATCACTAATAGAACATAAATTTCAGATTAAAAGATATTTGCGCCATACAATTGTACATCAAAGCAATCACTATTTGCAGAAACAGTAAAGTCGGCTAACACTTAAAGCATTGCTAGGCACTAAATCCATTGGGGTTTTGCATGTAGATATACTAAACTGGTAGAGGAAAATATTGATACAAGGTGACCCTCATATTCTGATACATGTAGATACATTAAATACATCCTCTCTGCTCCTCATTCAAAGGTAGTATCTCAGTTTAAACAGCAAGTCCATAGTACATCATCCTGTGTTTTCAAACAGTATCAGCAGCAGTACAATCTTTTGTAAACACAGAAGAGCATGAGTAGGAGAAACAGAGAGGTGTGAGACCCCTGTTCAGAAACTTCCAGGATACTTCAGTCACAAGCTGCCTGCTGCCTCCTAGGTGTCATTCACCTGGGGCACAATAATGACATCTTGTTACTTGAAGAAAAGATTTTTCTTAATGCATCTTTCCTCTATGCACTTAGGGTGTTCTGGTCTCACAGACAGCAAGCAGTAGTTGTCTGACTCAAAAGTGCTGTTTTACTAGACTGTGTTTCACAGATGTTTTTATAGGCACTACATTCAGATCACACTGTATTAGGTTAAAAATTCTTCCTTCTTCAGAAATCTGACAATATTTTGTCACCTTAATGTGGACTATGTCTTCAGGGCAAAAAACAAGGAAAAGAAATACTCAGTTTATGTATATTCCTGGATCTTTCTACCAGAGAGGCATTGTTCTGCACTTAGCAGGTGTGCCAACACCACTGAAATCTACATCTCCTCATGACTGACTAAGTGACATTGCCCTAGAGGCTTCTCACGTTGAATTCCAGTTGACTAACAAATGCTGTCTTGTTTTTGAAGGAGCTGCCTGCAGCTCTGCAATTGTTTCTGGTTGCATTACATTCTAGGGAAAATCTCCCTCAGGAATTTTTACTAACTGTTGGAGCCACAGGGTTAAAAAGCCTAGCCTCAGAGCTTGGGGTGAAAAGAAAATAGAAAAAWAACCCCCCCAAATAAGACTCATATTTAAAAAGAACACATAGCTAGTACTGGTATTAAAGGTTTCTGTTCTTTAGTTGCTTCTTGAGCTTTTTTCCCGCTGAAGATCAAATGTTCATATGTGACACCTTTTTGTCCAACATATGTTGCAATCTGATAAAAGGTTTATCCTTGACAACTTTTTATGAGACCACTAAAATTTCTCAGTGGTAAAACACCTTGTTTTCTTTAACCCCTTTAATCTCTTCTTGCTTTCATCGACATGTCCTTAGCCAAAATGTTTCTCTTGCCAAAAAGAAATAAACATGGACCCGTAGAACCAGGGGAAGTAAATAATACGTATGGCCTTCATTGTAATGTCTACAGACCCAGGTGGAAAAACTTGGACAAACAGATGGGAAAATATGGATGCTGAAAACGCTTCAGCAGAGAATTTCTTCAGCTCTCTGCAGCATTTTTTGAGAGTTCTGTCTTTCCTATGCAAGTTACAGTTCCTAAGCAATGTTACAGTTTTGTAAACTTCTTGCAGCTGCAGGTTGTTTTGCAGAATTGTTATGGTTCTAACTAGAAAAGCATTCAGAGATGGGTGTCTTAGAACTTGACCAATCCCCTCAAGGGCTGGATGGCAAAAAAACCAATTACCTTATGCCGTTTAACACACTTTTGTGAACTAACATATAAAAGCCTTTGGAAAGATTATTAAATCGCTTCCATTTATCCCTGAGCCTGGACTCTTGTGTCGTTTCTCTACTCGTCCGCGGTGAGAACAGAGACAGGAAAGCTCACAAGAACTTTTCTTTCCTGAACATCCCTTCCTCTRAAAGAATTTCCTTTCTCAAATATTTATTCTTCCACAAATATTTCCCTGATTTTCTTTTGAGTGCATCCTCCAATTAGTCATAGTAATAAATAATATACAATTTATTGATAAGAAAGAATTATAATCTCTATTCTTTTGATCTAAAACATTTCTATTCTTCTTATTTTCATCTAAATATCAAAAAGTGTGGGTTTTACTTTTGATTTATGTGTCAAGTAAGGTGTAAGCATTTTGGTAAATAAATGCTATGGAAAAGAAGCAAAGCAACTAAAAACATCAATCTTAAAGTGACTCAGATGAATGATGAGCTAGATACAATTTATTCCAGCAGAAGTATGCAGAGAGTTTGGGAAGAAAATTAGTTCAGCATTTGGAGGCTACAGTATAAAAATACATGTGTTAAACACTGAACTTTAATTTCCATTATTGTTACTATCAACATGATATTTTTATTGTTGTTTTAAATAGAAAATTCTGTATTTTGCACATTCCCAAAGCATTCCTTTTCAAATTTTTTTAAAATCTAATTTAGGACAAGCAAAAATCTCAAGACTAATTTTTTCCAGCAAACAATGTAAAATGCACTTGATGTTACCATATTTGCTTTTAAACAGGCTCAGGCTATTAAAAACGGAGAAAGTCTGTTTTATAAATACTCTAATAAAAAGTTCAAGTACAAGTAATTTCTAATTTTACAACATATACAAACAAAAAACCCATATATGTATGGATTAATGGCATATAGATTTAATGTGCTGTTGGCATCTTATTCAAAGGCATTTTCGTTTAGCTAAACAAATTCTGATGAGTAGAATGATTTTCACACCTGTGGGGAGTAATCTCCAAAAAATTTAAAGAAAAATAGACTAAAAAGGAGATACTCCCATCCTTCCCAACAGTAGTCTTATAACAAGATGACCTTTTTTCTTCAATTTGAATTGGGTCATAGAATCAGAGTGGTTTGGTTTAGAATGGACCTTAAAGATCATGAGCAGGGACACTTTCCACCAGACCAGGTTGCTCAGGGCCCTATCCAACCTGGCCTTGAACATTTCCAGGGATGGGGCAGCCACAGCTTCTCTGGGCAGCCTGTGCCAGGGCCTCAGCACCCTCACAGTAAGAATTTCTTCCCAATATCCAATCTAATGCTGCCGTCTTGTCAGTTTAAAGCCACTCCCTCTTGTCCTATTTCTCCATGCCCTTGTGAAAAGCCCCTCTCCAGCTCTCTTGTAGCCCCTTTAGGCACTGGAAGGCAGCTGGAAGGTGCCCCCAGAGCCTTCTCCTGTCCAGGCTGAACAACCTGAATTCTCAGCCTGTCTTCACAGGAGAGGTGCTCCAGCCCTCTGAGCATCTTCGTGGCCTCATCTGGACTCGATCCAGGGGGGCTGTGCCCTTTTAATGCTGAGGGTCCCAGAGCTCCATGCAGCGCTCCAGGTGGGACCTCATCAGAGCAGAATAGAGAAGGGAGAAGAATCCCCTCCCTTGACCTGCTGACCACAGTGCTTTTCTTGCAGCCCAGGACATGCTTGGCTTTCTGGCCTGTCAGTGCACATTGCCAGATCATGTAGAGCTTCTTGTCAACCAGCAACCCTAAGTCTTTCTCCTCGTGAATGCTCTTGATCTTGATCTGCCCAGCCTGTATTTTGCTTGGGATTGCCCCAGCCCATCCACCTGTGTCAGGGCAATCACCTACCTTGGTCATCTACCAGTAATGTACCAGTCATTGTCTATCTTGAATCGTGTCACAAGTGAATCCTTCCAAAATGAAAATATACAGTTTTGTAATAACAACTTCTCTAACACTAATACTGGCCAGGCTTTGTAGCCTACAGACTTCTGTGTCATAGTGTTGACCTTAAATTTGTAAGTTGTGTTAACACCTCCTTTGACAAAGTATTTACAGACTTCACTTACTGCCTCTCATATAGTCAGGGAAATCAAATTAAAAGGATTTTTAAAAGGAAATACAAAACCTATAAAAGGTCTTTTTGTATTTTGGGACATGAATTCAATGTGGCTTGTCACAACAACCACCTGTGTGCTTGCAGGTTGATGACCTCCGAGTCATTAAAATTGAAGAGGCCCATTCAGAAGGCGGCATCTCTTACCTCTGTCTGTTGTAACTGTGGACTCTTTCACAATATAGGTGTTTATTAAGGAGAAATGCATACCTGAGAGAGATGATAATGAGCTGTACTACCACAGACCCACTTTTTATCCATTAATTATTTAGCGTATCCACAAGAAGACTAAACATCTAGACCAATTAGGTACCCACTATGTGTATGAAAAGTGTAACAGTTACTTGCCAGCTGCATACTTTACTCTGGAAAATCATCCTCATTATAAAATATTTATTTCTTTGTATAGACATAAATTAACAGAAATTGCAAGGCTTGCAAAAGGATCTAGTGGAGAGAATACCAAAATACCAAACACAATCCCACAGTACAAACAACAAAAATCTACATAAAAGTTCCCAATATACGGCACTGATATCATTTAAAAATATTTGTGCAGTAAGAACTAAAATGCAATGCTAAAGTTAAGTACTTGGTTTCACAGTTTCCATGCAGACATTTTACACCTGTCATCTTGCTGCCTTGGTTGGCAAACTCACAAGGTGCCCTGAACCCCTGTGGGATACTGCTGTGGGAAACACAGCCTCATCAGCAACAAAAACAGTTCAGCATGGTTGAAGAGAAATGAGAGCTAAGACATTGTCTGATGGCAGTCTTGGGTTACAATCATGAGAAATAAAAACTATTCATAGAGACAACATCAGAGGTAAGCCAAGCAGGCTGATACAAATAAGTGCATTCTACAGTTACACAGCAGATAAAGATAGGCTTTGTAAACATTGTAGGTGCATTTATGATTTACTAACCCCTTTGCATTAGTTAATTACTATCTCTATTTTCCAAAGTAAACAGCTTTTTTCCTAATGAATCATGATTCAAGTGAACTAAAATTACGACTGAAATGAAACTGACAAAATATCTATTTTTAGACCTTCTGCTGTTCTTGATTTGAATTACAAGTTGAATGTACCTTTTAGGCAGGCTTTTCTTCTGAAGACAAAGTTCTTTCATGGAAATATGGTAAGTATGATGAAAATTATGTATAATTTAAAAAATCTTCAAGTTTGGATACACATAGATCAGTTTTCCAATTGCTACATAATTCAAAACCAAAGTGGACAGATTTTAAGGACCCTAAATGTGAACAGTATTTAATCAAATTGATGTGGGACATGGAAACCTAAAAGGTCTTTCCTTACCAGTCACAGTTTTTCAAAATGCATTCAGAACTTGAAGAATAACACTTATGTATCCTTATGTATCTGTTGTCTGAAAAGTAAAYAGTTTTACATCRTGAAACAATATCAAARTACAATAAACTCTCAAGAAAGATGCTAGCACCAAAGATGCTTTGAGATTACACTGAACTTTTTAAAAAATGATCATTTATTTAAAGTGCACACTGCGAAATACTCAGTGCTTCTGATCAAGTGGAGTACAGAAACACCTCCAAACCCGTACTTGCAAAAGCAAAGTTCTCGGAGTACCTCAACTATATTGGTATGAAAAACAAAGAAAATCATTCCTTTCTAAAATGGAAAGTGGGAAACACYACCAAGGTTCTCCCTTTCAAATCAAAATCGGATATTTATGAAATAAATAAACGTATACAATAAAGTATGGTGAACATATTTAAAGAGAGACATGAACATGCATGTGTTTCCTCAGACATCTCTTGTTCGCTTTATTTTTCATCAAATCCCCATGGTAATATGAAGGAATATCTGTCCCTTATTAATCTCCAGGAAATTAGTGACAGCTCTAATACCCTATGTTATGCTATCACCCAAAGACATTATTTGGGGATTGGTTGCTCTGTATTGGTGCTTTACGAGCAGAGATGACTGAATTCTAGTTTACAGCTCTTTTTTTGTATTAAAAGGAAGGGTGGCTGCATTTAAGCATTCAGGAATGTGAGCATGGGTTGCTTTAATAAAGGCATGTTCTGTTGCTTTGTTACAGCTTTCAGCTGACTCTGCCAGCAGTAGAGGAGGAAAGCAGGAGGCAAACAGGCAAGAAGCAGTGTTGCAATTCCTCATTTACCAATCATTCTAACAAATACTCTAAAATGCTATGTATTCAGAAATTAATATGGTATAAGCCTGTTGAGTTACTTATGCCATATTTTTTGTGTAGTGAAAGCGTATTTTCTCAATTTGAAGMTATTTTGTATTATCTTTTTTTCTATACCTCTGAAATTTGCGTGTGAAATCGTGCCCTACTGCTCAATTCTAGGTAACTCATTTTTAGGCCTGCTTATTTCCTTATGATTTGGCTGGTAATGGCTGTTAGAAAGTGCTTGCACTATTGACTTTTCAGGACAAGCTTTGTTTTGGTGTTCAAAGGGCCTGATGATTGCACAATGGTATGAAAAGGGAGTAAATTTGGAGTCAAATTTAAAGAAGTGAATCTAGCTTTAAGCCCCAAGTGAATTCATTCTCTGTTCCTCTATTTTATGATAAATCAGCACTTCAACATGTTAGTCATGAAACTCTGATCGATATTGTCATAAACTGAAGTGGTGTTTGCTTTTTTTCCAGATCAGTAAAGCCGGTTAAAAAAAAGCTGATGCAGTCATTTCAGATTCATTGCCAGTTTTGGTTCGTTGATCACAAAGGTGAGCAAATGTGATGGGCTGGCAGGAGAGAATAAGCTCCACAAAGGCACATTTTTCCTGCACATAAAAGTAGAACAGTCTGCCACCTTACAAAGAAAGAAGAAACCCAACCCAATGCCAAAACAAAACAATGAAGGGTTCCACGTGCCAGTAACTGTCATTTCAGTGGGCAGACAGGCAGCTTCTAAGAATAACAGCTTTTATGTTAACACTTTCACTGGATGTGGCCAAAATCTTAATCCAAATCAGAGCATAGTGGCTTGCAAAAGCCTCTTGCCTTCTTTCACATGTACATTTTCTTTGATGTGAGAATTTTTTATTATATTATATATGAGTTAGCTAGTTAAATGGTAAATTATTCTATTTCAGGAATAATCTAATTTTCTAATCACATGACCAGTTCTACATTTTGAGCCCTAAATTGTCTCAGTGGATACATGGGATATTGATTGATAGCCTTCCAGATACCTAAAAGACCTATGAAACACTTTATAGACACAAATTTACAAGCATAACTAACAAAAATATAAGAATCCAGAATATTTGTCTCATTTGCAAATTGTTTCTTGCATATAAACCATGGCTTATATCACGCTAGYGGCAAAATATAGCTTGCCACAAGCCAATGTTGATATTTTTATCAGTAATCAGTTAATACTTCCTCAGAAAAGTGCCTTCTCTCAGAACTTGCATTATAAAGTATAAGAGGTTTTCATAGTGATTTGTGAGTCATGAGGTGTCTCTTTCTTCATCAAGCCCTAATGTTGACTTTTATGGACTGAGCTGTTCCTAAGCACCTCCTACCTGCTCCTGTCACAGGGTTCTTTGTGACTGTGCAGGGTAGTACAGTCCATGATACCCACCCGTGAGATCATATCAGAACTAACAGTATGGAACACAGTGTGTGTTTTCCTTTGTCTTACATAATGTCTGGTCAAGCTATGGTCTTTGAAAATGCTTTTTTGGTCTCTGTCGCTGTAACATGGTATGAAAGTTGAAAAATCAATGGAAAAAAGCATTAATTATTGATAATTGCTTCACAGAACTTTCTGTATTTCATTTCCTGCCTTAATGTATTCATGCTCCAATGTGCACTGGTCCCTCAATACCCTTAGTAAAACCATGGCCCGTGCAAATCAAGAGATAGTTTCCATGGCTTTAATAGGATCATGGCTTCATTTTGCTCAGAGGAGTTTTCATAATCACACCCTAAAGCAGGAGATGTAAAGCTGTGCAAGCCTCCAGTGACTTCAGTTCTTGTGGCTTTCGCCCCCTTCCCCCCCGCCCCCCTTTCTTTACTTTTTATTTCTGTACTTCTAAAAAAGGAAATCTGGCATGTGACTTTACACAATCTGTCGTGTAGGGCTTATAGCTTCCCTCAAGCATTCTTTTTTTAGCATGATATAGGTATATGCACTCATATACAATATGATATACCAGTATTTTCTTTCTTCTGTTATTCTGTATTGCGGAAATAGAATGTGTCAGGCATATGTTCTTTTGGTACCTTCAGCAAAGGATCTCTTTTTAATGAGCAATATCAACACATAAACCCCATTTTTTAGGTCCCTGAGAAACTCCTTTCTGAATTTCTTCTGCTGGTAGTTTTTTTAATCTTTWATCTTGTATGTGTATGTTCCTTGGGGAAGGGCCCAATTTTGTCTTCTTTTGAGTTTTTTTACAATTAGAGTGTATCAAGCACACTGATTAACACTTCAAATTGCTATGGACACACACAGAAGCAGCAATAACCCTACGTCATTACTTGTAAAGGGGATATGTTCTCAGAATATGAATACTGCCCTGAAATGGAAGGTTATCCCATACTTTATTTCTTTTCTTTCCTGCCTACAAATATGTCTTTTCCACACTTGAAGTTCCTGTTACAGGCCATAAACCAATGTCAAACATTGCAAATGCCAGCTTTTTCAGATGCCACTAGCTCACCATTCCACAGATGCTCTGTATGTACCCTATATCTGATATAGGCTGCATCATTAAGAGAGAGTTCTGTTTATCTAAAGGAATTCACAGAAGCTTAGAGCTAAGTTTGCATTACACCCCTGAATAGACAAGCAGAACGATCTTAAATTTTTTCTTATTGGTAAGCAGGCAGAGTGTGTGCTTCTAAAGCAGTCACAAGGGAACTAACACTGTCTTGCAGTATTACAGAAAAAACTCAGCTGTGGGTTCCGGGCCCAGCATGACCCAAAAAAGAAAAATTAATTGCTCTAACGCTTAGGTATGAGGAACCAGATGAACCAGAAACTAAAGAGTTTCAACAGGAATTACCAAAAAAGTATAAGAAAGTATCAAGTAAGAATTTCACTTAAGTGTTAGTAAGGATTTCATATTCCGCCTCAGAACATGGATGAATATTCCACTCGGGTAGTACAACAACCCCACAAATCTGGGTGAGCAATGTAACAGTTAGAGTAATAGGATCTACTTAAATTCAAAAGAACCTATAGATGAAAATTATATTTAGAAGYCATATGCTGACACAATGGAGTCACAGTAGATTAGGATTTGAAATCAGGATGCTCTGTTCCCATCTCTGCTATCAATATGCAATCTTGAACAAGTCTACCTCTTTCAGGTGTTTATGTACCTGCTAACTTACACCAGCCACGGTACAAGACAGACTGCTCTATGATTGTTCAGCACACACAGCCCTTGGCTTCATTAAGGCCTCCTCATTTTACTGGCACAACAGAGAGCACCACTGATAAACACCATTCAGAAGTGATTTCAGAAGCCCTTGATCACGCATACTGAAGTACTGTGTTCAAGTAATCACTCGTCTCAGTGGCTCTAGTTCTTGATTTGATTTACATGAGTTTTAGATATAACTGTGCTTTCTCACAAGATTTAAAACAAAACAGAACACAAGAAAACCACATCAGCTTTGTGAAGRAGAAATTAAAAGAGGCACAACCCCCCCTATTTTACAGAATTTGTTATTTTAAGGTCCTTGGAACCATTTTTTATAAAACTGTGGAAACAGAAGATATTATGCTAGTACTGAGTATTCCATGGTGAATTAGTTTATCTGGCAGCTGCCTGCAAGACTTAGAATTATAAGGAATCCAGTTAGAAATAAACAACTGCTCAATAAAGAAATATGTCAGGGGATGCAGGTGACAGAAGTTCGGAAAAACTAAACTTGTCACTCACACCCAACAAAATTGCAGCACTTGAAGATACCAAATCAAGACTGAGTCAGTAAAAAGGTCACAGAAATTGCTGAACAGAGAGCGATATGTTTTGTGTGCTGGGCTGATACTTACCGGCAAAAAAGAAAAAAAAACAACCCAAACAAATTTGAGTCTGATGTACATTAAACTAAAAAAGAAGCCCAAGGTATAACACCACAATACATGGATACGAAGAAAGTTTGGCAGACAAAAGGCAGAATGTAGCCAAGAACTTGGAAGAGAAGCAAAGGTAAAGCAAAGGTAAAGCAAAGGTACATTAGAAGAAGTTACATGAATGTTAAGTCAGTCAGCAGTTGTAGGTCTGTAAAGACCAAGGGTCATGTTGACACTCTCATGACATAGACTGATAAACATGGCATATGTCTTCTCTAGACAATAATCTTCACTTCTTTATATGTTTAAATAATCGAAAAAGGTAGCTAGAAAGAAATTGGCACCTTTTGTAACTGTAGACTTCTAAATAAAGAATCCAGAATCTCCAGTTAAATTTCCAGATTTAAAGTATCAGTAGCAACTCCAAGCTGTAATTATACCCTTGCTTGCTACTTTGCTTCCTTCTCCATGTCTGGTCCTGGATCTGTGTAACAGATGGTGAAGAGTTTTTCAGTGCATCCCAGAAAGGTAGAGTTTTTAGCTAATTTGCCTTTAGGATGACATTTTCGTTCTCCCCAAAAGCCAGCCAAAAACATAGAAAATAATTTATGTTGTGGGATAGGTGGTCTCAGTATTGCACAATAAAGTCAAGGCAATGAAGGTTAGAAAAAGAAGAGAATGCAGCTGGGAAAGATGAAGTAGAATTGCCTGTTCCACTGCAGCAAGAAAACTGGAGTTTAAATATGAGAGCTAAATTAAGAGTCATGCAGGAAAGTAAGCAACTCATTATCACAGCTAGAGGTGATCTGTATTACAGAATCAGCTCTAACAAGGGAAAGGGATAGATCCAAGCCCTGATGGCTTAGGTAGTACCAGTACTTGAATTCTCAAAAGTTCTCCCTCAGTATTCAGAGGTATGTGTGCACAGAATCAAGCTAACCTATTTTTCTGGCCAAAACCATAAGTGAAATGTTTATGTTTTTTTTCATTTGAGGCAACTAGCTTAAATTCAAGTGATTTGAAACATACATTTTTGCTTTTGGGTGTGTCAGTAGAAATGTGTAATGATACTGCAAGCATGGACCCGAAGTTAAACAGCACATGATGCAAGAGGGCCAAGGATGAAAAATGGAGTTACAACAAGGAAAAATCAGATGAGAAATCTGGTAGTTTCCATCATCTGTATTAGTGCCTTTAGAGACAAACATCCAGAACTGTCGTAGGCCAAAGTAAACTGGAGTGATGCTAAAGAGGTCAGGAAGGGTTATGAGAGAACAGCAAGACACAGAGAACATGTTCATGGCTTCTCAGGCTGACAGGCAGCTATGTCAAAGCTCAACTGAAAAAGACTGAAATTTCTGGATTATGTGGTTTTCCTTCTATCTGTGAGCCCACCACACTCCTAAAGAGGTATTCAAGACATAGGAACAAACGCCAAGACAATCACCTGTGAGAAAGGAACATTTTTTTTCTTGAGGTCACATAATGGGACATCTGAGTGCAGAAAAAGCATAAAATGCAAAAGCTGCAGAATAGCTTTCCACATGCCTTAAATCAAAGCCTGGCACTTTCATGTCATCACAGGTTTTAATTTCACAGTGAAACAAGTCCTAAAAATCACTATGCCAAGGAAAAGAAAGCAAGGAAATTTATCAAGTTATTTATTTTCATGGTAACAGAATTATTTTGACATGAGAAAAAGTCATGCATCTTCCCACTTCCTTTACATATAAGAGAGTGTGTCCAAATGTTTTCTGATTTCTTCAGCTATGCTAATTACCACACATCTACTTAAAGTTTTTATGCTCCCTTGTAAATATCTAGTATTATCCAGAGAGAGTCACACATTGCATGAGTAGGGGCCTTTACAATGAAAGTAATCCAAAGATTTCAAGGGCATTTGTTTAGCACTCCGCCAACATCTGCCTTCCCACTTTAAAACCAATCCTGCATCATACCAAGGATGATAAAAACAGGAAAACAGTAGTTCCAGAAAATAGGTTTGTGTTAAAAAATAATGCAAACATGCAAACAACGACCAGCTATGAACCCACATAAGCCTGGTCTAAACTACTTTACTCATGAAAGCTAAAGTATTATGACAGGGATTCTTTGTTTATTAAACTAACAAGTTATTTTCATCTGCACTTAGAGAAAGTTCATCACTTTTTTTTGGGTGTTGACTAACCACATGCTTTCCGGTCATTTATTGGAATAGATTTTACTCAGATTTTATTCTATAATGTTTATAACAAAATTTAAGCCTCTCTTGGATGCTTGTTTAAATGCTATTGTTAAAGCAGCTTATCTCTCCAGAGATTCTGGGCTTGAAAATTGCTCCTACAGAGTGTCATCCTTGAATTTGTGAATCAGGCAAAAACAGGCATGCAGAAGCCTCCTCAGCAATCTGACTGCAGCTTTTGCCTCCCTCTTTCCTCGCACAATTGTGCTTTCACCTTATCCAGCAGACCTGCTGACATCACAGACACTGAGATGTCATGGAAGCCACCGCTGCCTGGTGAGCTGCAGACCATTAAGCCTACTTGCTCACCACTGAAATGAAAAATAAGGAAGGTGCAGATAGGTAGGTGAATAGGAACAGAAAAGGAGTAATAAAAGTGCTACTGCCATAATTCGTATTTTTCAAGCAATCTCATCTCTAAGATAATTTTAATAAAAGAAAGGAGCATATTCCATCTCAAGGAAAAAAAAAGGGGAGAAAAGACTGTTTTCCTAGACTGCCATTTTCTCTGTTTTTTTTTAAAATTAACATTATTCAAAGACCTTTACTTTTTAAAAACAAGTAAGGTTAATCCTATGTGAAGCATCCTTAGCATGTTGTTTGATTTTTCTTTTCTCTACAACTGCAGACTATGCAGGTAATTACAGTGTAGCTGCTGCCTCAGCTATGGTGTTATGACTGGTGGGAGAACCATAAGGGAGAACTTTTCAAGGATGGCTAAAAGCCACTGGTTTTAGGCCCCATCCTGTGGCAAAACCTTAGGATTCTGCATAATTTTTATGCTCTAGTTTTACATCGTGCACACACTGGAGGATGAGGATATCTAAAACATAGTGCCCATTTGTTTTACTGCAATAATTTTGTGCTGGAAGCTGCAAAAGGATCATTTCCAGGATCACTATCAGTTGCATGTGCAACTGTAGGTGCATGGACAAAAGTTGTGGACATCAATCCAAAAGGGAATAAGAATCACATTTTAACAGAGTATTTTAGTGTGTATTAGCTGCAGAGATAAGAAATGCCCTCTGCATTTATTAAATTAAAATTTTTATACCTAATGGAAAGTCTGTAGTCATCTTACAGCTTAGCTGGTTCTTAAATCCTTGCTTGGTTATGAAAAAAGGATACACACATCCATAAATCACAGTTAGCTACATTTACATCAACGTTATTCACTTGCTTCTCAAACAAAGCCTTTAAAAGAGACATTTATTTCGTTCTTGATATGACCATCATGTCCATCTTTTCATAGTCCCCCTTAAAAGTAATCATCAGTGTAACCACCAAAACACACATGTAGATAATTTTATTTACATGAACTGAGCACTACCCCAAATTCTTCTTGGAAATGCTGTGCTGCAAAGCTCTGTATCATCTGTTGCAAATGCTACCGTAAGAGCACCCAGTGACCCCATCCCTCTGATATCTTCCTCTTCTGCTACTTTCAACAAAAGATCAACTAAGAGCAGTGAAAATTAATATGAAAAATAACATGAACAGAAAAATCACATCAAATTGAAGTGTCTTATATAATAGCAAGTGTTCTGTGTTTCAAGCAGTGGGTTGGAATAAGTTGAAACTCYGAACATTATCCTGGGGGTGGAAAGAGAAGCAGACATAGCTTATAAAGGCTGTACTTTTTATCCTGAGAAATTCAATGCAAGAAGGTCAATCTATTTTATATAGTCTGCATATTAAATGCTTAAAATATCACATAATCTATCAGTTCAGAAGAATCAGAGTATACAACCTCAAAAAGCACCAGATGGTAAACAAGAGTGTATAGATTAAGATAAAATATTCTAATTCTGTCATCTTGTGTTCATCAAATGAGAATGCTAATTTTGCCCTTATTTCTATATTTATGGCCCAACCTGATAATTTCTGATCACGTTTTCTATTCCTAAAATGTGGTCAATTAACACCCTTCTTACTAAGAAGGCTTTGCTAAATACATAAGAAGACAAAGGTATATCCTTAGTCACTTAATTAGTGACTTAATATTTTAAAGAAAGGTGAAAGTAGGGGGTTTTTTCTCATTATCTCCTTTCAGAAAACTTGTTGGATTTTCCACCTTATTACAGTTAATGGCAGGCAGATTCCTAGCACCAGAAGCATATGATATGAACTCTTTTTTTCAGCTCCCAAATAACCACCCCCCCCCCGCCGCTTTCAATTGGTGGATTAGAATAAAATGAAGCTGAAAACTATCATGATAGTGGGAAAATATGTAGAAAATAACATAAATAGACAGCACAGTTTAGGCCAAAAATAAAAAACAGTGCATGAATTCTTTCCACAACTATGTGAAATTTTCTGCATCTTTTTCATTTATTCTGTAGTTTATGAGTGGGTTTTTTTCTTACTAAGTATCCAGTTAGTTCATGTATATTCACAGATCCTTTCAACTACTGTTGATTGAAACATATAAGGAGTCTCTCTCTCCATAGTTTATTATTGGCATAATCATAGAATCCTAGGACAATGCAAGCCAGAGAGGACCTCGAGAGCCCAAAGTCTTACTGAAATCAGGGTAAGCCAAGAGATCAGACCAGATTATTCTGGGCTTGATCCACTCAGGTCTTGAAAATGTCCAAGGACAGAGACTACTAAGGCTAAAATAATATGGCTAATGATGTTCTTTACATGCTATTTTCTCTCCTGACTGCTTGATCCCCAAATTGACAGAGAAAAATGTAAAAAATCATGCACACACACACAGAGCAAAAAATGCTTTCATAAATGTAATCATAATGCTTTCTGCTCCCATAATATGTTTTTGGTTTATGTAAGTTTTTTACTACGAGGTGAATAAACGGACAAAGGAAAATTTGACATTTCTATGAATGAATATTAATTGATGTCGTGACAATTATCATAAAGAAAGATTCCTGAGTGGCATTAGTATGTGTTAGCACTGGGTCAGGGTGAGAGGGAAAAATTATTTCTGCTCAAAGGCTGAGAAAAAATGTTTTGCATTTCCACACCTCAGAAGCTATTTACATTTTAACAGCTAACTCAATCTCCTTAGACTTGTGACACAGCTCAAGCTACACACTGGYAAGCATGAACACCTGCTGTCTAACACTCATAAATTCATCTTAGATTTCACGTAGGAAATACAAGCAATTTTAAGTTAAATAAGTGTAATATAAAATTCTAAAACTGATTCATAGTAGCTCTCAAGGGAAACATTCTAGTCAACTGAGAATGTCCTAGGTCAAGTATGTTTGTACTCAAAAAGGTACAGCAGCTTTAAGTTGATTGYTTAAGTAGCTTTGTTTATTGGAAACAGTCCTTAGCACAGCTTTCGTTATTCATTATTTCATTTATTTCATGCACATCTTCTTACACCACATCTCTTACATAATTATCTCAAATCTCCACTGAAAGAYGTGAGTAACCGTATTTGGTTTCTCCTTGCTCTATTCCTCTTTCCAGGAGCACTGTCACAAATACAACCTGGCTAAAGAGAGTGAGGAGAACAAGGAGTCTAGGCATATGTGGTGTTACTTGTTTCGGCAAGAGAAGAAGCATTTCTTGGGTTTTTGAGCAACAGGTAAGGCAAGCTGTTAACATCCTTACCTCCTGTGACATTCTGTTGCACAGCTATTGTGCCATTATAAATTTTAACAGTATTAATCCAGTATTGCTATAATTCTGGAATTATATGATCACCTCTGTTGCTTGTAAAATAACATGCAAAGATTTCTAAATTATGCAGACTATTTCTTTTAATTAAATGAAAACTGCCTCAATATCTTTCATGTATATTGCTATTTAAGGCTACTGAACATAATACTCAATTTACACTTTTTTGGTCTCTTATGGTTAATGTTCTCAGGGTCTTCATTTGTATTACATTGCTATTACTATGAGAGGATATGATAGGTCATTAATATGAATAATTACCAGTTATGTACTATTAAATCTTGCATGGGATTATACTTGGATTTTAATGTACTATTAAATCTTGCATGGGATTATACTTGGATTTTAAGAGTAGCCAGTAGTATTTTACTAATATTCCATTGTCTCTCACGATAAATTTACTGCCTCTATGTACTCTAAGAGGCCTAATTAACAAATATAATTTGTTCAACTGACAGTCCTCCCAGACACTGAGAAACAATAACTTCTCTTAAAAACACTTGCAAAACAGTTTTTCAAATAGATAAAAACAGGTGAACCTATTAAGCCTTTATGGTCATGAAGCTCACCAAACTGTTGGTATTTCAGCAGTAACAAATATGAAGGTCTCCCCAAAAGATAAAAAAGCTACTGGTTCCATAAAATTATATTCTTCTTTACGTCTCGAAGTAGCAAAGGCAGTAAGTTTCAAGCRTATATTCACATTTATATTAACATGTTACTTTCAAAAACGCAGACTGGGAGAGTTTCTGCAAACCCTACTTCCACTCAATAGCACTTATTGATACACTTACAGATAGTTCCACAGGTTTTATGACATTTCTAACTCAGCATATGCTTGAAGTCTTTCCTCTTCTTCTATAATTCCAAGATATTTCCAGCTCACTTCCCGAGAAGAGATCTCATTGTCTAAGAAGAATTTAGGGAAAATTCTTACGTAAGGACCAACTGCTTAAAAATATTTCACCTGCCTCGAAAATTAGCAATAATAGCTATGAACAAAATAATGTTTTTAAGGGCAACAGTTTCCAAAAATTTACATGTGATGTTATGATTTTCAAAATAAAGTAGGGTAATATTAAAAGCAATCATCTTTGAAAAGCAAAACTAATAATTCCTCTGTGAGCAAAAGCTTTGGGAGCAACAGATTTCCAACTCATATAAACATATAAAAATGTGAAAATTACATATATTATATATTACATATATTATATATATTATTATATATATTATATATATTTTATATTATGTATCTATAAATATGAAATCAACTCTGCCTTTTAGGAGCACAAAAATCATTTCTCAGAACTATAATTAGCAAAGCCTGAGCTAAAACAAGCTCATTGGCTATGGAGGTTTGAGCACCTGACTAAAATCATGAACCGCTACTGGCAGACATAAAGGAACAATTTCATTAGTTAAAGGAAGATTCTAGCATGTTTTAGCTAGTGCGGAAACTCTTTCTCCAGCTATCCATGTTTCCCTTGAATGCCCAAGGCACTAGCAAATTTCTAAATACATGCTTTCTGTGACAACTTCCTGACAAATTAAAAAGTACAGTTTGAACTTGGGTCCCTCAATACTGTCATCTATCAACTCAAAATAGAACATCATTATCTCCTATTAGATTATTCTCCTGTTAATTAGACTAATCACTAGCTCAAAAACAAGGACCAACAGACAAGAAAATAGAAACTCTGTATCCTTTGATAATTTTTAAGGAGGGATGACAGGCCCTACCAAACCTTCCAAAATGCCGACTTCCTTCCACTAGTGTAACTCCAGCTGTGCTTCTAGGAGCAGCAAGCAGAACTGCTGAATAGCACATGCAGAATAACCTGCACAGCCTGAGATCTGACCAGAAATGCAGAGAGTGATGCATATGTCACAGGGTGCCTGGACTGTGCTTCCCAGCCAAGGCAGATATTCAGGAAAAAAAGTTGTAAAGGCAACTCTGTGACCAACAAAGACAGACTTCTTGAGCACAGAGCTCATTGGACTGGTACAGCTGGGAAATTGTCACTTGTTTGCTTCTACCCTGTCAAGGGATGCAGAAATTTGTGCCTTTTTCTGGGAATTAACTAAGGTTATAGCTCAATCTTTTAATTTGTGTAAACCAACAGAATGTGTATCATCAAACTTTAGCTACTTGAACTAAAAGAAAAACATTATGGTCTCTCCAGATGATCAGAGTAAGAAGACAAAAGAGTTACTTACATGTTCATCCATCACATTCGTTAGTGCATTACACACATTGATTCTTCACTCACTAAAGTAAACACCATATGGTGTTGAACATCTCAATGTAAAGCTCAGTGAGGAATCCAGTTAATGACTGCTAACAGGAATAATCAGGCAGAAGAGATAGCTAATAGACACTCACATCTGGAGCCAGTGAATGACTGTACTGCGCTGCAAGTGACATGTAAGTCTCTAAGGAAAAGGAAATCAAATTGATATTTCAGTACTATGGCCAGTTACACGTATTAGAGTTGTGAATAAACAAAATAATGAAAAAAAATAGTGATTCAGCTCTTCATCTGGAGAAAATTGCCAATTTCTGGCCTAAGCATCCAACCCTAGAGCGCATTGTTTAACATGGATGTGATATGAAATAAGGAATAGGTAATCATAACTGAGACCAGGAACAATTATGCTCCAATGATTCCTATGCATAAAGCTGCAGAAAAATATCATGGGCCAAATTAAGTGCTAACGATTTCATAATGATGGTCCCCAGCTCTACAGTAGCAGGATACAACTACAACGTTCTCTGGAATCTCAGATATTGGAGGACTAAGCTCCAGTCTGTGTCCATAAGTAAACTGCTGCCACCTGTCCTGTAGGCTTACTTCTGTTTGTAAAAGCTACAGGGACCTTTCATGCTTGCAGTCAAAGCAAGGTTTTTTTACTAGGGATCTGTGAGTAATTATTCCTATAGTTAAAAAGAAATTCAATGTACTCCAGAATTAATTTTTCTTTTACATTTGCTGATAAAATTAAAAAGGAGGGAATAAAATTTATTTTCAAGTATAATACTCTCATTTAACATAAGCATAAAGTTATATTTAGAAGATTCTCATCATTTTCATTATCCTTTTTACCTCCTGAACATTGTCAGTCTCAGATGTCCCTCTACTTTTTCTCCTAGTTTATGTTCTCTGCACTGAAGGGATTAACTTTTAAACTTATAAAGCCAAACTCAGGTATTCTCCTCCTAAATATTTTCTTCTTTAAAGACTTCTTCACAAGACTGACATATTTCCTTCTGAAACTTTTTAAAAAAGAAAGCAGCAGAAAGTAGCTCTACTAATGTCAGAGAACTACTCATCATGTAAGCTTATAGAGAATTTAGTTCATAATTATTAAAACTCTGCATTTGTCACAGCTACAGAAGCAGAAAAGGCTTCTATTCCAAAAAGAGTATCCCTCTGTGATGTTGTATCTACAAACATACAAATTAAACTAAGAATGAAACTAGACCATATTCACTGCAGAAACTGCAAAGGTGTCAAATGTGTAAAGCAATTCTTCAGAGGCACAATGCTGGAGCTTGTCATGGCAACTCTTTGCACTCCTTTTCACTGAATTTTGGCAAGCATTTTTAATTTTTTTAAGCATTTTTASTCCTTCCCTCCTAGCCTTTTTACCCCTTCACACAATATGAATGATATCACCAAAAAGTGAAGAGCATGCAAAAAACATCAGTCTGCAGCCACTTTGGATAGAAGACTGAAGACATATCTAGCCCATAAATGCTGTAGTGTTGATGTTTTCACAAGCACAGCAGCCCAGCCAGCAATAAAAGCTTTTTGTTTCCTGTAGAAGACATTGTATGTTGTTGAGCTGTTAATGTTTACTGAAAAGCTTTAGGCAAGACCCTGTTTAAAAGGCCTGAGAGGTCTGAGAGTTTATAATCTCTATTACTCCTGCAGACAATTTTATGCCAATAGTCTCCTCTCATACTTGCTTTCTAAAGACCCAGCTTGCTGCCCGTGCATCTTGCTACAGTCAAAGCATGCAGGTGTTCTGATTAGTAACAGGAGGATTCCTAAGATTAGGCTCCCAGAGTATCTTTAGTAAAAGGATTTAGAAAAAAGGCAGTCTTCTCCATCTGCACTGCAGTCACAATTTGTTCCACTCATAGTATTTGCTGTTCTGTCCATACTATGCTGCATATGCCATGAATATTCCAGAGTGCCTGACTGCTCACCAGCTGAAGTTTTGAGTCTAAAGCCCCTTTAACTCRATGGCACCATCAGAAATGTCTCTGTGACAAACCATGATGCATTAAATAATGATGCAATCTGCTGACAGRATTCTGTCAGCTAATAGGATTTCTGCCTGCAACTTTGAAATACCTGTGCAACTTTGAAATTGCTGCACAAGAGCAATTGTCTTAAAGGCAGCACCAATGTGCCATTTCTCTGTGATCAAGCACAGGGGTGAAATTGAAGAGTGGGATTTTCACAGGATCAGAGCCTGCCTCTGGCTCTTTTGTGAGTCCCATGAAACATTTCCCTGCATTTRGTGGGTATAAATGGTTGTTACTCTACCACAGCTATTGATTCCCCATAGGAGGTGGGATTGGTTGCCAGGGATGGCGCTGCTCCTTAGGTCACGTGGCAAAGGTACATGCCCCAGGACTGCAATTCTCAGACTCAAGTACTCCCAAACACTTAAGGACACAGGACATACCTGACTGCTGCAGAATYGAAAAGGGGGAAAGTTCACAAGGTCTATGATCAGAATTTCCTCAGACTAAAAATCCTATCAACATGCTTCATCCCTACTATGTATTATCATACTGTGCAGGTTTATTAAGAGTAACAYAGCTGCTGCTTTTGAACAGAGTCAGAGCTCAGACCTTTCATTTTGTTCCTCTTTTCATTCTTGCACAGGAAACAGAAGAAAATTCTTAGATGAGCATTTCAGACTACACAGATCAAAAGTAACACATGGGTGAAAATACGYTCCCAGAGCACTGGTACAAGGTGCTGCATATGAAGCATACCTTAATAAGTCCATGGCTGCCATTCCAAACATTTCCTTAGTGTATCCTCATGGAGAAAATGTTACAGAAATGTAAAACCAATAAAAGGGCTAAATAATTATACTGKAGCCTATGTCTGAAACATAAATTTTATTCTTTTGTACGCTTTTAGTGAATAAAAGACTGTGTGTCAGGCACAATAGTTTTATATCTTAAAGAGCTGGGGAACACAATCTGTAGCTCCTTAGTAAACATACAGCAATTGCAAACAGCAAATTGGATGGAGATTAAGTTAGACAGCAGTGACAAGGATGAATGAAACAAATGCCAAGTCATTACCAATGGCTGAAAAAAACAGTGAAGACTTCACTGGTTTGTTAGTTCAGGTTTATCAGCATATTTGTCAAAGTAAACAAAGTACACTGCCTAAGCTGGCTGCTCTTCACAGCCTCTTCCTGCTGTGAATTAACAGCATCACTCTTTTCTTTAGAGGTAGGGGTGCTGTTGGGGAGGAGACTACCAGAGGGATCAGTAAATATTTTACATGAGCAACTCACTTATATATTTGCAGGGAGAAATCTCAATCCTGCTGTTGGGAATTTGGCTCCTAGTACTTACAGAGAAAAATTGGGACCTACAACATTTTTATTATAGTAAATTATAGCTTTGTTATTAACCACASAAAAATGGTAAGACGAAAAAGTTCAAGTGCTGTACGAACAAGGAAAGCATAAAGACTAGGTAGGTATGTTTATTTCTATATCTATAGATGAGAAAGGCAGAGCAAAATGTGGAAAGAAGGGGGTGAATATGTTCATGCATAAGCAGTGTTCTTTCAAAGGCCAATGCAGGACCTAAAAGCCATGTAAAATGGATGAAAATCCTAAGCTTTATGGGCTTCAACACTAAACACACTATCTAAATAATGAATGAGATCGTGTCAATATTCTGCTCATTTTATTCAAAAGGCAGAGACTGGACTTGATCAACACTAAAATATGTCATAGACAGAATGGGATATATAATGGAATGGGAACTGATAACTGCATTGCTATCAATCAGTTGCTGAAAGCAGTGCTCAAAGCATTGGCTGTAGCTGCCTTGTGCCAGACAGAAAGCACAACTAGGAACAGAAGATGAGAGGAACGCACTGGACTAGGCACCTTGCGAGAGTTCCCCAATGGAGAACTGTTGCATGTACRTAAATGAATTAGTTCAGCTTGGGATTTTTCTCCCCTTCATGTCTTTCCATTGACAGTAAATCTAGAGGTGCTGTTGCATTGGATAGTTAAAAAGCTGTCATGCTGTGTGGCTTCATTTTCATGGACTATTTAACATAGTAGAGGACAGTGCATCATTGTGTTCAACACTAACGTGGGGGAAAAACTCTTCTGCAGATGCAGCACACTTGGAAAATTTGRTATCTATATCATGTACAAGACAGATTTCTGGTTGTACTTACAGCCTTGTCTGTGGTCACATCCAGCCACAAGGAAATTCAGAACAGTGCCAGCACAACACAAAATCTGCAAGGTCTAAGTCTATTTTAGTACAGACTTAACCAAATTTTCTTTAAAGCTTATTCCCCATTTCTTATCTTTATAACATCTGAAATAATTTCACACAATCACAAAGGCGTAAAAGTAAATTTAAAAAATAATAAAAATAGAAAAAGGCGCACGGATAGAATGCCTTTAGCAGTGCTGTATAACCACTCACAAGCACTCTTGGGTAATGAAATGATGTGTCTGATATTGGAGAGTAAACAGGGCATTTTATTGAAAGATGGTACAAAACAATARTATTGATATGATATGGCAAAATTAATAAGTACATGATAAAAATCTGTAAAAATATACACTTCCAGACTTCTGTACTCAATAAAATTGCTGTTGATTCATCACCTGCTGTAAGATAACTGAACTGATTTCAGTAATTCTTTATTGCAACCTACTTGTGCTTTCCCAGGCTATTTATAGGAAAGACATGAGTTTCTGCAATTATACTTCGTCATTTGAATAAGACTAGTGAATTTGAACCCTGCTTTTTTTTCTGTATAACTTGAGAAGCATGCAACGATACAAATTCTTTTCCTGATTACACCAATCATTCAATCTTTAAGAAAAAAAATGTAATTTGTTATGATACAATCATGTTTTAAGGAAAATATTRTATTCATTTACTCAAATGAGGTCTGGTTTTATCCGAGGAGGGAAGACATAATGAAAAACCTCACAACCCGTTCATGCTTTCATAGTAAAAAAGCACCACTGAATCAAAAAACCTGTTAAAGGTTACAAGGAAATGCATGACACGAGTTAACTTGTATTTACAGGTTACCTACCCTTGAGAAATAACAAATCCCCACCTGTTTTCTTTAAGCACTGCAAATTTTTCTTTTAAGAAATCACAGAATATTCTGAGCTGGAAGGGACCCACAGGGATCATTGAGTCCAGCTCTTAAGTGAATGGCCCACACGTGTTCTGAACCCATGGCCTTGGCAGTATTTATTAGCACCATGCTTTAAACAACTGAGCTAATCACAGTGGCGTAAGACAATTATATTCAATGGCTGGGAGTATCTCAGTGTCTCTCCTAAAAGAAAAATGGGCAAAATTCTGCCCTTATGTCGGTGTTCACATGTTACATATGTACCTGCTGAGCATTTATGCCGTTATCAGTTTAACACCGCAATCATAGCCCGGTGTTAATAATTCAACATAATGTTATATACAATTTCCTGGTACAAATGAGCCCTGATTATAACCATTCACATTTAGATTCCCATCTGCTACTTGCGATTCCTGTTCTGTTTGTAACATTTTTCTTCAGGTACAGTGCTGCATTGTAGCGGCAGATCTATAATCATCTCCCTTCACAGCAGGCAGTGGGAGCACCTCATGCTTTTGCACGTCTCAGTAATCATTTAGTCATATACATTAATAGTGAATGTATGTGCCCACTTACCATCTTGTTGTAAAAATTTAAAACAATGAACAGTAAATTGGATACAATTGCATCTTTAGGAAAAATAAAACAACACAACAAAAAAATATTCTAAAGGGAAGGCAAAGAGGTTTTTTGAGAGCATAAAGCTGTCACGACAGGTGACTCATGTTGGGCTGCATTAGTCATATCATGGCACATTATATAACCAGAGGCAATTGACACAACATAAACTGACACATCACAACATAGCTTGTCAGCAGCGAGATGTATAAAGCTAGGCTTTTTAAAGAAAATACAGGGAAGAAAGTTTTGTGTGTTTTCTAAACACCACTCAGGAGGACAAAAAAATGGTGTGAAACATTCTGTTGTGAGTTATATTTTTGCAAGAACACATTCTGCTACCCTTAGTATTTTGAGCATTTGAATTGAGTAGACTTATTGATCTTGATGGACTGAAGTCAGCTGAAATCCCACATAGCTTAATGCCTTTCTTTAACAGCAAAATGGGTTAGGCATATTTAGCAATTTTATCGTTTTCATTTAGATACCACATTACTGCCTGGTCTCCGAAACGACCTCGTGATGCTCCCCTGGGTTAAAGTGCAGCTACCCGGCTGCATAGACCCGGCTCACGGCTCTGGAGAGCCCACTCAGGCCGCTCTGTCCCAAAGCACACATCGGAGATCCCGCAGGGAGCTGTAAATCCAGCCGGGATTTGCCAGCGGCGCCCTGGCCGAGGGCCCCGCGGAACCGGCCGTGCCCGCGGGCCGGGCCGGCGTGGCCGCGGCCCTGAGGGGCGGGAAGGGCGGCCGGGCTGGCGGGCAGCCCCTGCCRGGGCAGCTCGGGGTCCTGCGGGGCAGGGCCCTCCTGGCGCTGGTAGAGAACTGGGAGGGAACAAACCCCAAAGGGGCAGGAGGGAGAGCCGAGMACGCTCCCGTGTCCGTGCCCAGCCGGGCGTGGTCCCTGCCGAGCCACGGGCGCTGAGGGGGCCGGAGGCTGCCCCCGGCCGCCGGTGACAGGGCGGGATGTGTCCCCGCAGCCACAGTCCAGCCGGAGCTGCTGGGCTGCGGACAGGCCGTGTCCCAGGTGAATCAGACACCACATCCTGGCCAAACCCTGGGAGCTGCGCAAGGCTTGCTGCTGATGGGAATCACAGAACGGTTTGCCTTGGAAGGGATCTTACAAATCCTTTAGTTCCAACACCCCTGCCAGGGGCAGCAACACCTTCTGCTAGACGAGGATGCTCAGAGCCCCATCCAACCTGGCTTTGAACAGTTCCAGGGAGGATGTGTCCACAACTTCTCTGAGCAACCTGTTTCAGTGCCTCACCGCACTCACAGCCAAGGATTTCTTCCAGATATCTAACCTAAATTTCCGCTCTTTCAGACTGAATGCATCACTCCTTGTCCTATTAGTACAATTCTTGGTGAAGAGTCAGCTTCCCTGTAGGCCCCTTCAGATACTGAAAAGCTGCTAAGAGGTCTCCATGCAACCTTCTCTTCTCCAGGCTGAGCAGCTGCAATTCTCTCAGCCTGTCCTCGGAGGGGAAGTCCTCTTAGCCCCCTTATCAACTTCATGATCCTCCTCTGGACTTGCTCCAATAGTTCCATGTCTTTCTTATGCTGGGGATACAAGAAACGAACAGAGTATTCCAGGTGGGGTCTCTCAAGAGAGTAATAGAGGGGGAGAATCACCTCCCACAGCTTGTCCACACTCCTTTTGAATAATCCTGCCAGCCCAGGAGCCGCTGGTTTCCCTCTTCTGTAAGCCACATATCAATATTTTCATATGGGGCTGCAATTCAGGAGGTACAGACTTCAAATGGATGTGGAAGTGAGTCTGTGTATCCGCACAAACATCTCTGACGGCCTCTTGAAGGGAATGGCCACATTTCAGCTGTGTCAGGGAATGACAGAGTTCTCCTCAGAGCCTCTCTTACAGTTCACTGGGCTAATCTGGGTACTTAATAAAAAATGTACTGTGACAGCTCCCAAATTCCTGCTCTTAGCATGATGAACTTGAAATAGTTTATCATCACTACTATTTCTGGCATCATCTCTGAGCTTCACGGACACATAATTAGAAGGCAGACTGGTGGAGGCCAGATTGCATCATATGCTTACACTCATGAACATACAAAGGAGGTTTTTTTGTTGTCTGTCATTAAAAATCTGTCTTCTTACATAGCCTCTTCAGAGGATTACAGTTAAATGCTGGAATACAATTAAATAGGAAACAGTTTTGAAATGCAGCTGTTCAAATTGCAAACCAGAGCACACATACCCCTTAGAGATTAAACACAAGTCCAGTTCCATTTTCCAAACCTGGAAAACCTCAAGCCTACATATTAACACATCAAGTCACAAGGTACATCTGACATAAGACGGGAAAATGCCAAGCTTAGGAACGTAACTTAGTTTATCCTAACATGCACACAGCCCCAGTGTTCAGTCACTGGCTCTGCAGAAATGTCAGGGATCAGTGGTGGGACAGGGCAGGGAAGCAATATGTGGTACATTATGCTGAACCTCAGTGTATTTTCTCAATTTCCCATACAGCAATCCAGTCACCTCTGTGTGAACACAAATGCTTAACCAAAATCCCAGTCCAGGTGAAGTTTGGAGAGAATCTGAAGTGAGCCTGGAAGTTTGCAGAGGACTCTGCTGTTCCCAGTGAGTGCAACCATTTCAGAATACAGAGACCTCACTACAATCTGCCTGTCCAGGTAGGGGTTTATTTATTGGTCATGGCTCATCCTTCCTGGCAGAGGAAAGCGTTTGGAAGGCAGGAAAGGCTTAAGCCGTGGGGTGCTACTTGGAACACAGGATGTCGCTTTTAATATGATAAGCAGTGGCAGTCTCTAAGGTAGATAAGACCAACCTTCTGATATACAGTGCTTACCACAGGTCCACCTGTGGCAYGGCCCAGCTCCTCCCTCCTTGCTTGGAACTTTATGAATTCGGTAGCACTTCTATAATGAAAATAACAAATAATTAATGTGAAAAGATACTCATGTGTCTTTGCAAATAACATGAGGTCTCTTCTATTTTTCCACTTTGACTATATTCAATGTTATTTTTTGGAATCACAAATTGTTACAAGCAAAAAACTGTAGAGCATTTTTCACTTATCACATTAGTTTTCTTGTTTTCTTTTCACAGAATCACAGAATATTCTGAGTTGGAAGGGACCCATAAGGACCATCAAGTCCAACTCTTAAGCAAATGGTCTTTTATAAAACCTTTTTCTAAATTAAGATAACACACTGTATCTTGAAAATTCTCCAACACCCAACATACTGTGAGTGCTGTTCACTTTTGTCGAGCTGAAATTAATTGCATGGTTAGAAACATCCTTTCTGTAAATCATTCCCTTAGAGCCTATCCATTTTAAAGCCCATGCTGTTCAGAGGGCTGCAATACACCCATTTGTGTGTGCTCCTCCTCCCTTGATCAGGTACATAGCAAATACATGGACACTGTAAATACGTGCATTTGACCATCAGTACAACACCTGAGCGTGTACTGTGCACTTCCAATCCAATCATGCTTCTAAAGATGAACATGAACTTGAGCAAAAATAACCTGAAACAGAACTATGTCACCCYCGCATAAGGCTTCAGCATTATTTACAAGAGAAGCCCTCTGGAGAAAGAGCCTTTCTTTTATTTGTGGGTTTTTTATTTTATTTTTGGTATTTGTAATGGTAATAGAGAAGAGGAAAAAAAGCTGTGGCAATGTGATCAGCCCRTCCTAAGGGCAATGTCTTTTTACTCATCAGGCTATATTTAGAACCTTCACTTGCTAAAAACACTGTCACCTAAAATGAATGTACAGAAGAGGCTTTGCATTATACACATGGCCTGAAGCATTTATACTGTAACATCACAGCAACCAAAATGAAAGTGTGATTGTGCAGTCTAATATTAGTTAATTCGTACCAGTTTCATACAAATTTTAGCATTTAGCATTCATTTGCTCTTTTGCTAAGGAGCTCCTCCTCCATTTTGTTCTCAAATAATGTGCCTGTTCTTGCTCAAAGGAGTATCTGTGCCAAAACACCATGCCCTTTTGCAGTCAGAAGGATACTAATTTCAAGACATCAACAAATTTAGATTTTCTACAATAAAAACAGTGCTCAGATCAGACATAGGAACACTGGGCTTATTCTTTAAGTTGTTTTTTTGAGATTTCTTCCTACAGCAGAAAGTTCAAACTGAAGAAGAAAAAAAAATTATTTGTCACCTTCATACATCACACTCACATACAGCAGACTTTAATTGCAAGTGCAGGGTTCTCTCCCCTGTCCAGAATCATCTCTTTTCTTTCATGAATCCTCTGGATACCTTTATGCACATCCAAAATTCATTCAGAGATGAAGGAATGAAACTGTATTAACCACATGTAACTCTCTGTTATTAACAATTTGGTACGTTGTATCCTCTAATCATAAAAGAAAATAAAACTTGAAATAATTGTATCCGCAGTTTTGTCCCCATGTCTCAACATCCTGAGTGCTTGGACAGCATGATGCACATTTCGATTGCTGAAGGCCTTTGAGAGGCCATAAAACAAAAATAGAGAAGTCTGTAATGTATTTTAGTTTGGAACAAAAAATACTTTACATGGATAACACATTGCTAGAAAAACAAGCTCACAGAAACAGGGATATTACCTCCCCAAATCACAGCTTAAATTCACAGTGTGGTCTCCACTTCTTTCTCCAGGTAGCCATCTTACTAGGATGGAGGGTCTATGGATTCTCTCTGGGATGAAAGAGACTTGACATGTACTGTTGCTTCAGTTGATGAGGACAGAATTATTCAATGTAACCGTATTTATTGTTTGCCAATTGATGTGTTGTTAGGCCAGAGAATCTAACCCTTGTGGAAAACAAAACTTATGAACTACTGAGCTCATTGACAATTTCAAAGCATTGCATTTGTCCTGATCTTTGTGCCAAAAACCTTAAGTCCTTATATTCTGGAGGAACTGTTTATGCAATATTTCACTTCCAAACTGAAAAAATTCACTTTAGATACTGCTCTTGAAGAAAAAAATATGTCATTTGTACTCAGTTCTGTATGTATTTGAAACCACATGGAACAAACTCAATAGTTTCACTAGGCCTTAATCCTATTCCTGATAATAATAGTGGCCAGTATATGAAATCCTAGCATTTCATCATGCTCTAAAACTTTTTTCCTACAGTGACTGCATAAATTTACTTTAACACATATATTACTGCTTAGGCAAGAAGTAGGGCAGACAACTGAAATAGCAAAATCTGGAGCACATTGAACTAGAAATTGAAGGGTCCCCACACTTTAAGCAATTGTGACTTGGACCRTGGCAGAATTATGCTGGGGATAAGAACTAGTCATTTATGCAAAAGACAGTAAATGCTTAATGGAAAAAGTTCAATACCCAACAGAAATATCCAAATGAGTGAACTTGACTAAGCTGAAAGGTGGGCACTCCAAGAGGAACATTCCCTTCATTTTGTATGACCCTAGGAACAAAGCTCTGTCACTTCCAGTGCCCTGCGGAGCTCTTTGAGATCTAGCTTAGATAAGTCAGCATATTGACATCATTAAATAAATTAAATTACATAAATTAAACCATAACAATGTCCCAAAATAGCACTTCTATGTCAGCCACAACAAGTATATTCCAGATTTTCTCCATGTGCTACAATACTSCAGACCTCAGAATAATGGCCTTTCAGCATGAGTACATCACAGAGAAAGGCACAGGCAAAGACTCTTGTCACCACCTTTTATGTAACCCAAACAGAACTACTTATCTCTTGTTTACAGTGAAAATGTTTAATGAAAGAGCACAGTTTACACAAATGAAACAGGCTAGGATCAGTAAGAGATTAATTAGTGTTTTATAATAAATTCTTTATCTCCAGTATTTAGTACAACTATACTGGTCACGCATCCCCTTCATCTTTCAAACACAATAGAACACATAAGGGTCAGCTCRCTTCTGGGTCCAGTATTTTCTGTAGTATACATCAGTCATGCCTTGAGCCATGCTGCAAAAACCTGAAAAGTTGATTTCTTAGGGATTTCTCTGGTCTGTTGCAATAAGGACTCTTCCCCTTTGTTTTAATGAAACCCCCTTAGAGGTGCACACCATGCAGGGAGCTGAAAGCCTGGATTAGAACAACTATCCCATGACTTCATAGGGAAGTTACAAAGCCTTCAACTTGTTCCAGAAAATATTTTTTCTTAGAGCAAACTAAATCAAAATACGAGACTCTCCAAACTGTCAGGGCTTTTTTCGTCCTAGACTTGTATATCTGGGTCATATAGTCATGTAACATCCTTGGCTGTGATCACAGYTATTGATTCCAGTGCTGAAAGTGACAGAATAAATGCTATATAATAACAACAGTGCATGAAACAGCAAGAAGGGTAGACCAGGTCAGACTTTAATTGGTAAGCACATGCTTGCTGAGAGCAACGGCAAGAACACTGCCCTAAAAAAATGAAGACCTTTTTTATGGCAAGTAGTTAACATCTTAAAAAAGTGATCTCCTGACTGAGAAGGACTGTAATTAAAAAATATTATTACAACTATTAATAAATGCTAAATTATATGTTATGTTAATATTACAATTTAAAATATTTTTCTCTTGCATGCATAACCAAGAAAGTTAGTCCAAATTATTTACTAAAATAGATTATTTAAACAGGATTAAATCTCTGGGCATCAGATACTGCTGTTCTGCATTTGATTTTTTAATTTGGTTTTTCAGAAAGGAAGAAAATTCTTTATTGTTCCCTCACAAAAGAGACATTTGACCTGTGTTAGTAATGGTAGAAATGGTCCTGTTTCCAGTTCTCATGTGTTTTGTGCTGGTCTTTCCCCCAGAGGTCCATAGATGCTATGGTGCTTCCCAAATTGATGTTTGTCTTCTATACATTTGAGATTTGATTTATTGATTGCTCTGAAAATGAGGACCAAGGATCAAAAATAGTGTTTTGTGCTAAATAAGATCAAATCATTTGGGGTAATGRCTTTACAGGCTCAGTGGCCCATATCACAAAGGCAGTTTCGTGCTAGGGTTACTTGACAGCTGGTGTGCAACTTCCATGTGTTGGATGATACCAGTGGGGCTGCAAATAACTAATTTATAGATTACACTCATCTATGATTTTGAGTAAAGAGCCAAAGTCCACTAGTAATCAGGAAAGATTTGGGGTTACCATTTACACAAGCGCTTTCACTTCAACTGTAATATACCATACAGGTGTCTCCAACACTCAAACAAAATAACTTTGCCAATTACAAAGGCTTTTAGTTATGCATAATATATTGAAATAGAACTCACTATTTGTAATATAATGTTGATTTCTTCAGAGCTTTATTATYTAAAATATAATTTGTGGCAAAATTTTAGTATCAAGGGTTGTACAGAATGGACTATAGCCAGAACTATTGTGGTTTAGGGCCTATTTTTATTATATAATAAAATAATCACAAGTAAAAATTACAGTGTGACTTTAAAATGTAAGATCAACAAATATAATTCATTAAATTCTGTAATTAAACTAGCCATCCTTACAGAAAAGTAGTAGAAAATGAAAGACGAGCAGCAGCTTGGGCACCTGTTAAAATTGGTTTGTTCAGGACAGTGCTCTCATGTTTCTATTAATTATGCTGCATAAACACAAGCAGMACTGATTAGAGACAATCTGCTGAACACACTGTAACAATGGCACAATGGCATCTAAACGCTTTATTTTATCTTTATTACCTCAGGGTAATGAATTGTAATGTAAAGAGCTGATGAGTAATTAAACTCATCAACTGTGGATTCAGAGATATTTTTAGTGTCATATGATGGAAAATCCTCTCAAGAGTAGCGAGGATATAGTTTCACAGCATATATTATATTCCTTACCAGGTCCCATGAGGAAGCACTTCATACTGTTTCTAAATGATGAAATTAGGAACGAGCACTGTATCGATCTCCATTTTTTATTTCTTCCCTGCACAGGTTCAAAAACATTAGAGAACTTCTTGGTGAGCTAAAGCCATTTTGTGCTTGCTGAGTGCCAGCTGGGATAGAGTAGCTCTTTTGCCCACAAAAAACACATGTTATCAGATGATGTTATTAATGTAGCCAAGGTCCATCCTAAACTCTTTTTATTGCTCCGAAGTATTCCTTCTAATTTCCACTTTAAATTCATCCAAGACTAGTTTATACATCTTTGTTTATATATCAGCCTTTCATGAAACAGCAAATCTCCTTCCTTGTTCTGAACTTCTCAAAGCAGTCAGACAGTGGTGCAATCACAGGCCCTTGGGGCTTCGAATCTGCTGAAATAAAAAGTTTGAACTCTTCTAGATTTCACTTAAATGAAATGCTCTGTTGACCCCAGATGGACTTTTCAGTACATACTCCACTCCTACCTATCCAACAGTACTCCAAGTTAAATCTTTCTAGTGCTTTTTACCACTATTAAATTTTAACCACAATTAAATTTCATTCATCTCAGAGGGAAATACCTGTTCTTAGGCAATCTGGGATTTTTTATAAGGTTTTTTTTTAAGCTAAAGAAGGTTAAAGAGGGCAACTCAACAAGCAATTAATACACTTCAGTCCTTTTCCTACTGAGGAACTTGAAGCTTATAAAGAAAAATCTTTGATTAGTTCCCAAAAGCTTGTCTATACACCATCTGTTGTATTTTGTCCAAGTTTTACCAAGAGAATTTCTTAGAGCATCCAGATCTGATATTCCAGTCTTCTGTTGTACTGACATTGGTTCACATTGGGGCATTACAGATACAGTTTGGTTAAGGGCCCTGAAATGAGTATTTATTACAAACTATAAACATAGGAAATGGAAACAGGACACTGTAAGCAGACAATAGGAAATTGTGCAAGGCAGACTGACACCAGGGGCTACAAAATGAGTTACAGCTACTGCAAACGGTGATTTATCATAATGGCAAACAAAAATCAACAATAACCTGCCTCTTTTGGCACCCTCACAGCATGCAGCAATAATAATAAAAAATAACCCAGAAACCACTTCCTACTTTCTTAAGCAGGAATGTCAATGTATGTTTGGTTCTATATCCTGACCCTCCTACTGAATGGGCATTAAGCCCAGTTACAGCTTCACAAGTGAGCCAGGCCCATCCCTGCCGAGCAGCACTGGCAGACAGGAACTGAGCTACAGYAGAGAGCTGCCACTCAGCCCTGCCCTGCGAGCTCGGCACCCCTCACTTCATGCACACACCTGAGAGCCACTGGAGAGGACRTGGAGCAGGCAGACCTCTTTTGAGTGACAAGCACATAGCTCAGAGAGGGAGATTGAAGGGAAAAATCATCAGTCATATGGGAGCTGGCAGTTCTTTTCACTGCTTCTTGAACCTGATCATTGTATACTTCAGCTTCTTTATCCAGCCTGATGCTGCCTTCATATTGCTTTGGGGACTATTCGTTCTCTCAGTTTTATTCAGCCAAATGTCTGCCAGAAGAACTATCAGTGAGAGTTTATGCTCTTTGCTTTCAATACCTGAAATGAATGATTAATTGTTTCAGACATTATCTACCTCAGGCTTGGAAATCCAGCTAAAGTTCCAAACAGCCTACTAAGCATTCACTTCTTTCATATTATGTCTGTGTTCCAGATTGCATCTCAGAGCAAAAATATGATTGCTTGGTGATTCAGCAGTTTCATTCCAATCCTTGAACTTTGCAAGAAACTCCACTGTACTGTASAGTTTTGGTCTATTTCTCATGGCTTTGTAGGCATCCAGGGAAAAACAACTTCTGTCTCAGTGGGGTAATCTTGAAGAGCAGCTGACATCTCCAGATTAGTGGGTAAGACTAACAAAAGAGACATCTTCCCAATACAAAGAGCTCTGTATTAGTGCTAAACTTCTAAACTGCAGCATCATGTACATCCATCGTCTAATACAGAATGTACCTTTCTGTATTTTTGTTACAGCTTTGTCATTACTTCTGCATTAATCTCTCACAGATGTTCTAGATATTGTCCTGTTCCTAACAATATTCCATTTATCTTGCTTCTTTTTGGTTTGTGGGTTGTTTGGGGTTTCTTGTGGGTTTATGTTGGGATGTTTTGTTTTGATTTTTTTGGGCAGAGGGAGTCTTATTCCAGTTCATTTTGGAGCTGAATAATGAAATAAAACATAGATCATTCCACAGAAAATTACTAGAAATGTTCTATTGCTGGCTGATCCTGGCCAATACATTCAGTCTGTGTTTTGAAATCACCTTACCTGTGAACAGGACCAATATTTCATAGTATAACAGCTGAGTTCTTAACTGTGTGAGAATAACACCATTTAAAATCAATGCATGATTATTCATTACTGAGACATTTTTGTTATATTCTATTTAGAGAACTCTCACCAGTGAGAGGGTATTTCCATCTGTAATAGCCTCACCATGAGAGAGGAATAAAACTGACTTTCTGACAGTGGATCTTCCCTGATCAAAGCACTTTTTCCAGTCAGAAAATATATTTTTCAGTTCTTCAAGCAGACAGGACTTCACATCACATCTTTGCATGAGACTGAAACAATAACATGCTTTGTTACGCTGCAGTATTGAGAGATTAAGACTTAAAAACAAAAGTATATTTTAGTGCATTTATCAAGAACTATATTGTGATTCTTCCTCTGCTGCATATAAGAAAAATGTGCTAAAAAATGCACATGGGTCACTGCATACAGTAGATGAAGCATAAGAATGGGAGCTGTGTTCCTCTACATCCTAGTCCTAGCTTTGACAATCATCATCTTGCTTCAGGCAAATCACTTGGAACTCTTTGGTTGCAGCTTCTCTATCTACAAAATAATTAAAAATATTTTATTGTGTAAAGCTCTCACCATAAATTAAAGGCTAAGGGAACTATTATGTCTGAATTAAAAGGAGCTGAAAACAATTTTTAACTGCAGATTCTGAGCCAAACTCAGTCCAGTGGTAACCAAATGTAATCCAGATGAAAACCACCAGGATTTCATTAAAAGCCTCACAGAGCATTTTTTTGACTGCATAAATTGACAGAGCAACACCAGGCCCAAAATGCTCAGCTAATTAAGCAGGTTTGTAGGGATATAAGATTATAAATTGATGTGCTGGGTAATAGACCTACAGCTGAAATTAACATTCGTGTGTGTGTTTGTGAGATAAGAGTTTAACATTTCCGACRTTTCATTGCAATAGCTGTGCCTTCCCATTCTGCCACCGGCTTTTTCCCTTCTCTGCAATTTCCCCAGTTTCTCACATATTCACAGACTCCTAATGCCCCCTTTCAAAAGGCAGTGCTACRCATTCAAGGCTCATGGAAAAGTGGAAGTATATTGAGTGGTCAGCTGGTCACATAGGACACTCACTGCACCTCAGTCAGAGAAGGCACTACAGAGCACACAAGCACAAAAGCACCTGCAGACTGCGTAAGTCTGGGCTTATATATCCACRGTGCCACTGATTTTTGCTCCATTTTATTTTAGAGAGCTTTCTTCATTCCGGCTAGCATAAGATCTATTTACCTACTTTGGTTTTTAAAAGGTCACCTTTTCCCTGGGATAGAAATCTGAAGTTCCATTTTATTATAAAAGCTTTAAAATGGAAAAGTGACACTGTGCTTCTGCTTGAGTTTTACCACTACCTGTTTTTTACTTAAAAATACTTGGACAAAAAAACCCCTAGGAATTAATGTATAAATTGTATTTTTTCATTTAATATATATTACATTTACAATAAAGGGTAATAAAATCAAGAGGAAGAACAACACAGACCAGATTTCCCTAAAGAATTATAATACCTGAAATTCAGGCTTTATCTCTTCTGACACAGCTTAAGTTGAAAAAAAATCTGCGCAAGCTATTACATAAATCTAAGAGATAACTGCATGGTAAAAATCTTTAACTGCAACCCACAACTATCTAAACCGCTATGAAAAACATATGTTTGACATAAAAATAACTGGCATTATGTTACCATGCAATGAAATCTCAGTATAAGTCATAGTTAATTATACATTCAGGGAAAAAAGTGAATAATTTAACCCACATCTCAGAAAAACTCAAAAGAGTGAAGCAAAAAACATCCATCAATCCATTGTATCCCCCCAGCATATTTCTACACAACCGTAAAAGGAATAAGCAACAAAAAGTCTTATTCTTTACTAATTGAAGGATACATCAAAACTAATTTAAAACGTTCTGAACTGAGATGATTACTCGAAGGTGAGATGGAGTGCCGTAATAATACTTTCAGCCCCAGCTAAGTTGCCACAATAAGTTTGGGTTTGAGTTTCAGGAGCGGGGGGGTACAGAAGCAGGAAACTGCCACATAAATTGTCCAGCCATGGTTTGTACTGCAAGTAGGGAAAGCAGACACTACCCTGACCTGTGCTGTCCTTTCTGTTCACTTAGATTTCTTAAGCAACTCATTGATTACTGAGATTTTAAGCCTCTTAGTAAGTATTCTTTTAAGASGGCAATTCAGAAATTCATTTGTATATGAATATCACAACTATCAAGCCATTGAAATTACTCTCCTTTGAGACACAAGGCAGTAATTTTGTTCATCTATCCACCCTCTGATTGGGGACCATATCTTAGTGGAGTCTACRCATCTGTGATCCTTTTGGTCAATGGTGAAATGTGATCCTGTCAATGGCTTTTTAGCTATTCCTACAAAGAATTTGGTTTTCCATTTTATATAATTTTATTAGCAAGGTTCTCATTATTTATGTGATTATAAGTTATAAGATTTCATTGTTCTTTTGTTTATATGTATAGCACAGTGGCTAATTGCTTTTTGTGGCCTGGAGGAGATGAGAAAAGTAATTTTATTACCTACATTCATGATACTTTGATCAACTCATTTATAGGAAAGAAAGGCTTTACTTTCAACTCATGTGCAATGTCTGGGATATTAAATATGAATTGGGCCTCAACTAAATCACAAATTAAGTATTGTTTCCAGATTCTGGAAACCAGAAGGCATAGCCCAGTTCAGAGGAAAGTGTAGCTCTTTGCTGCACAGGAGATCCAATTTAACATCCCTGATGGTTTCCTCTGGCATAAAAGTCTACTATTTGCTTAATGTGATTATAGGATTATGGTATTGTATTTTGTATCTGAGAATTTACTTGGCTTTACAGCTTTTAATCTATGACCTAATTGAACAGAAGTCATTTCCTCTTCCCCAAATTTCACTCCTACTGTCTGCACCACTCATTCTCATTAGTAAGATGTTCTAAAGTCAGTAGTTGTACTGATCTTACCTGTGTAGAAAGGTTTGAGATTATTTCCTGACCTTTTGTAGCCTGCAGGAATGGCTGGAACAAAAATCACATATTACMGGGTTGAATTGTGCTAATAACGGCACGGATTCCCAAGAACACTACAGAGACCACCGTACCAGATATGAACATGTTGAGATAAAATAGTGATATGGGACAAAGAACAGCCAAATAGTTTGGTTGTTCTTTTGATGTAAAAAATGTTGCAAAAAACCTCTTCCTTTCCTCCTTCGTCTTTTCTAACACCAGAAATCATCCCTTATTATTCTCTCGTACCTTTATGCAGTCTAGCTATAATTAATGAATCATCATTTGAAATGATATCTAAACAAGATAACTCCCAATTCCTTTTGCTCATTTGAAATATTTTAGCTCAAGCAATTCAGATTAAAAAGAAGTTTTAAAAAAATTATCCAGTAAACTGGCAGGGTGAAAAGAGAGTCACCAAAGTGGAAAAAAACCAAAACAACCAAGATGTGCGGTGAAAAGATACAATCTAGTTCAGGGAAAAAAATGCAGAACAGTGCATGTAGGTCAGTAGCTTCCAGAGTTTATGTGCACCTCTATTCCTTTCAGTGGGTCTTTTTTACATATTGTTTTCATAATTTTGTTCAGAATCACTTGGGGAAGGGAATAAATTAAAACATGGATAAGGTTTTGAAAACCAGAACTATTTTTGCAACTCTTCCAAAGATAGAAGTAGATTTTGAGATGGCACATAGTCATAAGATCTGCTCACCCTTAATGCAAATACTAAGACCGTAGTCGCTGTTCCATCTTCTGAAAATATAGCAATTATTTTTGGTCAGTCTGCAATGCCAGCCCAGACAACTTTTAACACATCTGAAGAGATACATATATACACACTGGCTTGAAAGATTTGATCAAAGCTCACTGGAATTAGTAGGAGATTTCCATTTGTTTCAATAGGCTTTGAATGAGGGCAGCAGCATTGGGGTTTTGAATATTATTGCAATGCTGGATGGATTTTACTTAGCAGTTCACATAAAGGGACACTACCTACTGCAGGAGGCCAGATTAAGTGGAGATAAACATATAGGTTTAAAAAGACTTGTCCTCAAAGTTTGGCTTGCTTCATCTTTACTGAGTTGGAATTATCCTATAAATAGAGCAAAGATGAAATGAAGTATAAAGTATTGRGCAGCATATAACCAGCTGTAAAGAAAAATGGAACAGCAATAGAAAAAAGGGAGCATGATAATAAAAACACATRAAGTAACATGTAGTACACAAATCCCTCCTTTAATAAGTTTCTTCCACAGCTACTCAATTTCAGATGCCTGAAATTCAGTAATTTCAGTAGCCCTGTGAGCCTTAGGGTTTCCTGGTGTTCATGCACACAGGCACAGAGCTGTGTATTGCACTGTGCAGGCACATTTGCAGTGCAGTCCCAGCACTGGTTTGCCACACAGAACAGCGAGCAAGCAGCAGTTCTACTGCCTTGCAAAAATTCTCATTATAAACACTATTAATCAAAATACTTTGTAATAATTCTTGAGTTGAATATTCTTCCGTAATGTATCTAGTCATGGATGTGAAATCAATTTATGCATCCAAATGCTGATCATCATCATACAACATAGGTTCTCAAGGATTAATAGGATACTCACATTTGACAAGAATTTACTTAATCAATTTATTAATTAAAAGTAAGCATCTTGACATTCCCATACATCTGCATTTTAGTGGTTAAAATGCTTAGAAGTAAGGATCTCATGAAAACAGAATAGATATTTAGGGAAAGATTTTTAAATGGCAACATTTAGAGACAGGGTAAATATATTTAACATTCACTTTTCCATTCCATCAAATGATGATGAGAATGTATAACTGACTGTGCTAATGCACTTTAGGATCTGTTAACAAAAGACACCATTAGAGTTTTTCACTTGAAATGGAGGACTTGCCTACAGAAACACCTTTCTTCATTTGTCTCTGTTATGTGCACCTCTCAAACCAGCATCTCAGTCACCTCTTAGGCATTATGGCAGTGAAAGCATTGACATCTTTCTTGCGCAGCCATGAAGTCTTTGCGTGATCTGGGTCTAGATTTACCATGGCATTCTTAGACTGCCTACAGAAGCCAACAGGAAGTTTGCTTACAAACTGCCTGCACTGCTTGCAGGTCTCCAAGACTTCTCTTACACACGACACCACTTACCTCCTGCAAAYGTGTAAGTGGTGGCTGTATTTGCCATCCCAAGTATGCGTGACTCAGGAGAGAGAAACAGGATAACTCAGATTGCAGTCACACATTAGGGAAAATCAGACTTGAGGACAGTTGAAATACAGTGGGGAATGCTGTGAAGAAACAATCTGAACAGTGCAGCATGGAGAGATTTTTCTATCAGAAAAAACTGAGAAGGAGGGGAAAGTATTTATAACAGCTTAAAATGGGGGAATAATTTGGGACATCAGTATGGAGGAGAGAATGGGGCTGTACTTTGGAAAAAGAAGCTTATTTTTCTGACTCTTCCCTACAAAGTCCTCTTGTGGCAGCCCAATGTGAGTGCAAACACAAAACATAGTATAGCCATAGAAATGATTAAATATAATGCAGAGGGTGAGGAGACATGGTTACAGCTCTACATGCTTCATGATCCCTATTTCAGGTTCCACTGTGCTTTTCTGAGGAAGTCCTATGTTCTCCCAAAGGTGACTGCTGTTACTGGTCTAAAAGATTCTCTGTCTCCTCTCTGCTCACCTGAAGACTCATAAGAATCTGTTCCTCTAAGTTCATCACTGAATATTTTCTTTATGAATATAATTTTCATTTAAATTATTTCATTGTTTTTCTTCCACCTATTCATGTACAGGTCTAAAATTAYAATTTAAAAAATGTCTGAGGTCGGTACATTTTTTTTTCTGCTACCTRCTTATAGTTATTCTTTTTACTTTCCCTTTGCAGAAGGAAAAGTGAATAAAGTACATGCCACTGTGCCAGGGAGACACACTGGGAATTATGACAAATCTAGGCTATCTGTAGTACAAGAGATTTTCTTGTCACTTCACTATAACTATATGCAATGAAGAAAATCAAGCTTTTCTGCAAGAAAATTATAATGATAGCACCCTGCATTTCAGTTCGAACTACTGTTCTGCATTTATTCCATTGATTTGCAGAAGAAAATAGAACCCTTTGCAGAAGACTCTTTGTACCATCTTTCTGAGTTTAAGAATGATGCTGTTTTTAGAATTATAGGGAACAGTTCCAGGAGGGGAAAACTATAACGGGAAAATGTTGTGCACTGCATCCTCCAAAAAGAGTAATTTTTGAAGAATTCTGCTGGTGGATACCATAAAATAAGATGATACATGAATAATTTCAACTGGAACAGAGCTATGAGAATAAAGGCATGAATACACTGCTCTTTTTCACTTAAGCAAGTTTAATTGTCATTTAGATTCCTTGGATCAAAGAGATGTAATTAAGCTGCCTTTCCTCTCCCATCTGTTAATATACATATTGTGGAGAAAATGAGGAGCATAGATAGTAACACCAGAGCATTAGCACTTGTGAAAAATGTTATACTGATAGAGTAGAAAGCAAAATGATCTACAGTGCTGAGAGCGGGGATGGTCCACAATATAACCTGACATATGACATTCTGTATTTGGCACGTTCCAATTCAGGATGTTTCAAATATTTTATTTGCACTTTCAGTCCAAGTTGTTATTAAATTCACTGGATAAAAATGGCGTCTTTTCCTAATGGAGTCAGAAGCAAAGTCATGTGTCCGTTGCCTAGCAGGATTTTACACTCTGTTAATGATGATGGAATCTCATTATCYCTCCTGAAGATTTGGTCTCACCATTATATTCCATTTTATCATGATCAGATTTCTCATTTCATCACTGAAGGATAACTGAAGTAACATGTATTTACTGTAAATTTTGCTTTCATCTCATATCTGGCATTTTAACACTCTTAATTTTATTATTGTGGTATCTTATTTTATTTTTTAAAGTCTTTCTTCAGTGTAATTTTTTTCTACCTCTTCAGTACCATTTAAAACAAGGTTGTGGCAATTTAACTGAGAAGCATGTATGAGAAAAGTAGGCCTTAATAACTCATTAAACTTATTTTTCCAGTTGAAAAATTCTCAAGGAAAGCAGAAACTACAAATCCAGTTACTTAACATATTGAATGTCAGCCGTAATAGAAGATTTAAAAAGAAGTATTAATCAAATCAAATTCTGAGGGTTTTTTATTAGTTTGGGTTCAGTTGTTTCATTTGCTGCAAGTGTACTTGATGAGAAACATGACTGGATCAAACCACCTGCAACCCGGAGCACCCAGCTTCTATCTCATGCTCTGCTTATGACCTTGAGGACATCACGCAATTTTTCCATTCCCCTCTTTCTACATTCTCTCTCTTCTTGTGATGGATTTGCAGCTGCCTTGAAATAATATATTAATACTTCATGTTGACCTGCTACAGGGAAGATGAATGGTCTGAATAAATTCAGTGAGGCCCTGTCTGGAGAAGCAGACAGGAAGAAAATGCCTGTTTCAAGGCAGGCATCTCCATACACAGTACTCCTAAGGAACACACTCAGAACTCTCATTTATAGTCAGCCTACAAAACTCCTTTTGTATAAAGAGCCTCAAGAAAGAAGATTCCCAAAGACCTGAAGCACAGCTTCAAAGTTGGCTACTCTCCAGCAAAGAGAAGCAGTAGTTCTTTCTGGGAATAAGATTCACATATAGAATCCTAATGAGACCATTAAAAAAGCTTCACCTGCCAAAGCCATCATCTGTGCACAGTGAGATTTATGGTTAGGTAGGTTTGTAGGCCTGCTAGCAAAAAGATTTTTTCCAAGTCTTTTTTGTTCACTGAAAGCTGTTTTCAGTGTTAAAAGAAAACTTTGATGAAGAAAGGCCCTTGCCACACATTCTATCAACACCAGCATTTAAGGTGCTCTAGCAGTCTAGTCAAGAGAAGATAAAGAGATGTACTTTTATGGATAAAGGATTCTCCAGATTTAAAATTTGGCTATTGAATTGTTTTGGTAGATTGCCTGAAAACATCAGAGCTTTGTGGTAAACAAATCCAAAAAAAAAGCAATATATTCTATATTTTTAAATGAAGGGGAAGGTGTGGGTGTAGAACAAATTTAGGGACTATCAGCCAGCTATTGACACTTCAGTTGCTGTAAAAATACAGCAATTTATCAAACAAACTAGTCACAAGCAACTGGAAGAAAAGAAAAAAAGGAAACAATGCACAGGTGCAAAAGCCCACTCAGAAAATGGCTACCTCTGGCTCCTGATGAGAAAGAAAAGGCTTTGTCTGGAGTCTACATGAGCCTCCTGTGCTGTTTGACACTGGTTTGAGTACTATTGGTCGTTTTCATCAGCACCTTACCTGGTTTTGTGTGGCAAATATGTYGCAGCTTACTGAATGCAGAATGCATGGGCAACTGGAAAAGTGGAGAGGAAAAAGGAAGCACTCCTTTCATCTCTCAACAGAACCTAAAAGTGATGACTGCATGTGCTAAAGTCAGTTTATATTTGTCAGGAAGCTTGACAGATATGTGGAGTCTTAGCCTTGGTCTAACAGTAGTGAAACAGTGACATTCCACCCTGGTAATGGGAAAAAAAGTACAATTCATTCTGCACAGGAGTAAGTAATAAAAACCTTTATACCATGTTATCCATCTCAGCTTTAAACCATGATAATGAAACCCTTTGGAGCAAGTACATCTTCTCCTCCACTACTTTTTGAAAGCAGCCTTCCACAAGGAAGACCCCACCTCACTCTAAGGCAATTCTGTGGGTGTTACAATTATATAAAAGACAGATTATGCCAATAGGCTTGCTTGCTAAATTCATTGTAGTTATATATCAAAACTAAAATAACATGTGCCATTAACAGTATAATTTTATTTCTGTACATAATTTCATTCAAGTTTGCTTTTACTGAAATGTCGTGATGTTAATTTCTTATGCTCTCTTTCTTCTCCACAGACTGCAACGTATCTAAACCATGATTTGTATTTTTTTTGTGCAAGAGAAACGTCAAGGATTAAGGCAAAAAAATTTAAAATGCTGCTGCAAAAGAAAAATACAGAACTTTAAAATCTCATAAGCCAAGAAAGAAAATCAGTGGTATAAAAGATGACAAAATCACTAAACGTGAACTGAGACTACTGTGGTAATGATTGACTGAGTCATGGTACAGGATTTCACAAAGTGATGTAGGGGAACATTTAGTCAAAGCAGACTAATCCTAGAGCTCCAAAGGTGGGGGGTTTTAACTTTTTTTTCCTTTTTTTTTTTAATTTTAAGGGATCTAGCTTCCAGATATGAGACAGTTTGCCAAAACTGAAGCCCCACAGGGTGAGGATGACAGCCTTACCAGCACCACTACTGACCACCACTATTCCCTGGTGTGGTATCCACATCATAACTCAAGAGGCAGGCTAAAGAGTCACTCAGCCATTATCATTTTGTCAAGCATCATGCAAGGTCACATTCATTGAGCTGTACCTTCATTTTCTGAGCCTCTCGGTTTCCAACATAAGAGCTAATCGTTGTGGAAGCGTTAAGGATGACCATGAAAAAAAATGCTGTTATTACAATTGTGCCTCTTCTGATACACACTAGCTACCATGTCTTCATAAAAAGAAATTAGAAACCAAAATTTTTTAAAAAGGAAAATATAAAAAAAAAATTAAAACTTCCCTATCAAAATGACAAGTCTGCAAGTAGACCTAGAATTGAAAATAATTTGTAGAATTTTTTGCATCAAAAACCAAAATAATCAGAAGAAAAAGAACAAGAATGAGAATTTTTAAGGGCATTTTAGGATAGACAGGCTAAATTTAACTAGCTCAATTGTAATATGAAACCAGTATGAGGTGGTTAGACGGAAAAAGTATGTTACTTTTGGGACATAGCTGCCAATATTCTGGTTTTTTCCGTTTTGTATGAACTCCACATAAAACCCAGAAGAAATAAGTCTTTACTGTACTTAAACACAAATGAATGAATTATAAGTGTACAAAATACCCATAAGTATAAAAAAACAGACATTCATAATTCTGACCTAAAGTGAAGTCTACCCTCTGCCCACACACAAAAGCTTCAGAGCCGTTAAATTTTATTTCTCCAAAGAGAAACTAAACCCCCGTTTCACATGCTCATAGTGCAACATTTTTATTTAGTTACCAGTTGAAGAATCAGCTATGCTAAAATTAAATTAAAGGAACAGTTTTATTAACTATCACAGGGGTGTTCATAGTGTGAATCTAGGGTAGAACAGTAACTTGCAAAGGCAAATAAAAAACAGTAACTTGCAGAGGCAAATAAAACAGGATCCAGCATTTGAAAGAAACTCAATCAGCTACACTACTGTAATATCTGCATTTGTCCACATCTAGCATCACTCACTATCTGCAGCTGGCCTGAATGTCATTTCTGCATAAATTATGTCAACTTGCACCYTAGGTAYTTTCTATAGCTTTGTGTCCACGGCAGAACAAATCCAGCCTATCTGCTCCAGCTTCTGTTCCCTTTCTCATTCCAGCTCTGAACCTTTCTTTCCAACTCCTGTGTTCATCTTTCTCTATCACAAAAGCTTCCTCTCCTTTTTTAACTTTTCTTGGATTTGAAACAATCTGCTTCTATTCTCTGTACCTTACAAAACCTTACCTAACTTTTACAGATTGACATAATTTATCTGGTTTTACTTAGATTTTTAAGATCTTTATAGCTGAGAAAGCATGGTTTTCAATGCAAGCTAAAGTTCTTGGTAAATGTATAATTGTTACTGCTAATGTATTATTTACAGTTCATGTAGAATCCACATTTCTTTCTGGTCATGTTTCATATCTTTTATCATTCAGTTTATTTTCAAGATTTTCCTCTTGCTGGATATTAGTGCAAAGATTTGATTATAAAAATAGAAAATATGAATGTTTGCTACTGTTATTCTTCTGTGCCAAGCAGCTGTTGCAGTACTCAGTTCTAAACACTTAATCCTTCAGACACTCAGGTTTTGAAATCCCTGATGTACCAGCCATGACAAAACTATCTTAAGAGCAGTATTTGTGTATACTCTGGTCTTCATACAAACCTTGTGATCAGCTTTCTGCACAAACCAAAAAAAAACCCAATCACGCTATAACCTGTTCTGTAAAATCTTGTCCCTTTTTCAGCATATTATGTTCTTGCAAGTCCTCCAGTATTTCTGCAAGATTGAGAGTGACATATAACAGACATCTTTTCCATGCAATTTTCTTCTATACGCTTCACAGTTTCTGCAGTCCCAAATGCAAGGAAATCTTTTTCCATCCATTCTACAAAAAGCCTTCTTCTGTGAACTCTGGTGGATACAACTCTTGTCATAAATATTTTCATTCTGCTTATAGGGTAATTTCTACAGGAATCTAACCTACCAGCAACACAAACAAATTTACAGCAATTTAACTGTATATTCAGGTCACAAGTATAATAACTCAATCTACAGGAGGAGCCCATGCATTCCATGTGTGTACCAACCTACCCCTACACCCCTCACTTGGCAGTCTGGAAAATCCTGTGTAAATCAATATTTTGACTGTCAAATGTTTCTTCATCATAAGTACTGCACACAGAGCCTCTGTCAAAACCCTTAAATATTATTCACTATTACCAAAGCTTTTTCATGTACGATCAAGTAAATTTCAGTCATTCAAGAACTGCAATTACAATCTGCAGAAGGATGCTTGAATTAACATAGCCTGAAACTGTACATTAACAATTTAGGAGAAGATGATGATAAAAATATACTGAAAACCTAGAATAAAAGATCAATAAATAAATAAAGCTTTAGATGTTGGATGACAAAGTATTTGCAGTTGACAAAGATGATCAGAGTTAACAAGGCTGTATTGTAACTTCTTTGGAACTGGGGAAACCTTAAAATAAATCATTCAGTAAACACAGGGATGAAGAATTAAGTAAACTATGAGCTGGGGATCTTGCCAGAAATCCCTCATATTTAAGCATGAGCTCAACAAATTACCTGGCAACACAACTGGAACATGTTCTAAGTACAGAGCCTTAAGACAGTTTGCATTTATTACTTCCAAAACAGGACAGCAGACTAAGTCTTGGAAGCTGAAAAAGTGTTTCAACAAGCACAGTTGTTATTGCACCTCCGCCAACACCATCACTAAAAAATTACTGTCTTCCAAAGAAAAATAAAGAGCAAGTCGAATCAAGAAATACAGGTCTTGAGCCAAGTCTTACAAAAGTAAAGTTACCAGTCTCACTGACACCAACAACTTCAGTTTTGATCCATAAACTTCAAGAAAATTAACTCAAAACACTATTTATTAATTAGTATCAGTACAGCTACAAAGCTATGTACTTGTTTATTACCATTTAATACATGCTTTGAGACTGTTGTAAATTTTTAGTAGATATTATTGCAAAAACGAAAAAAAATAGAATTTATCACAGTACAAAAAAGCAAAATTAAGTAAGAAACAGTAAGAACTTGGATTTTACATGTATATTATTCCATGTAGTAATACGCTTCAAGTATTTTAAGTTCTATACCAGTATGAGAGGTGTCATAATTGTGAGCAGTTTTGCAGTGGCAAGAAGTTATCTGAAGCAGCCAAAGTGCCAGAGGAAAGCATATATAGACATATATAGATGGCATATATTAGCTCAATGACTTCTGAATAATCCAAAGAAAATCTTCTAAGACTGAAAGCTTAATATACTGGTTTGCTTTAAAAATGATGCCAATAAGGTAGAGCTTAAAACATGCCTACAAAGCACTGCACTGTGAGCCTCTAGCAGTGATATTATCATTGACATCATCCAGGAGATACAATACATTTCCAGCCAAGTGGAAAAGGCCAGTATCAATACTGATCCCAGAGAAATTCAGTAAGGTGTCCATTTGTAAGAGAAAATGTGACTATCCACTACAGTTTGTCAAGAGCTCTGACACACTCTCAGTCTTTTCAGTGTATAAACTTATACAGGGTTTTCCTCTAATGTAATTGGGTTCCATCTGAAATGCAAGTCTTGTGGTTTAATCCCCAGCCAGCAACCAAGTACCATACAGCTGCTGCCTCTCCCTCTGGTGGGATGCGGAGAAGAAGCTTCATTTCTAGGTCACAGAATATTCTGAGTTGGAAGGGACCCAGAAGGATCTTCAAGTCCGGCTCTTACGTGAATGGCCCATCCAGGGACTGAGCCCACCACCTGGGTGTTATTTGCATCATGCTCTGACCAACTGAGCTATTCTCATCAATGAGTTGAGATAAGAACAGTTTCATAATTGAAATACCGAAAAACAGAATAACAATTGTAAAGAAAAGGGGGGTTACAAAAAGAGAGGCAGCGACAAAGCCAAAGGGGGACAGGAAGCTAAAAAGTGATGCATAAAAACACTGCTCATCACCAGCTGGACAGTGCCCAGCCTGTCCCTGAGCTGTGATTGGCCCCCCCCTGGCCAACTCCCCCCAGTTTCTACACTGGACATGACCTTCTCTGGATGGAACACCCCTTTGGCCAGTTCGGGTCACCTGTTCCAGCCATGCTCCCTCCCAGCCTCTTGTGCACCTGGTCACTGGCAGAGCATGGGACACGGAAAATTCCTGGATTTAGGGTAAGCCCTACTTAGCAACAACCAAAACATCAGCGTGGTATCAATGTGGTATCAGTTATTCTCATACTACATCCAAAACACAGCACTGTACCAGCTATTGGGAAGAAAAGTAACTCCATCCCAACCAAACCCAGGAAAACAAGTGTGAGTGTTTCAGTATGTCTGTAATGAGATGCTTTTTGAGATAAGGGAAAAGACAGCAGGGTGAAGCCACTTGAGCAGGTGCTTCCTGTACAGGGCCTGCTGCGTGGGTAAAACCACCAACTCTCCAGAGTGTTTGTTTGGAATTTATCATCAGTACACAATTCCCTCCTGAATTTCAGACTTCAAACCTACTGTGGTTTGCTCACAAGTCAGCCTCTGAATACTGTACATAGTTTCTCCTACATTCAATACTATGGGTATTATCTAGTTTTGAGAAAACCTTTATTCAATGTCTCCAAATATAATGAAGACATTTAATGTCACATAACACATATATTTCTCATGACAGGCAGATGGTGTTATGTATAATCTGTAAAATGCCCTTGAAAAATTTGCATGATTACATATAAACTTGAAAAAAGAATAATGTATAATGGCGCTAGTGTTGCAGCAACTGTCTCTTCTACAATTCTGCTTTCTGATGAAGTAAWAAGAGAACCAAATATATCGGTACGGTCTTCCTCCTCAGTTTTCTACCCCAAAATCTGTAACACTGTCTTAGCTATCACAATAGGAGGATAGGAGTTGAAAAAGTGCAAAGCTTCCTGGGCTAAACCATGTAAGGCTTTGAGACATTCATTGGTACTCTGACTTGCACATAAATGTGAACAAGAAGCTGGTGCCATGTTTCAATACCAGTATAAAATCTATAAAAGTTGCTGCTTATGAAAGCCAGTCTTTCAAAATCTTTATTGTAGCAGAAGATTTTCTGTACGCTCACTTTGCAAGGGGAGCAAACATAAGGTTTACTTTCACATACCTCTCTGTGTTGACTCCTCCTCATAATTTGAAACAGTAGGAGTATGTGTCATTATCTGCTCAAAAAAATCACCCATGATCTGTACAAGTATAATAATACATTCTCATTTCATTGTCATCACAAGGCGATTGTAGGTGTGCATAGAGGTGCGTTGTATAGCAACAGTTGTTTCTCTCTGCAATGTTGGCATTTAGTGTAGGATGCTTTGAAGGGTAATCTCAAGAGCCAAGAGGAGGTTTTTGTGCTTCAGTTGAAGTGCTGAAATTTTATATTAAGTAGGATATTGGTATCAATACATGTAAGTTAAGCCATTATATTTCCATGGTGGTCCTGTGAAGCCTCACTACTTGTTTTATCTGTAAGAAACTCTTGCAAGTGTTAGAGGCTTAATGGTTTAATGATTCTAAAGATCACCCTATGTGCTACACAGTGTTTCTTGTCATTTATTGCAGCAGGCAACAGTTACAGGTTTCACTGTAGTGGCAACCCTTTTCCTTCATCAGATGCTTCACTAGATATTAGCTTAACTCACCTTCTACCCAAGTAGGGAAGAATTTCTGCATTTGCTGAAGAGCAAAAGTGAAACCTGATTTTTTCTCTCGTGAACAGCAAAACTAAAACCTGAACATTTCTCCTTGAGCTGGTACAGTGTCAAATGAAGTTCAGAATCCTTCCTAAGAGAAAAAGTTACTACCCGATTCCCTAGGACACCTTACAAGGAAGCGGGACACACAACTTTGATACAACATTGTCTCCTGAAAAAGACACAGAACTGAAAGAAGCACAAAGAGCACACTACTTAAACCTATCTCTGGCTCCAAGCCATCACTGAAAACAGTTAAGCATCTGCTGTTTTTGGCATTCAAAAACCAATGAACAGGAGACCATAATGGTTGTCTGCTGTATAATTTTCTAAGTATCTATATATTTGTTATGTTTGATTTATGAYGTTTCCATGGCACTAAAATGTTTTGTCTGACCTGACTTTTCAGAAAAATATTTGAAATATTTCACAAATGTGGTATGTAACATCCCTTTTTAGTAAAATAGTTGTATTGTAAATTAATGGCCAATCCATTTACCTTTTTGCATCGTCACAAATTATGCAACAAGCTGATTTTGTTGGATTCTTACTGCAGCCTCCAGTGATGTGAAGAGGAATTTTGTTARGTCAAGCTTGAACATGTGTCCTGTATGTTTACAGAGGCAATCTTCCACATCCAAAAAAGACTGAAAGAGACTGAGAATTAATCCTCTCAATATGGTTCCTGCAGACTACCACACATTAGCTCATCYCTAATGCAGTTAAGTCTGTAGCATGCAACAAAGAGATCATGCGATCCATTTCAGGCTTCATAAAATTCCAAAGACTTTCTGCCTGATGTGCTTCAGGATCAGCAAAACTCGACTGACTCCTCTGTTGCTGAGCTCCCTCCTGTTCACAGAGGAACCTCCCTCCCTCCCACAGAGCTGTTGCTGTACTTGTGCAAGACATATCACATCACCTTCAGCCATCTCTTTGGCCCTGAGGAGCATCTAGTAAGAGGCACTAACACATCAATCTAAATAGACAGACCTAGATCTGCTTCCTTCCGTTCTTTTTCTTCCTCACTCAACATCACTCTTGCACAGCAAGAACTTTATCTATCTTCCAATTAAGCAACTTATATTTTACCACCACACTGCCATATACAAAGCCTTTCTTTGAAAAATAAAACTTTTCGTATAATAAATTGGAGCTGCTCTTTTTRTTTGGTTTGGTACATTTTCCAAAGCACTCACGTACTACAGAAAATAATCATAACATTCAAAATAACACTGTAAATATTCAGCTGCTCTCCTAGGGGTACAAAACCACTAAAAAAAATTTCACAGTCATGTAAATTATTCATCCATTCTGAAGTAAATACTGTAGAACATATCAAGCTGGGTTGTGCTCAGTAGCTGTAGGATTTACAGACACCAGTGAGAGAGCAGCTTGAGAACTTGTTCTTGGGTGCCTACAGCAACCATTGATAATACAAACGTCCCCAAACTACCAACATTCCTGCCATTTTTTAAGTATATATGAAACTTGGATTTTAACAAAAGAAGCTGGTGTACTTGTGGGAAAACCCTACAGCAGAGAAAAAAAAATGAAGAAAAGGAGCTGCAAACAGTCTAAGGCAAATATATTCAGTGGCAAAAGYGTCCATATTCCTGGAACAGGAAGGCAAGTGGCAGATTATTAATATGAAGTGGTGACAGCATGATGCTATGTGAGTCAAATTGCCTGTTATTGTTAAGAATGCAATTAATTTTGTAAAATGTTGTGCTAGGCTGACAGACAATTATCAGAAAAGTTTAAGAACTCGATCAAGTGCCAGAAAATGGCAGTGAGTGGAATAGAAAGCGTTGAACTGCCTGATTTCAGATAGAAAGATTGGCAGGAGAAAAACAAAAACAAGAGAAAAATGAAAAAAAAGAGATGTAGGATGTGACATGCCTTTTCGTGTGACATTTTCTGCAATGCATCTGCGTCTCAATTATCTTTCAGAAGAGAAGCCCATTCCAAAGGTTGAGTTTCAAACAAATAAATAGGTGCCTTCTGACACATTTCACTTATTCTCTGTCTTTCTCAGAAATGGATTGTATAATACTAGTTCTTCTGAAACTTTAACCATGACTTTGCTCAGGACTCCCACTCGGTCCTTATTCCAAAAGAGAGTGTTTTTTAAAAATATTTAGTTATCCTGTCACTTTCTAAATATCAAGCAATTCATCAGTCTCTCTATAGGCCCTTTAACTATTAAACTGAAAGCCTATTCCCACATCTATCATGCCAACCACCCCTAAGTACTTTGGACTAAACTTTCAATACTTCTCAACCATTGTCAGTAAGAAAATTATTTAAATACAGAACTCCTTCTGATATTAAAAAGAAGATCATTGTCAAAAATGACAGTTTGTTCCTTTCCATTTGAGCAGAAGAAAAAAAATATTTTTTTTATAGTAGTTTGATCTCTTTCAGTTCATTTTCAAAAAATTAACTTTGTCTTTATCATAAGATGTCTTTAAAATGATGGTATGACCTCAAGAGATTTACTGTGTACTAGCTGTGATCTGCTTCCCACTTCTCCCATGATTCTGGAATACTAAAATTTATTACTCTATATTAATTTATTAAGAATTAACTCCTTAATCTGTACCATTTTACTGTATGATTCAGAGGGGAAATTCTGCAAACATTACAGTAACTAAGAGGATATTAAACTGTCATTGACTTGACATTTTCTTATTACTGAATTGCTTAACATATTACATAAGTGTTCTTTCATTGCTGAGATCTCTTTCTTTAAAGTAGGGGCACTTCAGAAAGTTCAGTGATATTTCCTTCTGATACTTTTGAAATATAGGAAAGTGAAAAAACACCAAACTTTGCAGAAATGTATCTCTGAGTGTATTTTTTAGAGAAAAGCTGTCTGATCAGACACTAAAGAGAATCACTAAGTAACAATTAATTATCCACCAATTGTTCCTGTAACTTAAGCTTTACTACTACTTAGCTTTACTACAACCATTTCTCTTCTTTTTTCAAAACTTAATACYAAAGCCAAGAAATGACACTGAAACCCAATAAATTATCCACTGAATTGTAAATTGGTTTCTAAAATATTTTTGACTGAAAGAAAACTTGTTTTCATTAGAAATAACTGTTAAACAAAACTGTTGCAGGTCCTGACTTGACAAAGTCTGCTCTGTACTTCCAGCACAGCTGCAGCACAGCCTCAAGAGGGACTAAAGGCTTCAGGAAGTCTWTTCTCTGTAAAATACTCCATCCACAGTCTGTGTAGCACTGCATTCCTCCAGACCTAGGCTGACTCAAATTTACCCAGAGTTTTATACCATCTGAAAACCTCCCTCTGTTAGAGCATGCAGATCCAGAGTGGTAAAAATTTCCTTCAGCTACATACAGATGGGGCAAAAGTGTAAGTAAAAGCAAAACTCAAGGAAGATACATTTCACACAAACAATAAACCCCCAAGAACTTAACCTGTGTCTGCAGCTACACGCGTTTAATCCCACAGGTAACTGGAACTTGCTGGAAAGAAATAAGGGTAGAATTTTGACCTTGAGTACAAAGAACCTGGAAGCCAATAGAAGTCCTCAGACTTCCAAAAGCTGGATTTCAGCCACACTGAATGGACAAAGTTGTCACATAAAATATAACAGACAGCCTCCAACCTGTTTGGTTTGGATTTTTTCCAGAAAAGAGTTACATACCCATTTTCAGCCATGGTAGCTAAAATTCAGCTAAAACACAGTAGATAAAAGAAAACTTGACTGAAATTTGAGAGCAAAGGCAGTCTGGTAACTTCTGATCATAATTATTTCCTTTCAGGAATGCAGAGGAAAAACAATATCAGAGTTTTTGCTGGACTGACCAGATCCTTAACTCAGCATACCTTGAAAATGCAAAACCAAGAATAACATCCAGGACCAAAGGCTCTGGGTAATATTAAACAGAAGACACTTAACCAAGGATAACAATCAGCACAGAAGATTGTGTTGTGTAATTGCCCCTTGCAACATCAAAGCAGAACTGGTGTGATTAAAATAGAAACCTATAAATTTACTGGGAATAAAAATGGAAAAACTGTGGTTTTCAGAAAGCCAGGACCTTGAAGATCCATGAAATGTGCACCCAAGGCCCTCTGGATAAGAGTAGGAAGAGTGTCCTTCTGATGTCTCTGACACTGCAGAGTACTGACAATTCTTTTTCTGAAAAATACAATCATGAAGCATGTCACAGGGAATGCTGAAGTTTGAATCCTGATTTCTGTCACACAGACATAAATGCAGAGAAATTCCATTGACTATTGCTGTGAAAAGAAACGATCTACTAAAATTCTATCTAAAAATACTAACTCTAAAAACCCAGGAATGGATAATAGCAAATTGACATACATCAGCTGAGTATCTAGAACAAAGGGAGCTAAGAGCAAAGAATAGGTAGAACACATACTTAAGAACTAAACAATACTATTGAATAATATGGGATTGTCTTTTTTTATTAAAAACCAGTTGATACTCTGAGAAAGTCAAGCCTGTTGCAGTGATGGGCACATGCATAAACTGGAGTAGACACCTGTTACATATTCAGCTTTTGACAGAGTTGCTGTACAGCCACAGTAAGGCTGATCTAAGTGTTGACCCACATGTTGTGATCTGCCAGCAACAAAATTTGTTCCTATATTCCTGCTTTTTGCATACATGTGTCAATCTGAGAATGCTTTTTTCTTAATCTGAGACAATAGACACTTTCCTTCTTTATATTACACTCATCAGGAAGGTTCACATAGTACTAGCGAAGGGGTTTTTGTAATTTCTGTATCTAGGTTCTATTCATGCATTTTCTATTAAATAAAAAAGTGCCGAGTCACTTTATAGACAAAGAGGCAGTGGAACAAAACGCTTACAAGTGACCACTCAGATTTTATAATTCAGCAGACTTGGACAGTCATGACTAAGCCAAATTTCATGGGACAGGGCTCCTTACATGCACATATCTGTGGGCTAATCACTTACTCATAACTTAAAGGATTTTTTAATATTGGAAGTATTAGAAAATCCCAGTGTGTAACCATGACCTAAACATGGCTCAGTGATGGCAGACCACAGAAAACAAAAAGAAGGAATGATAATCCACAGGCAAGAAAATAATAGAACAGCCCTACTATACAAAGAATTATCCTTTACTTGAGGAGAAAACTATTTAAATTGAAAAACATAATGTTCATACTCYTAGACTTGCATGAAGAACATAGTGGCTTTATGGAATAACAGCAGAAGCAGCACGTTCACAGCAATGGCAGCACATGAACTAATATTTCCTCAAGTCCATGACAAATTGCTCAATAAAAAGTGCTGCTTCCCCCAGAATTAGAAATAATTAGAACAAGTYATTCAATTAAGAATATTCCAGTCCTCACCTTATGAAGYGTATGCTCATTGCAAATCATTAACTTTTTCAATTCAGAAAACAGTTTTCCTCTGCMACTCTAATAATCAGTGGCAGACAAAATTTTAAAAAAATACATGTATTTACTGTCCTACTGAGGCAAAACATACATACAGGAAATAYGAAACAGGAAAAAAAGAAAATAAATACCTTTTAACATTACATAATGAAGGAACTGTAGCACTGTACATGCTAAGGGTGTCATTATGGACGTACTTCATGTTATGTTGAACTAAATGTTGGGGGGAACAAGCATGTCCTTTGTAGGGTTTAGGGAATAGTTACAAAAAGCACTGTCTGCAGAGGCCTATTACAGAGTGTTGGACTGGAGCAAAGGCTCCTTTCAAACCTGAGAGTGGGAAACCAGTGGAGCTCAAGGGCCTGGGCTGGGGGGTCCTCACAGTTCTCRCTGCTCTCAGCAACACTGAAGGTCATTCACTAAATTATAAATCAAATAATATTAGGATCAAAGGACTGACATCACAAACAGAAATACAAAAATTTGAAAGAACTGTCTGAATTTGAGTTCCCCTTTTCCCACTAGCCCAGCAGGAGCTGAGTTTCTTTATGATGAAGCCCCTCAGCAATGGTCTGAGAACTGAAAACGTGAGGGATGGTCAACATTTCTCTATACTCACATGGCAGTGACAGGAAATCCCATGTGCAAGGGGAATATAGGCTGCAACAGCTAAAGCAACACGAGGACAGTAGGGATGTAGCAGAGAGTCACGGGAGTTGTGTGAGCTGGACAGAACACGAGCAGTGATAGTAAAGGACCCCCATGCAGGTAATACAGCGTGGTTTGTGTGCACACAGGTACAGCCTCTGTGTCACTGTGCTGACTGAATCCTCCCGTTACTTYCCTCTCTTCCCCATCTTCTACTCCTCATGCACGTGAGTGTGTGTGCCCACCTCATCGAACTGTGCATTTTGGTCAGCCTTGCTTTCTGTCTTCATTCTGTTTCAAGACCCTCAGGGCAAGCTAGAACATTTTTTATAAAATATCTCTGTATGKGTTATCAGCATTGTGCTACTTTGTACAAGTTCTGCCTCAGTTAGTAGGACTGCAGTGGTGAAACCAAGAGAAGACTCTTAACCTGAGGAGATATGATATTTTCTAGTCATTACCCTGTGAAGTGAGGATAATGAATTTCATCCCAAATAGACTGTCTTTGAATATATTAAAACACCCAACATAGCATTATTAAAAAACCCAAAACACTGAGCGTCTTTTCTCGACACCTGTGTCTGCACAGACATCCTGACCCTGTATCTATGTTGCTCCATCTTATTACTGTCTCATCATCTGCACTGCAGCCATTCCACTTCAGGGGGTCAGCTGGCACAAAGAGTGGTTAAACAAGGTCTATCCAATGTTTAAGCTTAACAAGGTGAGTAAAAAAAGAATAAATGATGTTTTGTTTAAGGGCAGAGAAAGTAATGTTACAAGAAAAATTTAGGAGCCTAAAGGAACAGCCTCATGGTCAGCTATTGCTACTTTTTCCTTGCATTGATTTTATTTCCAAAACTCTGTTAAACCTTTGATTTTGCAATCCACCCTGAAGAAATTATAACCATTTATAAAAAATTMAAATAGACAGAAAAAATAAAGAAAAAGCTAATTAATGTTTAGACCAGAATAAGAAAAGAATCCTTTCAGATCAGAGTGAGGTTCTTCACTGTAGCTTCTTGGCATTAGTGGTTACTTTCTGCTAGGCTGACATCTTTGTCATTATATAAAGCATAACAACAACAAAAATATTCCTCCCTTTAAAGCCATCTTCAAGGCTTCTGATAGATGAATAGATTCCTTCAGCCTAGACCTCCTTAGTCTCTTCAACTTTTACTGGGAGATATGTTGTTTCTCTTAAAATTAGCCTGCTGTTTACTTAAGTGAAGAACTAGATGTCTTAAATGTTCTGGGCATGTCAGAAAGATATTACCTCCCAAGGTGGCAAAAGCAGCAGATAACAATCTGCTGGCAAGCTGCTCCAAACACATTCCAGGCAGCTTGTCTTGTGAGGAAGCTTTAACTTCAGTGGAAAGCTAAATACCAAGGCTACAAAAATCCTTTTATTCACAAAAGCAGGATTCAATTTAAAAAGTCCTTCTAAATTCAAAAGAGGAGACCAATTCATTGAAGCTTCAAAAGTTTACCTCTATTCTTCCAGCGAGAAGTGAGTGAAATGTATAGGAATTATATTCATGAATATGGCCAGGCATAACAGTAAAGACGACACTGATTTTCACTGTTAAGATATTATTAACACTAATGACTACCAGGATTTTACAGGAGAACTCTCTCAATTATTTTATTTAGAAAATTTATTAATGAAAACAACAAAACACTGTCTAGGGAAGTGAATTAGTGTTGGTCCACTGAAATAGTAGTTACACAATTTATTTCATTCCTGCCAGCAGATCCACAGTTAAGATCCCTCAAGCAAACAGAATCCAGAGGCACAATTGARTTTAAGTACAGGATTATGTTCAGTCCACTATTTGATTAACTTAATCCTGATCTCTAGAACTGGCTTCTTTCACCAAGTCATTCCAGACCACTGAGTTGCTGAGATATAGAAAGCTTCTGGAAGTGGCAGTTATAGACAGAAAAGAACATTTTTCACTCAATGAAATTCATGGACTTCCTTAATTTATGCCTCTAACTGAACTAATTTGATTAAAGTTTTGTTCCATTTTCTTTTAATTAGTCAGAGCAGCTTAAATTAATTATGTCTTATGTATGGATGCTGTACCAGGATGTTTCAGGCAGGAACAAATATGAAATTTTTAAAAAAAAAGTCTAAAGGTTGTTTGATCTAAGTTACCAAGAAAGATGCACTGAAATGTAGTATTGATTTGCCTTCATTGATAAAAATGCAATGCCCAGTTCACCACGTGGCTGTTTAAAAGCTGTCGTGGCCAGTGCTGCATGAAAACCTCCACACCAAATTGTGTCTAACGCTGCTGGGTGTTGCACTGAAGGGTAATGCTGTGCAGCCACCAGCCTGGAGCAGCCATTGCTCTGCTCCTGATGACAAGGACAGAGTCTGTACATGAATCTGGCTCAGGGACAGAGAGGTGAAAGCTTTCAGTTATCCGCCCCCGGTGCCTATTTGCATAAAGCTAAATACAATCCAGTACACATTTAGATATGTGTATGTTCTGAGCTAATCAATTCCACCATGCTATTCTCTGGTGTAAATAAAAGCAAAATCTGGGCTGAACTGTGCATGTGCTGTCTCTGCTGCTGGAAAATGTAGGCACTCCTCATGGACAACTGGACAGTTGAAAGTTCTTGGCATAGCATTCCCCGTTAAAGCAGCTAAATCTGCTGACCTAATTTGTCTTTGAGGGTTACATCACTTTGAGACAACTGAGGACRAATCTCACTTTCCAGTGCTACTGTTCCAAGCTGTTCAGCAGCAAGCACCGGTAGGTAAGAAGCGCCATGCCGCATCCTCACAGTCAGAGCTGATGGAGAAAGAACTGAATACTTGCTTTTTAGCCAGAGCAAAAATCTGCAAATTGACAAAGAAACAATGGTAAAAATTCAAATCTCTGATTTTTTAAAGAAAAATAGACGCAGGAGGTTATACTCTCCCTCTTGTTGTACATAGGTACAGTATTTCTTCTCTTTTCTACCAGCCATCACTGGTTTATTTCTTTCTACCTGGTGAGTCAAAGTTTGAAGCACAGCTTTCTGTTACTTCTTCCTCCATAGCTGCTATCCTTTTTTATAGGTTCCTCACTGGGTACAGCAATTCTGCTTTATGCTGTGGCAGTCATACCACATTATATATCTCAGAGCACAGCTTGCTTATTTTGCCATGGCTATTGCAGACAGCTAGCTAATATGGTGAGAAATACTGTGCCCCAAAATAAACTGCATATGAAATTGTTAGGACAGGGGCTGTATGCTAGCACAGTCTAGAATTAAGCTTGCATACCCTGCTTGTAAATTAGTGGGAAGAAGAATCATAGCTGGCCATTAAAATGTATTGCTTTTAATGCAAGGGGCTCTCTTATGTTTGTTCTTAAACACCGGGGGTTTCTTCCTTTTAGTTTGTATTGAGAGCTTGACATTCCAGACTGTGAAGTTTAAAAAAGCTGACCTTGAAAACACAGTCACATTTATTTTTGAATGTTAGTTTAGCTTCACACCCTGGAAGTGGCTTCCTGCCTTCCAGATTTTGCTGAGCATTGTATGACCAGCCATGCCTGAACTCACTGCACAGCTCCCTTCAGGCCACACTACAACCRTTCAGAACCCATCCAGTGACAGCTTGAAATACAAAAAATGTCTGTTTTAGTAACCCATGCCACGACTCTAATCACCTCCACCCTCCTTCACCAAACAGTGACCTCCTCAGTTGCACTCCTGATCATTTTCASAGGTGGCAGGCCAGCTCTCTGCAGCAAAATTTTTCTGGGATCTTCCTCAGCATCACCTCAAGGGCATTTTTACTTCCTCAGAGACTTCATGCAGTGCTCCCGCTGATTTCCCACCCAGGCAGGTACTTCCAAGGGAGGACCTTTTCCACCTAGAAAGCTGAAGCAGTCTTGCTGAAGGTTTTGCACTCCCCACACAGAGCAAGCACAGCACAGCTCCCTGGCACCTGCTAAGCTGTGAGAATTCTCTTCATTACAGCAATCCGGCAGGCTGACATTAAGGCTGAAGGGGTTGCTCTGCTGATACCAGCTTGTAACATTTCCATGAAAATYCCCTAACAGCAGTAGTATTTCTATCTACACAGTAACTTTGATAGGCACWGCGAGAAGCAAACTATGAGAAAATAAGCACAGTGTTCTATGGGGAAATGTGGGATCCTAGCAATGTTGTTGACACAGCTGGACTTGAGCAGCACTCAATTCAGGCATTAACTTTATACTCTCAGGCTTTCCCAGGCACTAAAGACGCTGGGCTAAAGACACTCAGATATAGACAATTCCCAGAGATGGTYGTTCAAACACAGAACACTGTCCTAATTCCTGAGATTTCCAGGTAGCTGCAAGCTCTGAACAGATAAATTTCAGATAGCTGTGAAAGAATCTACAGCWTATTACATTTAAGTTTATATTTCTTTCACATGTGACCCAGTTCAGAAAGGCTTACTTGGAAAGTATTTCTCCATCTTACAAAGTCACTTATTTACCACGCAGATGGACAAYACCCTCACCTCGCACCTCATGTTTCACATCTAGCATCACATTTAACCAGATTTACAACTTCACTGTCTTTAATAGAATTGCTCTTGAAATGTACTAATGCAGTCCATAATTAGGGAATAAGCACATGACACAGCAAAACAGGATAGAGTAGTTTACCTGTTTATGACTGAGAGATGAGCTCTTATTAAGTGTATGCTCTTAGTTTATCCCAATTACAAAGTAAACCAGGCTAACCTAAGCCCGAACTGAAGAATGAGAGGACAGTTAATAGCTGAAAAATTATTAACATTGGCAGTACTGGCCATTATCTACTGGTGCTACAGAGAATATTATTAAAATAAACATCAAGAAATTCCCCTCACCACCAAGTTCTTGGGGAACAATTATTGCATCTCCAACAAGAAGAAAGGAAATAACCATTAATGATTCTTTTTCTGTGCTAGGCTAAAACACCTGTTGCTGCTTAAGGGATTTTTATTTGTTTTCACTGCACATAGTGCTGGAACACATATTGTGCAATAATACTGTTATGTCAGCGCTCTTGTAGAATCACAATTTCTTCTTAGACAGCTGCAGCATTTACACGGATTTATGAGATCCAAAAGTCCACATAATCACATCACCTGAATAAAAAGTAGGCATCTGAAAGTTTTACATAACCACGGCATTTGCGGTCGGACAGGATGGTGCAGAGCTCATGCTGGTGTAACCTTAAAAAGCAAACAGACTTCAGCAGTGCTGAAACTGCTGGTACGGCTTAAGTTTAAACCAGAATAACCAGAAGTTGAATCTTTGTGTAACACTGCGTTAGTCCCTTCCAAAGGCACAAACGAAATGAGAAATCAGGGCTCTCAGATTAATTTGTCTTTGGCTCATTATGACACACTCAGTCTTCGCTTGATCCTTACCCCAGGTAGGCCGGTATGAACTCATTTAACTCTACTCAATTAAACAGAGAATTGCAAAATTATGCCAGCTGATATTTCAGGACTGTGATCCGTTATTAAAAGGGTTCTGCTAAACACCAATTTATTTTGCTTAATAAAATGAAATGCTGTGCTATCCAGCACATTTTTGCTTGTCAGAATAATGCTTTCAAGTACACGGGGGATGTAATTCTCCCTATAAAGACAGACTGAGAACAGTGAGATTCACAGCAGGTGTGAGAGCTCAGTTCCACAGCACTGACAGCAAAACACTGCAAAATCTCGGTGTGGCAAACTGCACCATACACAGGCACAGAGCCAAGCCTGTATCCTTTAGAGCTCTCGGGATAACACACAGAAATATGAGAACAGCATGTTCTCACTCATCCTAACAGCCCGGCACAGACCCTCTATGACTGGACATTAACAACTACCACACCAAAAGCCAGCCAATTTTTTTAGCCATTTTACAGCTCCCATATAAACTACATCAGCACTGCAGACAGCCCAGGAAAAAGAGCTATTGGACCTGGTAGACTACAATAAATAACAATCAGTGGGTACCATCAGTCATGATATGATTTAATACTGGGCTGAAGGTGCTTTCAAAACCAAAAGCATTTATAGATAGCTGGCTAAAAACACTGACAACAAACAGCCATAAAACAAAAAAATGTTAGCATTTTCTGGACAGGATGGCCTTTTTCAAAAGCAAATGTATAGTGATTTACTTCAAAGCAGCTAGAATAACTGCTGAAGCTGATGTTTATGAAATCTAAATACAGTTGACACAAATGGAAAAACTCTGCTTTCAGTTACACATGCAGAGCCTCTGTAAAGAGCAGAATTTGTCCCCAAGGGAACATACTGTGCCTAAGAGGGAAGGGGCCTTAGAGCCAGACATAAGCTAACTGGGCCCAGTTCTGTTCTCAGCTATACCTACTTAACTGTGCTTCTGCAGCATAAAAAATCATGGCACTTCTTAAAAATAATCAAGTCAAAGAAAAAGGATATTTTAAAACTGAGTATCAGCTTTGTCAGGAAAATCAAGGGGACAAACCATCAAAGACAGCTTAAAGATTCAAGTAAGTAAATATTGGCATTTTTTGGTGGCATATTGCCCCAGCTGCAGTCACACTCTTGAGACATTCCCAAGTTTAGGGAGAAACTGCAAGGTGTTTGTAAGGAATAAAGGAAAAATTTCATCCCATAAGTTACAATCAGATTTTTGCCAGACTGTGCAGTAAACAGCATCCATCTCCAAAAAACCACTGGAACAAATAGTAAAAGAGAAAGCAGGAGAGGCAAGAGAGGAATTCAGGTTAAGGTGACAAATAATTCACGTGCATATCCTGTAAAATTGGAAAGTCAAAGACTTCACGCCTTCCAGCTCCATCTATGTGTTATGTGGCTTCTTCACTGCTACAACTGGCCCATATTTTGGTCCAGATTCACCAGTTCTCCACAAGTTTTTTCTGTACTTTCCTCTTATTCATTCTTCAATACTGCACACTTTTTTCTTTATTCTCAAGTCATTCTTCAGCACTGCTCTTAGCTCTTTTCAATTACTGAAATCTTTGTTCATCAATTTTAAATGAGCTCAGGGAGCTCATATAAATAATTTTAAAATCCATCTTTCTGTTGTAAATTAGTATTGCAAGAATTCATTCATTCTTTCACTCATTCTACTACGTCACTAATCTTCTACCCAAGAATTTCCTGAATTTTTTCCACTTTTGGTCTAAATTAAGAACTTGACCTCTGAAACTCTTCAGCATTCTATTTTTACCACCTTAGACATGAACATGAGCAGAAGCACATAAAAGCGATCTCACCTTAACTTTTACTGAGTTGGCAAGAAAAATTCTCATTCACTTTTAGAGAAATTTAGGAATAACAATTCAACACTAACTCTCTACAGTGTTACAGTCTACAACTGGGAGCCTCAACACATTCCTCTGAATTTAAAAGATTTTGCTGAATCACCAGAGTTCCTTTCAAAACACCTTTGATCTTCAAACCTGGAGGAAACTTTTAAAGTTTAATTTTTCCTCGACTGCCTTCACTGGCTGACACAGCATGTGCTATAGCCACCTTGAATCCTTATAAACCACCGGGATGCAGTGCTGGAGCAGACTGGGTGAAGCCATCAATGTGCCTCCTCACACAGATTCCAGCACTGCCAAGCAGCCCTCCAAATGGCATTTTTGAATATCAGACAGGGCAAATTTTCATTTTAAATAACCCATAGTGCTGTTGAGAGCATTGGAAGCTGCCCAGGCATGAGCTTCCAGTGTCCTGAAAAGCCATAATTAGCCTGATTGCTCAGGGAAAGGATGACAGAGATAAGCTTGCCAGTTAGCGGTCATTCAAGCACAAAGACCTAAAGAAGAACCACTGCTTCACCAACTGCTTGGAACAGGCCAGCACTGGAATGCCAACAAGCTCTGGCTTAGTTTGGGAAAAACAACTCAMCAAATGGAATGAAAAGGTGCAGAAAAAAGGAAGAAGACTCTGCAATTTCCCAGCAACATCCAGCCCCACATGAACTAGTCCTCAGCATTAAGTTCTCACTCAAGGAAATGACTGATAGAGCTCAACACTGTTTGCAATAATAACATAAAGTATGTATAATTAATACAGTCCRACTCTCATACCTTATAAAATAGTAGCATTTCTTATGTAAATGCAGAGAGTGCCATGTTTAAACCAATTGTTAAAAGAYGACACAGTTCAATTTAAGAAAACATATTTCTTTCTGTTTAGCCTGTACTGCYTAACCCAGACTCACCAACAATTTAAGGCAGGTACCTCCACAAAACAAACTTATTAAAGTAGTTCTTAAGCAAACAAGAACAATCAAGAGCCATTGTGCTCTAGCAGTACTTTGAATTGTTACCCTCTGTACCTTGCACACTTTCAGAGTAGAGGTTACTCTGTGGCTGACCACAGTGAATTGCTCTTTTATCACTAATGCATTTTCTTTCACAATGCTACTTCAGTRGCACTTTGCAGCAAGTTCACACTAGTTCCTGAATTTCTTGCTTCTGGGGTCACTCTTCCTTATGCTGCCAGCTTCCACCACCTAGCTGCTCCCACTTTTCCTGAATGACTGAAGAGCACAGCGTCTGGCATTGGAAACAAAGCCCAGGGCTGCCRTCCTCAGTGGATGCACTTCACCCCACAGACAGTCACCGGTATTCCCTACTCTACAAGYGTGCAAAAGTAAAGCCTATGATTCCTATTGCATTTAATACTTTTTTTTTTGATAAAAAGATGCCACATAAAAAAGGGTTGGAAGACAAACTGCAGAGYGCATTTCCAAATATCCATGAATTAATGCAGAAAACTATTTTTAAAGTATTATATATTTTACATGCACAAACTAATTCAATATCCAGCATAAACTACTGCAGCATTACTTCCATTAAATGAAACTAATTTTCCAGAGAGGCAAAGGAGAAGAAGMCACAGTTCTGACTGAGCAGCTACTGACCAAATATAAACTATCCTTTATTATCAAGTGGTCATTACTCTAACAATTACAAAAAATAACTAAATACTTCAGCTACTAAGTCAGAACTGTGTTAATAAACTGGTGCTTGATTATTAGAAGACACTTTTCCAGTATGAAAAATGGAGAACAGAAATTTTCTTTWTTCTATCTAGAATTTTTTTCCAGTACCTATTCTTATCTAGCAGTCTTTAATCACGGGTTCCATTTACACTRTTCACGTTTTCTGTAACTAAGTTTTAGTCTAAAATATATACTTTGCCTGTGAGCCTCTATTAGTAGGAAACTCAATATCTAAGCCATAAAATGCGATCTCTAATTTTAAYTAATGTGATGGCAAATGCTAACTCAGGATGCCGAGATGCCTCTCCCATGGTGTTCCATAGGGACATCAAGCACAAGGAAACTACATTGCAGCACGTCCCACTGATAACAGACACGCCCATGGTTCTTTCATCCAAAACTCTGCTGAAGTGCATCAAAACCTCCTGCCTGGGAGACTCAGACTCCACCATCTGTGTCCATGAAACTCATCAACAGTGAGTTCAGCAAATTGGCATCAGCAGAAGCAAAAAAAGAAGTAAGAATTACCTCAACCAGAGGGCCACACTCAGTGGTTTATTTATTACTGACTGGTTTGTCTCTACATTTTAGGATGTTTTAAGCTATTTAACAGAAAACTGTGTTAACAGCTATTATTCATATTGGCTTTCTGTTTAAAAACAGCAAYTCTTTTCTTTTGCAACTTATATCGACATGTAAATTCTTATAACTAAGTAAACRTCAGTACAAAACACTATTATTGTGAATATAATTTTCTATTTTGCAGCACTGGGTGAAGCAATTCAGTAAATTTAGAAACCATCCATAATAATAATGAACTACACATTTAAGCCATCTTGCATCATCAGTTTTCAAGCAGAACGCATTAGTGAGTGATCACACTAATCAGAATGTACTACAGCTTGATAGCGTTTTTCATAATTAGAATTATTTTGTCAGTCATTTTAGGCCAAGTATTTAAAACACAAAATTACAAATATTTCAACAACTAACATCTCGAAACCTCATGGGATTTTTTCCTTGCTTCTCATGAATGTAATTTTTCTTGTGTATTTGTATTTCTTTGGAGTCCTCTCAAGAATGGCACCATAGCAGGAGAACCAGAAAAAAAACTCACTAGAAACAAAAGTAGAAAGAGGCTCTCTAGCTAGAAAAATTTAGCAAGATACTGAATTCATTTTTATATCACAATCACTTTCCAAGTCCAATTTCAGCCATTCATTTTAGATAGCATTTCCCAATTGCTCTTGAATCTATTTATGTTCTTTGACTACAGATTTTGCTATGCAGTTAAGTAAAAGACACCTGAAAAAAGATTAGCAATGATATTCTCACTGGTTTAAAGTAAAAGAAACTAAATATACCCAATGTAATTTGTTCTCTGCTAAAATTACTCTTCCATGGTTAGTTACTGAGTTTTCTTATTAGGTCACATATACTTAAGAACAGTTATATCCCACTAGTTCATGTTACTGGCAACAGAACATTGCCTGTCCCTGTTCAAGGCCAGGTATCAGAATAAACCATAACATACAGGAATGTCTCTCCCATGATCCCCTCTTAGCTGCAAAGGGCAGCTCAGTTAAAAATGCACGATGATACAGATGGAAATAGAAGCATCCCTCAAGAAACAGGGGTGATTGTAACCAGTCATCATTTTGGATTAGGAAGAGAAAGTTCTAGCTAAAGGAAAAGGGAGGATGACACAKCTGGACCGTCATTCACGGAGTCTGTACTTTCCTTCTTGCTTCCCTCTGAGGAAGATGCCTGGCAGTTACGTACTCAAGTCCTTTTAGGACAAATCATATTGTTGCCTCACATTCCTGGAAGAGTTGGCTGTTACGTGACAAACAAAATCCTTTATTCTTTAAAGTCACATGTAAGAGGAGGTTGCCTGTTCTCACAGCATTGCCTCTTCTACAAGTCCAGAGTCTCTGCAGAAGAAAGCAGAAAGACGAGTGGATTTGGGAGCATTTCTACAGCTCCTCAGGAGCTCCTGTCTGCAGGACTCCCCTGTACTCAAAACCCTGCAAAAATGTCCCATAGCCTCAGAGAATCACAAAATGGTTTGGGTTGGAAGGGACCCTAAAGCTCATTCCAGCCACCCTGCCATGGGCAGGCACACCTTCCACCAGACCAGGTTGCCCAAAGCCCCATCCATCCTGGCCTTGGACACTTCCAGGGATGGGGCAGCCGCAGCTGCTCAGGACAACCTTTTCCAGTGCCTCACCAGCTCCTGACACAGCTGCTGTGCTGGCTGCAAGGAGTACCAGACCCCTGGCAGAAATGCATGACTTTGTCACTCACGGCTATTCTGGGCCCATTAAATTTTAAAGTAGCTCCATGTCCTCTTCAATGAGTGTACGTAATATATATTATTCTTTACATAACAACAAGAGAGAGAGATTATGAATGGAGCCTCCTGGATATTATCGAAATCACTAATTATTTTTTTCATAATTTGACATACAGTACCATTTAATATTTTATGTTGATGATAGCCAGTCCACCAAGAGGTTTTCAGTGAATTGCAACATACTGAAATGTTGCGCTGAAATACTGAAGTCTCAAAATGAAGATAAGAACACTTACTTGTAGGAAATAAAGCTCTAAAAACAAACTCTGCATTTATAAAATAAATGGAAAAATTCCTCATGCATTTAAGAAGAGCAAAAGGAGTTAGAAAGTAAGATGAGAGACTGTGGAACGTTAACTACAGCATTAAAAAGAAGCATTTTCTTCATTTAATACAATACCTTCTTTGTATAGGCTGAAAACATAAAATATTACTGAATATATAAATCTCAAACAGAAGAAGCTGTAGGTGGCTTGGAACAAGTAAATGCTGTGTTTATACAAGTACAGCATTCTGCAAGCAATATTAGTCAGCCATTGAGCAGGTTCCCTGCGCTCCAGTACACTGAATACGTGCATAATTAGGGCTTGTTTGCGTGACATCTGGTGGGGAAATAATATCACATCTGATATGAAAGATACAAAAATATTTTCATAAAACAAAAAATTGCAGTGGAACAGGACCGTGATGTTCCTTTTCATAACAAGCAGCCTCACATCAATAAAATTCAATCATCCTACAATACCAACTGTATCAGCTCTCCAGAACAGAAAATAAGTCAGTATGCAATTAGATGCAATTTTCCAAGATTTGCAAAATTCAATTTCCTTCAGCTCCTTGTGTCCACAGAAAAGATAGAACTCAGGTAATGTCAAATGCACATTGATGACTGCTGTTGAGCAAATCAATTTATTATTCAAAGATCTGACTGAGCAGCCCAAAGCTTTCACTGCTTAGAGGCATTTTATATATGCATAGTCCTAATAAATCTGCCCGTGAGCTATCCTGTACACATTATTCTGCAGAATAATGTCTGTAGAGCAAAGTCTATTGCCTTCTGAGTGTCACTGGATTAAAATTGGGGTACGAAACCTTGTTGTCTAAAACATTCTCAACAGTAAGAAAACAAAAAGTGAATCCAAATGAAAATTAATCTAAAGGGGGAGGAGTTGAAGAGTGTTGCACTGGACTCTAAAAATAAATCTCTGTTCTTTGCTGATATTAAATGAAGAGGAATGTTTAGTGATCACACAAATACCCCTCCCTGTATTCTGGGCAGGGCTGTTCCAAGTCCTGAGCAAATTTGTTCAGAACTGGCTCAAATACCAGAGCACTGTGCCATGTCCTGCTTGAGCTGTGCCACATTAACATACCCATTACAACTTCTGCATTACTGAGCACCTCTTCCTCCCAAATACAAAGCTTACTTTTACATAGCCCAAAATTCAAGTCAGCAGCATGAACAGAAATGAGGTCAAACTCAAAACCAAGAATCCTACACATCTCTGGTTCTGATTTTCAGGACCAGGTTGTGCAAAATACTGCAGATTTTCATATCTTCATAAGCAGGAATCTTCATCCCGCAGAATGCAATGCCTTGCTTGATGCCTCTGCATATACAATATAATTTATGCAGTTGAATAATCTTTTAGATTTCTCTTTTTTTAGCATGGAAAGCCTGTATGGAGTGAGGATGACAACACCATTTTGAATATTTCTGTCGTAAGCATTTATTTGTGCAATAACATCCAGTAAAAATAGATCACGATCCACCTCAAGTGGTTTCAGGCAAGACCACTATCTGTAAATCCAGCAGAAAAAGAGCGGTGTCTGAACTTTCAGAAAGAACAAAGTAAAGCTGCTCCACAATCTGAAACACTGTGGGTTATTGCAGTAGCAAAGTAATTCCTGTCAAGTACTCCTTAACCCTGGGATTTAAAAGCATTTTTCCCAAATGTGTGAAACTATAGTTGCTGCTACTCGCTGTATCAGCTTAAGAAACCTCCCCTCAGCATTTCTCCYTGCCCAGTGTGTGAGCAGACAGCTCGCAGACCTGGAGCGAGGCAACAGCAYGCTGCTCCTTTGAGCTGAACAGTTGCTTCTGCTGAGCTCCAAATGGCATCCCYGAGTAGCTTTTCCCATTCACTGTAAGTGGAACTCGTGCTGTAGCCCTTCCTTCTCCTAAGGACGGTGTACCACTGACACACAAACCACCACAGCCCTGCCTTCGCAGCAGGCACTCACGGGACRGGAGCTGCCTCGTTAAGAAAACCAGCTCCAAACGGGAAAAAGCTTTTAATCCTTTACAACGGAAATACCAGTCCTTAGAAAGAGGAAGGTTCAAGATACAACAGTTTGAAGGCTGGGGAGGATGAAATAATGAATSTGCCTTTGGAGGCAGCGGTGAACCTCTCTAATTAACATAATATTCTTACCAGCAGTTACTGAAAAATAACAACAAAAACCTCTTAACGTTGCTCACTGAATTTATGAAGTTTTCTGTCATTTGGACTCAGTTCTTGAATCTGCTTGGACTCATTAACACCAGAGAGCCACAAAATGAAGTGCTCATCACAGAGAAAGGGTCCAGAGAATGCTCACAGCACTGCATCAAACACTGGGTGTTCAGGAAGAAAATGAAGCTGAAGGAAGGCATTGCAATATATTGATTGCATATTTTGTTTAAGGCTTTTATTCCAAACAATTTGGGATGAATGTTCTCCTTCACCTTCATATTTTCACTGCTTATGATTGCTCCTGTCTGGGACTGCCAGTGGGCTACAGAGGTGATGAGGGTGGTTGAGTGCTCTGTGAAGAAGCAAGCCCTAGGAAAGAGATGGAGTTTTGCTTTGTGATCCTCAGAACTCAAAGCTTGGTGTTTGGGCTGACAGGTGCTCTGGAATTWTCCACCATGTTTCAGTCTGCAGGCRTGGATGGTCCCGTGAAAACTRCTTGGACATTCTGGTTCTCAAATATGTGCAGTTTCCCATCTGTGTGCATAAATATTGGGAAAAACCACTCCAGCTTTCTTTGAAACAATGACATTCCAGGTCCAATCACCATTTTAACAACATATTCCACATTCAGAACTTCAGTACAAGCCATGTAGCTCACCTCCCACCTTTGGCAAACTGATCAAATGGAAAGCATCACTCCAGCATTTTCTCATTAATTTAGTTCATATCAGGCTGATTTTTAGACACCTTTTCAAGTATTTCAACCATTATAAAATTATGGTACAGAGTTAAGATACTTTGTAATACATACAAGACACAAATTTAGATATGCAGCCATTTGCTATGGCTGTGTTTACTTAATACCAACATCTGCTCCAGTTCCAACAATGACACTGCTGCAAGAACAGCMAAAAAACCCTAATTGTCCCAATGAAAAGATTAAGAAAGACTACACATCATGCTCTAGCACCTTTCTGGATGTCAGTCCAAATGAGAAAATAATTAGTTATTTCCCAGTTTCCCAGTACCATCTTTGGGACCCATACATCCAACAGCTGAAAAATAGCCTTGCTTTTGAAAATCCATGAAAACATTCTGGCCTATCAGCACAAGGAAGCTGTCTAAAAAAAGCAAGTGGTAACACAGCTTAGGAGAAATAATTGTAGATGTATTGGCAGCAGTAAAACACTGAAGAAATAAGACCTGGGGATCATTCAGGGATAAAAAACAAGAGTAGCAAAAAGCTTAACAATTGGTCAGTACTTCAGGCTCTGAAAAATGTACATTTTCAGTTTTGGGTGGCGCAATACAAACCTTGAGCTACAACTGCATCTTAGAAGAGCAGACCCAGACCTGCTGTCTGTGGTTACCAGCAAATGCAAGGCTTTTGTCAGGGCCCAAATAGGCCTGAATGGTCCTCCCCAGCCTCACCTGCTGCCCCCAGCCCCATTTAACCCCCCTCGTAGGACAGTGAGGAGGTCCCAGCCCCCGTGGCTGTGTGATCATGCTCAGCTCCTGCCTGTCCCAGCTCCTGGGAAAGGAGCCAGCCCTTGCTGCCCCCAAACACATTTCTTTCACCACCTCAAATTGCCATTCATGTTATGTGTTAGTCTGGCATCAGGAGAACCTTTTAAAGCATAGAACAGAGGTCAAAAGTATTAGGAGCATTTCTTTGGACAATCCTATAATGTAAGATGCCTGACCAGTTAGGTGAACCTTTTAAATCACATATATTGTTTCATGTAGCAGTACAACTGAGACTGTGCTTGAGAATCTTGTGGGTTCTCTGGCTGCTTCTACTAGATATAATTCAAAACTACAGAAAATCACAGAAATAAATTTAAAAAAAAGCTGAAATATCTTTTGTTCTCTCCTCTCAAAAGAAACAAATCAGTCAAGCCATCAGAAATTTTCAAAAATAAGTACTGGTCTGAATGTCTTTATTTCTGGGTGCCCAAAAATGAGACCATTTAAAAAGCACTTTTCTGCATGAATTCAAAAGTAAAYCTCTTTACAGTCACTCCATTTCACTTAGGAATTGAGTTGTCCAGTATCACTAATCAATTCTGGAAATATTTTCTTGTAAAATAGGTCAAAGAGCAGCAAATTAGTACAATTTCTAATTACTAGAGTCTTCTCACATTTTCTAAATATGTCAAAGCTAGAAAAATGCTAATTGTCCATTAAACTATAAGTAACAGAAAATATTTTACTAGCCAGAGAAAACAGTTTTATCTTCTAACCTATGGAATCACCCTATCAGTTATTAGAAGAGATGTTCACAAGTAAAATGGCACCAAAATAACAATTTCTTCTTGCAGATTCTCAGAAGCATTAAACCTTGTTCCCCTCATTTACTCAGATCCTTATAGCATTTTTATCATTAATTTTGAGATCTATGAGTCCTGAATAAATAACAGTGCTTATAAGTAGCTATAATAATAGAAACATAAGAAATTAAATATAAATTAATAAGAAATTTAATATAAGGAATAAACATTTACAGAAATAGATGCTGGAGTATAAATTGCTATACAATTCCTCTACTGTATTCTGTGCAGTAGGATAGATTCTTGCTAAAATAACATTTATCTGAGCTTGTCATCTGGCACAGAGTAAAATAAAATGATGCCCTTTAAACATTGAATTAAAAATATTTTCTGTTTTCTTCCCTGTGATGAAACCATATTTTTCTTTAGTATGTGTATCTGCAGCTAATATTTAAGAAAGACTTTAACAGAAAAGATGCTATTCCTTAGCTTCTTAACCTGAAAAYATGCACGATTTCTGCTTTAAAATAATGCCTTGCCATTTTGAATGTAAAGAGGGATCATCTTCCTTCATGCTTGAGACCTGAGAAATAGTCCATGTCTTAAATTCCTGAGGAATTCAGGGCAAATTGAGGGCATCTTTAAAGTACAAACCCACTAATGAAACAGAAGGTATTTAACCTGAAATATGCAGTCTGCAGAATGTGTAACTTGTAATACAAATACAGTTTTGGATAGAAAAACAAGAGATCCCTTTGATCAGTATCAACAGTCCTCTGCAGTTTTCTGCATTCAGGCTCCCTGTGCTATTCAGGCTCCACTGTGCAAGGAGAAACTCACTGAATGACACCCTGAATTCATTACAAAGCTGTGCCAGCAGGGAGACAACAATAGGCAGAAATTAAAGTTCATTCATACAGTGGATGATCCCCAACAAGGACAGATATCACGGGCTCTGACTGAGAACCAAACCTCCACTGATCTCAGTGGAACGTGGTTGAATCCCCAGTGTACCCAGCAGTGTCCTTTGATGGCATAAGGCAGAGGAAAAAAGGCAGTGCAGTCTCCCCGTGCATGTGATTGGATTTCTTTCCACAGCACATCGTGGGGTGCTGCTCCCCTTGCAATGAGGATAAACACACAGGGGAGCACCCTGGAGCATCCCTCCTCTACAGCAAAATTCGGCACAAAATCATACCAACATAAATACAAACAAGGAGAGCCAACTTTCTCCTTGGTTGTCCTATGCTGCAGTGCCAGGTGCTGCCTAGTATTGACACAAGAAACTTTGCAAGACTTCAGTGCAAGAGCATTGGATCCAAAGCCAGCACACTTCAAACAAATTAGAAGGACAGGAGTGATACTGAATATGTCTCACTCAATTTTCTTAATGGAAAGCTACCATCCATGTCTGGGCTGAGAGTTTCAGACTCAGTGTATATTGTCCCACTGAAATGGCCTTTATAATTAGTGTTAGTACTAAGGAACTAACAACAATAATAATAATTTTTAAAAAAACCTTACTTTATTCTGACTGCCAAGAACAGAAAAAAAGTATGTATCTAAAATTAAAGATTATGCCTTTGACCTACCTGACTATCCATCCTCCTCCCTTACTCTGAACACAAATGCCCCAAGAACATTTGAGCAAGAGATTAAAAACAGAGAGACCAAAATGTCTCTCGAATATGTTCTGTCCCTTCCTACACTCCTTCGTGTAGCARCTGCAACACCTGGGAAACCTGCTCCACCACAGTGTCCCTTTTGACCTTAAGCAAATTGCATGTTCCTCAATTCAGGAAGCATTTTACAGCCCAATTCCTTGTGAAATGARTGGAATTCAGGTATTGAAAAGTACATTCAGTGAATGCAGACCTCAGACCCTTTACAGCTTAGGAACTGGCAGACTGGAGCCTTCGAGACCTCCCTGGAAAGGTTGCATGGTATTACCAAGCAAATAATCGAAATTTTGCACTTAGCAGGATACTTGTGGTAGGAGCACGGATTTCCCAGACAGGCTGAAAACCTCACAGGACCCTGTTCCACCCCACTTGGTGCTGCCCAGCACAAGGAGCATCTTCCCAGTCGCACGATGCCACAGCAGCAGCTGCTGCTGCTCTTAAGACCAGGGTACCTGGAAGAGAAACAGTGCATGAAGCACCTCTGTAGTTGCAGATCAGTTCAACCAGTTTGCTCCCAGTTTGGTTTTACTGGCAATACCATAAATGCACAAATGAAGGAACTAAAAGAAGTTTTTACTTACCTACTTTTCCTCAATTAGTATATTTTATGAGATTTTTTTTTACATGTAATGTAAGATTTCTCTCCTTTCCTTCTTATGTATTTATTTTCCAAAGGGCCTGTTGCAGAAAAGGTCTCAAGGCACATTATAATTGTACAGAAAAGAATTAAAAATAAGAATTAATTCAACCATCTCAGTACGTAGTTCTTTAATGAGTTTTCCTTCAGAATTAATGTCATCAGAATTCTGAACACACAGAAAGCATGGCAGCAGTATGTAGAGTACCTGGGTGTCAGGTACAAAACATTTATGCACTTTAACCCACAATTAGTCTGTCATCACTTTGTCCACATTAGATGGTCTCTGTGGAAATGAAGGGATGTTCATTTTTACAAAAGTGCCGATTTTTCTGAAAGAATTTGTTTCAAACAGAGGTGCAAAATATGATAAATCTGTCAACTAGTATTCACTGCAAAATTTGAAGCATTTGCTCATTCAGTTATAGCAAGAAGAAGGTGTGTACCCGCCCCACGTCTACAGAAGTTATTCTGTTATTTAGGTTTATTTAATGATAAGAAAAGTATGTAATTTATATGCTGGATATTACAGTTGGGCATTTTTTAATATTTGTTTTTATTTCTTACTCATGTCAATTAATTAAAAGTATTTATTTACGTATTTATAACTGGGTGCAATGACAGTAAAAAGTAATAAGGAACCAGTAAAAATTAGAGGAAGTCAGTGACATGGTCTAAACACAATGGATAGATTATATCTAATTTGAGGATTATCTATAAAGTTTAAAGATTATGTTAAAAATTAATTGATATTCAGAATTAGTTTCATGAGTCCAGGATGACCAGAAAGACACATTTCATTTTTCAGTGCTGTGAGGGATAGACTTTTCAGGAACTAGCTACAAATGGAAGAGACTTTCTGATATTTTGCTGGTTTTCCATAGTGCATTTATCCTACATTTATGGAAATACGAGGTACCTTATGTTCTTGGGCAGCTCAGCACTGAATTTTCAAATCCCAAGTCAAATGATTCTCAACAYCTGAAAGCAAACTTGACAGGAATCTTCCATGTCAGGAGTTACACTCCAAGATCCTTTATTCAAGGTTATGGCCTGATCCCACTCTTTCCACACCAGCATTACGCAAAATCATTTTGACATTCCAAAGCTATTTGAAAAGATTTACGGACTGAAAACACACTCAAATCCCAACTTTTATGACCACAAGAATGGTTTGGTATCCCCAAACACCAAGGACACTATAGTCATGAATTAGATGTCATCGTGATAGCAATGGGGCTTTTCATCCCCTGGATCTCCCAGATTTATTCTGCATTACATGAACACCACAGAGGTGGATTCTACACACAAGAACCTATGTAAACAGAAGAATTTTCCTTCAAATACAAACAAATTATATTTTCCATCAAATGGAATTAGCCTCTTGTGGAATCATTCCAGAAAGCTTAACTGAACACTAAAAACCTTCACCACTAACTGGGTTACACAACACTTCTTTTGGTAGAAGGTTCAGCATCCAGGCTGATGTTTTCAAGGAATCAATGTAACATCAGAAATGTAATAAAGAAAAAATTAATGGATCTCTGAAGTCAGCCATTAAATCCAATGCTTCAGCTAGCACAGCTCTCTCCTTATGAGCCTGGCCTTGGCACTTAAGACTACTATAAAAATACTTAGAAAATTCTTTCAATAAATGCCAGCACACTGTTAAGTATCAGACTATATTTGAAATCAGATTTGGTGCTGCTGTGATTCCATGAATTCTAATGGAACTCCTCCAATTTCTTCACCACTGCAAGCAAACCTGAAATATCTCATTTTGCATTATTTTTAGCTGAAATGTATGTCAATGTGAAATCATTTGAACTACATTAGTAGAACTAAAATGATCCCCAGTGTAAATCCATTCACATCGGCTACATCAGGAATGCATTTCACCACTATAATTTAAAATGTAAAATGCCCAAGTCACAATAAAATTATTTTTCTGAGAGTTGTCTGTATCACTGGGAAAGGTCTGACAGAAGCAGTAGCGGTGCTTGGAGCCATAACAGCTCAGTTAGAGGGTTTCTCTGGCACACAATTTCAACCAAAGTAACACTTAACACAAATTTCTATTTCTTGTAAAGTACTTGGGATCTTTGGGTTTTAGCATGTTAGTGGTAGGACTTAGGCATTTTAAAACTATGTTGTGACTGGACCAATAGATAAGTTGAATAATCAAATTAGAAAGCCAAGTAGAGCTATTTGCTTCCATTCTGGAATGCACAACTCTTTCTGTGATTCAGAATGGTCTACCCAACTGATAGCACAAGCTAGCATTGAGCTATATAGATCTTATTTATCATGGCAAAGTACAGAGGTTTATTCACTGCAGCAGGCTCCGCTGTTACCTGAGGTTACACCTCCCCAGCACCGCAGTGTGTAGGGCTGACACACCCAGAATGTTGCTCTGCCAACTGCTATGAGGCCCCACAGTCAGACCTTTTCTTTCTGAGAGCAAAGAACTGCTCTGGAAACAGCACAGCACAGACATCACACGCTTGTTTTAAATTGAAAGGGTGTGTACTGGTAGCAGGGCAGCTGAACAACCGGCCGGAGCACTCCCCTCATGCTGAGCTCTGTGGCTACAGTATGAATGTATTTGAAAAGTGATTCAAAGAGTTTTCTTATTTCCATTAGAGGTCTGGAATTCCACCTCTTATGAGCCACCTCCCCTTCCAACCAGCCAATACTGCAAACATATGCTACTTATCTTCTCTAAGCTCTTTATTTACCCAGTTAGTATTTCGTTCACTCCTACCCCCTTGCCATGGTCTCAGGCACTGTGTAGTCTCTGGTGTCAGACAGAACTAGTACCAAGCCATTTAGGAAGAATGCCCTTTAGGCCATTAACTGCTATCTGTGAAAGAAATACTTTCAGTTACAGATTTTTACTGGATTTTATAGAATGCTCATCCTCACTGCCAATATTGCCCCTGTAGAAAAAAGTATTTAGCACATTAAACTCAGGTGAGCTAGACTGAAATGTAGTTTTAAATTTTGGCAAATGCCTATGTATAAAATTTCTGAGTCACTTCATTCAAAACGCAGTTGGAATTAACATCACCACAATAAAAAGGAGCTCTGTTGTGAAGATAATGCTTCACATCAAAAACATAGCGTAGCCTGCTCTGTGTTTTTAAATTAGGACTCAGACACTTAAACACACATTTTGAAGCAGGGCTCAGCACAACGCAGTCTTTTGTGTGTGTCTTTTTTTTATTTTTCTGCAATGCAAAAGAAGACAAGCAGAGAAACTTTTTGAAGAGACTCACAGAAAAACCATGAAGGCAAAACCCAACCATTAAAGAGAAGCCTGTGTCTGCAGCTCTGTTTGGTGCCACTGGATACAGCAAACAAGGCTTATCTGATGGATCATGTGCAATGTCGTGGATGCCCAATTCAGACTGCTTTTGTTGTTGCTGTAAGTCAGTCACTAACAAGTTCTCCCCCCTGCAAAAACCCTACACTCGACTTTAAATGAATATTGCAAACTACTGACATTCTGTAGTGTTGGTAAGTCCTTTTTTCTCCCATAATAGCCTGTCCCAGACCTTAAAGTGCATATACCAATTTGGTTCAAGTTTTRTAATCTGGAATGTTCCACAGTGCCTCTTCAAAACCAGTTACAGTTTAATTGTGCCTTCCCTTGGTAAGGGTAAGTCTAAAAGAAAACTTGTTCTGAATCTATTATTTATGTTGTATGCAGCGATATCTCACCTATCTCATTCTGGACTCTGGAATATACTGCAGGCCAGGTAATCCTTACCTACCTGAATCTCCCAGGAAGGGCAATGGGAGGTTTTGACACATAGTAAAACATAGCTGGCCAAAGAACCAGTGAAAAGAAACCATGGAATGTTTTCACCAGGACTCCATGGGACCCATTACGTTCATTTTGAAGCCCAGAATGCCTGTTTYAGATCTTAAATGTTGCTTCAAATATACATGGGTGAAAGCTGTAATCAAGGGAAAATGCAGCACCAATAATAGCACATTATTAAAAGTCAGCAATCCTCAATTGTCAGTACTGTAACCACTATCTTATTACTTCTACCTTCTCCTCCCATACACTGAATTTCCTCAATACTGACAAAGTGCATCTACTACTCATACACTCTGAATGCTAAACTAAGCAGAAAAAAAGATATAAATTAGGTACTTCTTGAGGGCATCAGTAGAAAACACCGATTTCAAATAATTTTGATTAGAAAATTTTACTTCACAATCCTTTTCCAGATCACAGATATTCATAATTAAAAAGAGTATGGAATTAATGTAATGTTAGCTGTTTTGCCATCAGCATCACAAAGAAAGAAGAAACAATAAAATATGATGCAGAACTCACTCTTCCAATGATTGTCATTGAACTATTACATTAGTAAACATTCACAGTATGAAGTCTCTTTCAATATATCTCCAGCATATAAAGTAGTGCAAAAAAGCATTCCAGTCATTTTGCCTTTGCAGTCAGACCAGGTTAAACGATTCTCTTACTTCATTTCTTTCATTATTAGACAACAAATGCTGCAATGCCTCCAAAGAGAGTTATAAAAATAAACAATTTCTGGAGGGTCAACAGCCTTTTCAAAGTAAATTTCCAGTTAAAAACAAGCATTATAGATTTCAAGAAAAAAAAATTTAGATCTATCTTCTGTAGAATATCTTTTTACAATAAATTTACCATTTGAAAAACAATGACTATGGTATCCAATGATTTATGGTAGCTGCTATTAAAGCACTGATAAATAGATAAATGACTACCAAACTTCATTGTTTCTTACATAGTAAATACCTCTGAATGCCAACTTTTACCACAGAGCTGTTATTAGTGATGTCGACAGTTCATGCACCCACTTTAAAATGACTTGGTTTTAATAAATTTCTCAGCCTCATGTGCAAAACACTTGCATTCTAATAAAAATATAAAGTCTCAAAATGTATCAGATCTAGCAATCCTTTCCTCAAGTTGTACCACTTACTTGATATGTAATACATGTTTAGCAATGCTTTTTATTTGTATTTAACCATTAAATGGCATACTACTGTATGCTGCAGACTCTTGTTTGCATATTTCATTATTTTCACTGCACTCTTTAATGCATAAATATATTTGGAAACGTTCAAAATTACACATCAGTTTCCACAGAATTTGAATTTACACAGTTTTTCTTCTCTGACTCACTGCTATTCCCTGTGTCCTGACTTTTATTCTCCTTTACACAAAGAGACTCTTTAACTCCTTCTTCCATCTCCAAATACTCTGATTTATCCTCTGTGGATGAAGATGATGAGCTTCTAAATTTCTTCAGTAAATTTGTTGGGAGGTAAGGGCAACTGACTGCATTTTGCATCATCTGTGTGTGTTCTTCATTCTCAGTTTCTCTGTGGTAGAAATAGTTAAAATTGGAGACAATCACTGGCACTGGTAAAGCAATGGTTAACACTCCTGCAATGGCACACAGGGACCCGACTATTTTCCCACCCACAGTTATGGGTTTCATGTCCCCATAACCAACTGTAGTCATGGTCACTACAGCCCACCAAAAGGCATCTGGGATGCTTTGAAAATGGGTGGCAGGCTCGTCAGCTTCTGCAAAGTAAACAGCACTGGAAAACAAAATGACTCCGATAAAAAGAAAAAAGATGAGGAGGCCAAGTTCTCTCATGCTGGCCCTGAGCGTGTGACCCAGGATCTGCAAACCCTTGGAGTGCCTGGAGAGCTTGAAGATGCGAAACACCCTGACCAGACGGATGATCCTCAGGATGGCAAAAGACATGGCCTGCTGACTGCCCTGCTCCTGCGCCAGGTCAGTGCCCAGGGTGATGAAGTAAGGCAAGATGGACACAATGTCTATGATGTTCATGACGTTCTTGAAGAAGTGTGCTTTGCTCGGACATGCAAAGCAGCGCACTGTAAACTCAAAGGAGAACCAAATGATGCACACGGTCTCTACAATGAAAAAAGGGTCATTGAAGATGGTGTGCTCCCCAGCATCCAGGTGAAGAGACTCATTGGAAAGCCCCTTCCCTAAGCTCAGGGACATGACGAATTCTTTGTCATCTCTGAACTCTGGTAAAGTCTCCAGACAAAAGATGACGATGGAGATCAAGATGACCAAGACAGAGACAATGGCAATGCCTCTGGCTGGACTGGAGCTTTCCGGGTACTCAAACAGCAGCCAAACCTGCCTCTTAAACTCATTCTCCGGCAAAACCTTTTCCTCTTCCTCTTTGACAAAACCTTCATCCTCCCTGAACTTGAGCATGGCCTCCTCCCCAAGCTGGTAGAACTTCACCTCCTCAGAGAAGATGTCAAARGGTACATTGACTGGTCTCTTTAGCCGACCACCGCTCTGGTAGTAGTACAGGATGGCGTCAAAGCTGGGTCGGTTCCTATCAAAGAAGTACTCGTTCCTGAGAGGATCAAAGTATCTGCCTCGCTTGGCTGGATCACCCAGCAGTGTCTCCGGGAACTGAGCTAATGTCTTCAGCTGGGTCTCAAACCGCAGTCCCGACACGTTGATCACCACACGCTCACAGCACTCGTACTCGCTGTAGCGGACAGAGCTGTAACCCCCAGGGCCTCCACCATCATCGGGTGGCTGGTCCGAGTATGAAAACTCATCCTCCCCATAGTCATCACTGTAGTAGAGCTTTCCTTCTTCCTCCTCGTCTTCATCCTCATCTTCATCCTCCTCTTCCTCCTCACTCAAGTCCTTCAGTATTCTCTCCTCAGAACCACTGAGCGGCAGCAGCTCAGAACAGGGGAAGGAGGCCCCACACTCCCTACTTCCCAAGTGGTGGCTCCTCTTTTTCCCCTTCTTCCTCCTCTTACCACTCTGGCGGTGGGGCAGGCCGCTGCGCGACGCGCTCCCACCGTGCGAGGAGGCTGCCCCTCGGCTCTGCTCCTGATGGTAGTGGTGGTACGGTCCCCCTCCGCCTGCCGCCCCACCTTCCACCGCTGCTGTGGCTGCTGCTACGGCCGCGGCTGCGGCGGCCCTGGACTGTGCCAGCCGCTCTCGCTCCCGGGCCCGCGCCTGGGCCGCGTATCCATAGGGCATGTGAGTGTTGCACCCGGAGCTGTCTGCACTCACCATCGCAACCTCCATTTTGCAACGGTTTGGTTTTTTTCAATCACCTACTGTAACAAGGTTTTGTTTTATTTACAGTGTCACCTTAACTTTCACTAGAAAGTTCAAAGCCATTTGCATTTGGAGGACAGTCCCCTGGGCATCGAGTATGGCAACATGGTTGTAACACTGAATCTATATTTTGGAAAACCACAGATCCGCATTTTCTTGTTCTCCGGAATGTTTGACACAAACTACTGTTCTGCTAATAAGAAAAGATGAAATTCTCAAATTGAACCAGAGAACAGCTGAGACCTTGTTCTTCCATCCACCAAGCCCCTTTATTTTCATTTATCTCCTGCAGCAATCATAGCTGTATCTGATCAGAATCATGACTGCCTCGCAGGCTATAAAGGCTGCATTCCTCAGGAAAAAAAAATACGCAAACCAAAGGGTACCTGTTCTTCACAGATGGTTTTAGCTCATCATTGAAACCAAGTGCAAATAGTTTCTTTCCTCATTATTTGTTCCTGGTAATGCTTTGGCCTAGCAAACTTACTGTTTAATATAATTACTTGGGGAGTTGGAGTTAATTCCAGCCATCACTTCATTTACACAGTGAGGAGGTCTTTGCAAATCCTTTCTTCAGCCTGTCAACAATGTCTCAAACCTGGGAGCAGCACCCAGGGCATCAGCAGCAGTGGTAGGAGGAGGAGGAGGAGGTGGAGGTGGAGGAGGAGGAGGAGGAGATGAAGACTGAGAAACTGGCTCTGAGGTCCCCATAGGACATAAGGGAGTGGATGGGTCACCCTTTGGTTATGGTCATGCAGAAGAAGCACTTAACCTGAGGCACATGCACAAACACACAAAAATAAACAAAACAAAAAGGGAAAAGATTGGATTGTTTTCCTAAAAGGTCACACCGATCAAATGAAACTGTGTCATCTATTACCACGGCATTCAAATCTTCTCCTGCCCACACTATTCACACTTCTACATTACACACACACCCACATCACATGCACAGAGATTTTGAACGACTCTGTGGGTAAGGATGTGGGTGGGTATGTCACATATATATATAGACAGATACAAAATCCCCACCCATATAAGCACTTGCATCCATACACAAACATATGCATGCTTCTGAAACACCAACACATAGAAACACTAATAAAAATACTGCAACACACAATGCATTCAGGTCTTTGAGCACATACGTAAGAGATACACCTACATATATCCATATAAAACATTAAAGAATCAATGTATCTAAACACAAAGAGCTTTTGTTATATTTGTAGAAACACATCAAATGTGGGAATGTTACATTTTAATCTGCAGCAGAACTGTGTTTCGATCACAATGAACATCTCACTGAATTTAATTTGGAAACAGGCACATACAATGCTCAGCCAAGTGAAAATACCGTGATATGTCAAGAAAACAACTGCAGGTGCACTGAAGCAACATCTACATGCAAGCACACACACAAAAATACACAGCCCCCCACACCCCCCTTTGAAACAGAAGCCTCATTTATAGCCACATCTATTAATACACAAGAGAAGGTGAACCCGAACTATTAAATGACGCTATTTTTAAAATCGTACCTACGTGCCATGCAGAAAAAGATCCTAAAAACGCTGTTATACTTACTGATCCTAGGCAGAGAAATAGCAGCGCTGTTCCCGCTAGGGTAAGGACCGGGTGACAGCAGTCCTGAGGGGGCTGTGCCGGCTGATCCACAGTCGCAGGTGGCTGTGGTCAGTGCGCACCACAGGTTGACGAGTTAATTCTGCCCCTTCTTGCCGGGTGCCGGGAGAGCGCCGGGAGCGAGCCGGGGAGGCGGCTGGGGCTGGGGGCACTCGGCACCGCCACAGCCGCTCCCGCTCGCCTCGGCATTGGCGACAAGGCAACAAGCGAGGGTCTCGTCCCCAGAGGGAAAATCGAAGGCGGTGTGCGTGTGCTTGTTGTGTGTGAGGCGGAACGAAGGGGCAGGCGCGCTCACTGGTCTCTCCAAGACCGGCTCTCGCAGCAGAGCTGTAAATCAGCGCTGGATAATCCGTGCGCGGAGCCGGGTTCCAGCGGCGGCAGGACGGGGGTCGCTCCGGCGGCCCCTGCCCCGACACGTCCAGGGACAGCGCTCAGCCGGCCCCCGCCCGCGCCTTCCACTTGTTGTGCGGCTCGGGGGAGCGGGCCGAGGGGCCGCGGGCCGGAGCGCGGACGGCGCCGGGCGCTGCTGGGCCGAGGGCGCTGGGCGCTGGGCGCGGGGAGCTGGGCCAGCCCGCGGCACCGCGCCCCCGGCGCTCCCGAGCCGGCCCTGTTGCTCCGAGCCGCCGCCCGCCGCTCCCGCCGCTCCCGGCCCGCCGCCGGCCCCTGGCGGCCGCCGCCCGCACTGCGCCGCGCACGGCTCCGGCTCCGGCTCCGGCTCCTGCCCCCGCCTCGCTCCCCGCGTCCTATTAACGCCTTAATCATTGGAATCAATATTCCCGCGCTGGATGACGCCCGGGCTGGCGAACAAAACTCTCTGCAAGGAGCGATGCTGCCAACCCTGGCCTTTGCTCCCGTGGGGGTGCCCTTMAGGAAGCCAAACGCATTGTTGAGGTCGCTCGGAGAATTCCAAGCCCAAGCCCGGATCAAATTTCCCAGAAAAAGAAAAGAGCTGCCCGCACCTCCACGCTGCTGCCTCACTCGGCCCCAAGCCCCCCAGCAGTACAAGCAAACATTCCCTCTGCTCCTGCCCAGCACACCCAGGCTCCTGCAGCCACCTCGCAAATGAGACCAAATTAACTTTCACTCCTAATTCTGTACCTAAACAGAAAGTAGGTCCTAGTTCATGACTGGAGGGTACTGTTGTGTATTTGGCAGAGTTAACACCTCAAATCGCTGTTCCCTCTTCCTGCTGCAACACAAGCAGGGTATAAACTGCCCATTCTTTTTGCACCTAGAAAATTGAAGCTGTGGCACATTCCACTCTCTGTAAGGGATCRCCATGAAAATGCAGCTTGGCCATATTTGACACCACAGCTACAACTCTACCATCTCAGTACGAACTAAATGTAGACACTCCTACTTCCCCCCATGGAGAAAGAAAAGACTGAATCGACAAGAAATGAAAGGCAGCACTCACACCAGACACTTTGCCTTAAGGTGTTTGCAACTGGAGACAAATTCAACATGCACAGCAAGTGGGTTGGGCATTTGTTTCATTACCTAGGTCCTCCTCCACAGAGAAACCAAGAGTGCCTGGTGCCTATTTGCCTTCAGATCCCTGGCAGCACAACCCACATTACCCATGTCACTTCGCTGTCTCTGCTGCCTACATCAGTTACTGCCCATACTCGAATCCCACTCATGTCAGTAGATGACCTATGACTATATAGAGGAGCATGGAGGATCAGCCAAATAAACATACTGAATGTCAGGCATCAAATCTTGCCAACAGTACTGTGAAACATATAAATGGCACTTAGAGCTAACCATTTTTTCAACAATCACAATACTTCAAGTTCCACAGTCAATATAGAGTGAAAAACATAGATAAATCCCTAATGTCATCCCAAATGCCATTAAAATACGTGTTCTGTCATCACAAAATTTTGGTGCTCTTGGATGCAGTTAAAAAACATTCTATAAATTCATTTCCAATACCAAAACCCAGATTCTTCTGTAACCTGGCACAGGAGCATACCAAAGCCATGGATCAAACCCCTACCACCACTTAAGCACCAGGACATGTACGAAGCTATAAAAATATCAGATGTATCATAGGTAAACTTCTTGAATCATTAGGAGCACCTAGACTTTCTCCTACATCAGTAAATTTTAATTCTAGGGGCATTTTCCARAGTTCAGTCACTTCATTCTCTAACAAGTCTTATGTTGCTTTTAATCAGTAGGATTTGAACACCCTTTTATTTCTTTTTTGAGATGTTTCAAGGACTTGGGGCAAAAAATAATGGCTTATTTAGCTTTTACTTCTCTTTCAAAATTTCAGATGTATTGTCTTGTCATTTTCTCATGTGACTGTTAAACTGAAAAATTCATTGTATAACTGAGTAAAAAAGACAAGTAGAAACGGACCAGTCACTTTGGTATTCCTTTTTGAGCGCTGTTATTCTTTTTGATTTTAATAGCWAAATTGTGTTCTTGAGCAAAGATAAATAAACTGTGATGTATGATTCTATGCACACACGATACACATATAACTGGCRATGGGGAGAAGCAGAATAGCTTTTTTGAGCCTTTTAAAATCCATTCTAATGTGATAGGGATCAYGTAACTACATGCAATTCAATCTAGCCCAGAGGTCTTACTTGATCTAATTTTTAACTGATTTAAAAGCAAAAAACAAGCTTTAAGTATTTACAGATGAATAGAGTGACTCATTTCATTCAGCTTTGTATTTCYATAGTATTCAAAGAGAAGTTTTTATTTAAAAGCTATTACATTTCCTCTGCTCCTCCACGTTCATACGGGATAATATTATTGGTAGAACAAAGAGAGAATACCTACACATCACTATYTTCGATAGTAACGTATTATTGTATCACAGTAAAGGATCTCTAAGCTATGCTGCCATACAGATCTGTCCTGTTTTACAGTGATGTAGGTGAGAAATATGCATTATTGCTTAGCTATGTGTATGGTGACAAAAAAAATACACAGCAATTTAATACATTTTCATGCAAAGGGAACACGAGATTTGAAAAGCTTAATTTATGTTTCTATGCCCGATATTAATTTATGCTTTCCTCCAATTGCTGCAATTCACACTGGCAGGGTCTGGCCCCAGTCCAACATTAACCTTCCTGCTGTAATCAAGAGCTCGGCGCAGCAAGTAAGACTGAACTACAGCTCAGTACTTACTGCACTTCTAGACCATGAATTATTCTACTTCCCTTTTAGCCTTCTCTTTCTGCTCTTCTGCTCTTCCCTATGCTTGCTTCACTACTATTTCTATTAACCTCTCAAGGCAACACAGCCAACGTCCTGTAAGACCAGGGACTCCTTTCAAAACAAGCAAAATGTTGCAGCAGTGGGAACTCGGGATAATCTAGTGAAAAGACTGTGGTCACTACGTCATTTCAGATGTGCTGAAACATGATTCAGAACTTGCATTTCCCCCTCTTCTCAGTTGTTTACAGTGCTASAGACCCTTAGGTACTAAAGTAGCAATGAATTCTTGCCTCCACAAATAAGTTTTCTCTCCCAGAGGTAGTATCACTTCAGGAAGTTCATATTTTATTCATATTTTACTAACTAGGCTCTGTAAGGCACCCCTGTCAAAGAATCTGGCTCAAGTACTCTTCTTTTGAATATGACTGGCAGTATTTAATGAGATACTTAGCAGACTAAAATACATCCTATCCTCAGTCAGTTCTTCTATGCAACCTATATGAATAGCACATCTGTTCATTACTTGTACTTCAACAGGATAATCCAAGGAACTTGATGCTCCAGAGGACAGCAGCCCTTTCATATTTTCTCAGGAAAGTTTGCAAAACCACAGCCATTTACCATCGAGTTTAGGATGAATAGCAATAAAAACCGATGATATTTTTACTTGGAGAATGAGYTCTTGTACCAGAGTGTGGATTTACTCAGAAAACAGGATAAAAATACCACGTATGTTCTATTTTTGGACTTGAATATTTCTCCATTCATTCTGAGCAGACAGGGACTCATATCAAGTCTATTCCGAAAAACGACAATAGCAAAAAAAATAAGGGAAGTCTGARGAGAAAGCTTCTAAATGAGGAACCAGATTTCCAAGATACCCACAGCCACATCAATCTTAATGCTGACACCCTTTTTCTATCCAGTATAACAAGGGTTATTTATCACCCTCCTTTTTTTTTTCCTCTCCTAATAATTTGGTTTTAGTTAAAATGGAAGCACCTGGATCACGCACTGCGCCTTCTTATAGACATGCCAAGTAGTAGTGAGAAGGGTGGATCTGCAGTCTGGAAACTGTTATTTTAATTAAATCATGAAGGAGATGAATTAGTCTCAGAGAATTACTTAAATTACCGTGTCATTGGATTTGCTCTACTTCTGCATTTAAGAATAAATGTATTATTCTGAATACGCATTTTCCAACTCYGCTGACAGAAAACGTAATTATTATAAAACCTGAAAATATCAGATGCTAAATTCCTGTTTGCRTATATTTTTGTCCAGACCAGAAAATGATTATGAGGGCACAGTAGACTTATTTCTCCCTGGGATTTTATGAAGAACGTTCTGGAGAAAAATCAGGTAGTAGGCTAATAATTAATGTAAATTTGCATTATTAARTTAACCATGACTTGAGGAGCAACTGGAAAGAAAGACAAGAGCTCAAAACCATTCCTGTTAAAATATATAATAGTTGTTAGCTGGAAGTTCAATGTTACCTCATGCTCCAGGAACATGCAGTAGCAAAAACTATTATGTGAAGAAGCATGTAAAGAAAGGAAATTTAGGTGTTAAGTATGGCATCAAACATGGCTCACATATATMCTTGTAGGTAAAAAAGGATATTTCTATGAACTTCTAGAAGATAGATGATGATAAATTTCTAGTAAATATGTTTTTATGATTCCTATTTAAGAAATGGGTATGCATGGAAGACATGCATGAGGGAACTGCAGGATCAAACTAAAAGGGATACACCGTTGTACCTGTAACAGTCCAAATCTTACTAGAAGGCTGCACTCACACTGATTGTTACACATAAATTCGATGATAAACATAAATTTACTGGACTAGAACATTTCCAACTAAAGATTTGGGCCTGTAACTGCAGTAGGTACGCGTTTCACAGGTAACAGTCTTGGTTCATAATTTGATGGCAAACATACATAGCTTCCAGATGAATCTCTGGGCCAAAACCAGCACAGTCTGCCCTGGCATCATTTTGTCACCCTGCTGACAAATACAAAACAGCCAAGAGAGACTCCAGGTGGGACTGGGAGAGAGAAGCAGCCACCAGACCTCATAACCTTCCTGTTAAGTAGGTCAACAGGGAAAGGACCACAGGCATTTTCTTTTGATGTTTAAAGGTGTTTGTGAGGCGATGCTTTCATGCCACCATTGCACTAAAGGATCATTCTTCTCCTACTGTAATAAGGATGCAGAAAATTGCTCCATGTTTTAAGAGGAAACTCATTCTGCTAGATCTGATTTAATGACATGTAGCAGAACTATGTCAGAGTATTCAGATACGAGGCAAAAATTTGGTTCTACTTTTTTCCAAAACATGCAAACACAAATTCTGGAGGAATGTGTGTGGGTTTTTAACCAGTCTTGATAGCCTTGCACATCTGAGAAAATGTAAGAAATTTTTTATAAGGAGGCCTATGTTAACAAAAATGAGAATCTATTCAATCTTATTCCTAATGGCTTCAAAATGAGATCCACATGGGAGATGGATGTCTGGAAGTTTTAAGTGCCATGTGTATCAATCCAAATAAACTGTTCCCAAATAAATTTTACACTCATAACAGTTTATTAAACCTCTTTATTTTGGAGATATTGTTGTATGATCTCAGGGGTCTCTTAAGCACAGAGGTAACACAGAAAAAAATGTTCCTGGCTTGAATAAACACACAGAATTAACCAACTTTAGCAGGGTGTAACAGTTACTACTATACAAAGCTGGAGAAAAAAATGAATTATTAAGATTATTAAATGAAATAAATATTCTTGTGGCCAATTTTGAACTAGCAAACAGTGTAAAAAGAATCCTATAATAGCCTTTGTTTCGGTGTGAGGTAAACAAATAGTTTTGTTGTTCTTTTCAGTGTGACATTTACTGAGGAAAACCTTTCCAGAATGGAAGTGCCCTTTCTGGAGTATTGTCATTGGTCTGGGGTCCAGGGACTAGCTAGGAAACAAGAAGTTAAAATAGGTAGCACAAAGGCAATATAAAAATTGCTTTAATACTGATGCATAAATGGAGTTACTAAAAATATTTTGAAAATTACCCTTTTGAAGAAGACCTGCAGTTCAGAACACTGAGAATCATTTACAGTAATGCTTGGGAGCACTAAGGTGCAGTTAACACAAGAAAATATTAAATTCTGCATGTTGAATGAAGCATCCAGCCTGTTGTCTTTTCTCCAGAGGGAACAGGAAATAGTGTTCTGGAAATCATATGCTGCCTTCCCTCACGTTCACACACAGCTGCCACAAGCAGGGGAGGGGAGGATGTGCAGCCAGAAGCACCCTTTGTCTGTCTGCACAAGGCAGGTAAAACTGTAAGATATTTATTCTCATAGCCTCATTAGTACATCCCAACAGAGAGGGCCCAAAAGTCATCCAAATTAATAATTTGCGTATACAGATCAGAAATAATCTGTAGAGAGTTGATGTTCTTTTGTACGCTGGTGGCAGAGTAACTCCCCAAAAACCCCTAGTTAATATTAGCTCAGTTCTACCCTATTCCTATCCCAGGTCAGTAAAACCTCCATATCAACCTCTAAATTTAGAGAAATCTTGTGGTTCTCAGCTGCAGTATACTATAGCAAATTTCCTCATATCTTTCAGTGTGGGAACTCTCACTATGTTATTACGTGCTTCTGGGCATTGCTTAACTATTGTTGAACATAAGCAGGGACAGGAGTTTTCATATTGAGATCAAAAGCCAAACCATTTGTAGCTTATGAATACAATTATCATGTTTATGAGATCCTGAGAACTGAATTAAACTTAGCTACTCCAAAAAGTGGGCACTATACCTATGTCAAAACCCTGTGTCAGAAATTAGAATGTGGAAACTACAGCCCAAGAGTTAATCTTGGCATGGAAGCCCAAGGTTGGAAGTCTTACTGAAGTATATCGTCAAACTCAGAGAGTTAAGTCGATCGAATGATCCAGCTACTTCAATCTTTTCAGGCTAACATGGATTAATTCCTTTCCTCTATTGAAGTCAAAAGCTTCAATGAATTGTTCAAGACTAGGCCTGTGTAGCTAATTAGTTGGAACTGGAACATTTAGTAGCCAGCAGATAGCTTGCTCTGTGGGACACAGAGCTACATATATGATAAATTTAGGAACAGCTCATCACATTCCCCATGTGGATCTCTATAAAAGGCACAAAAAACAATTAGACATCTATCTCCCACCTAAATCCAATAGGAATAGAATTTAAATGAATTTTCATTTTTGTCAATATACTTCTCTATACCCATTAACTAAAAGAGCCTCATGCCAAAGAATTTGGTGAGGTTTCTGACGAGCTCAAGAAGAACTCTAAATCCCTCTGTGCTGACTGGCAGGACCTATCTGCCCAGGCTCTTAAATCCTCTTACCCGACTCCCAACAATGCTCTCCTTATGAATAGAGCTTCACACAGAGGATTGTTGATGTGTCAGCTGTGAAAGCCTCCTCTGCACTGACTCTGAGCTGAACATTCACCCCACTTCTCTGCACCACCATCTCAACACACCATGAAATGGACTAATCAGTGAATATTGCACACAGCCACCACACTAACAACACAGCACTGTCTATCCACAAAAAGAAATAACAACTTAAGAGTGAAACCGTTCCCTAAACAACAACAACAAAACCCCACCAAACTCACAGTCTGTTGGCTGTGTTGCCATGCCGTGGTCCTTCTAATCTGTTAAACATGCACTCTTAGGAAAAATAATTTTAGGTCATTATAGTTATGAAATAAATAAATAAATAGTAGCTGCAGGAATAGACTCCTTTCTGATTAGAATGACCTTTACAAGGCAAACTCATGTTCAGGAATGTTCATTGGCAGCTTTAATAAGGCAAAAGCCAAGAGAACTAATGTATAAAAGTCCAGTACGTCTTTTTACCTGGACAGGCTTTTCATCCTTTCTGTCATGGACCTTCAGGAAGCCACATTCAGATATTCTTGGGGAAATTTTAGGAAGGAATATCTCCCATTTCTTCGTTTCCTGAAGAAAAATAAGGAATGCTGAGTTTTTCCAGACACCCTAAACCAGAGAAGGAATATTTGAGAGTGAGTGTAGTGCTGATGAGAGTGCTCTAGAGACTAAGGTTTTCTCTTTAGCCATAGTCAAACACTGTAAAAAGCATTAAGTTGTATTTCTGGGCACTTTTATGTCTCTGTAGCGATCTGTTAGGTGAGAAGGTTCTGCAATTATTTCCTGTATCCTCGGGTGAACAACAACATGCTTGTACAATTCCCTTAGCACTTCACTAAGAGAACTGCATTCTCAAATGCTGCCATTGCTGGCAGTACTGAAACTAAGAAAATTAGGCTACTTTATTTATAAGCTGATTTTCATGTGAGTCATTAACATGGTGAGCTCAAAATCTACCCAGATTCACCCACTTCAATAAGTTCAAGCTACATTTTAAGCAAAATTTTTTTACTAGGTTAGGAAGGACCCAAGTGAATCTCTAACACAAAGCTCAGCTCGGTCTTCAGCGTCTCTTCGTAATTACAATTCGAACATACAGATGTTCATTATTTATCAATACAAACAAATATTGAAACCATAAGGTTTACTAATTTAACACCACCACGAATCTTCCAATGGAAGGTGTTGAGGGTGGCCTACAATGTTTGTTCTGACAAAATGGATGTTTTATATTAAACAATGCTGGCTAAGCAAAGGCATCTGAACAACACAGAAGTGTGTGCACTGGACCTGGAGCTGAATTCTAGACTCACACCTTGTTGGTACAAAGTTATTTACACTAAAACAGTTTAACTATTTCAAGAAATGCCTGCCAATGTCTTCTCTGCAGAGTGGAATTGGTACATTTCTACTGCCCATATATGTGCAGAACTATGGACACACATCTGCAGGGGCGTACTCCATATAACTGTTATCTGAGGGTTTCTTTTGTGCATCCATGGGGTTATTAAATGACAGAAAATGTAAAGAAGTGAAAAAGGATTCCAACTGTGATTTAAAACCAAAACAATAAAAATTCTTTCGGTGAAACAGATTCCTAATTTGCATATTTCTCCTGTGGGCAGTGTGGCAAAGGGAAAGACAAGGTTTAAGTGAAATATCAATCTAAAGGTGGCTAAAGTAGTCCAGTATATACTTAGAATAATAAAGGTAGGTATTAGCATTTTAATGACGGGAAAGAGAATGAATCCTGACAAAAGCTTTTTCTGAATACAGTCAAAACAAATTTCCTTTTTTATCCACAAATAAAGAAAAGAACTTTTTGCATTGCTCATATATGTCAGAGTACATTACCAATCTTTAGGATCTTCTTTAGTAAGAGAGATAAATGAGCAACTACCAGCTTTATGGGGTTATTTATAAAGTCTTGGTTCTGCAAAGTAGGAGTTCCAAACATATGTTATTTTACATTTGAGAAAATGTCTGACAGATCAGAGGGGTTTATGCAGTTCTAGAACTTTCTTTATATTAAAAATGCACTCTGTCAAAGTAGTATAAAAATTCTGGTATAAGAAAGTCCATTATCAAGGGAACTCATAATTGGCTTTCATATCAGCTTTCCTTCTTAAAATAGACAAATGAGCAAAGCAGATTATTGCAAAGTTCAGAGTAGTGATTATATTCCGATTATAACAATCAAGACACCAACAGACTAAAAACCTATTACACACATAAAAGGCTGAATTTTTGTTTACAGGTGACAAGAAAGCCAACCTTTAAAAGATATTTATGCCATCCCTTGATGCATTCCACTGAGATTTACTCATTTTGTTTGTGGCATTTCAGCACTTTGTACACTCTGGTCCAACGAGGTAAACAAACACATATTTTACTGAAGGGAAGTGATTCATTCTGTAGCCTTTTGTGGACCACTTTTTTGTACTCCAGCACATCCTGATGCTCCTTGCTGAGCTGTGCTGTAACTAACTCTTAACGTATCTGAACATCTTCCTGTTGTTCTCTCTCACACAATGGGAATTTGTCTGTAACTGTTCTTACGCAATTCGATGTCACTGACATCATTTCTCCCATCCTTTTCCATAGTTGCGTCATTTGCACAAGCGTAGCCCAAACAGAAAATTCCACTGGGCCACAATACACAAAATGGCATTGGGTGAGGTTTTGTCCCAGCAGGATTGTTTGTTCCAGTCTTGTATTCAGCCCAGAGCTCTGCCTCTGATTTCACCTTGCTATTTTTTGATGATGATGAGAAAAATGTTAATCTTTAAAAAACAGTCATTACTTTGCTTTGAAAATTCATAAAGATGACATGGCAATGATACCTACTTTCTATTTTGTATTTAGCATCAAAATACATCATCGCTCAGCTGCAATGTTCTGTCTTCTGCAGCTTTTGCTAAGAAACTGATATTTATTAAATCTTGCCACTGTAATTAAGCTATGAACTTTGTCACTTCTTTTGAAAAGACCTTTATCTGATTTTCTGCAATTTCCCTCATTTTCAAGGAATTTCTCTTTGGACTTTTAGTACCTTCCTTCCTATGTTTTTCTGGGACAGCATAAATAAACAAAAATGTGGAAAATTTAATATATCATACCAAATATATCACACCAAAAAAAACCAGTAAAAGGCACAGCATACTTCTCAGTCTTTACGTTAGCAAGAGCTCTGAACAACTGTCAGGTGTAATTCTCTGTACCTGACTATTCTGGCAGAAGTGAGAAGTACTTCCCAGGCTGGAATCTACTCATTAAAAAGTCTGTAGAAATAATGTCAGTGAATTTTATGGTAAAACAATGCCAAACACAGCCCAAAGGGCAGGGTTTAGAAACAACATCTTCCAAATGAGGTACTGAATGTAAACACAAGTGCCCTGTTTTTCCAGTGACATGAATCAGAATGTCCGGGGAAAAAATCCTTCCTTAATACATGTGCTGAGATTTTCACCTTGCAAGTAGGGAAATAGACTCCTGTTTTGCATAATTATACTGTTCTTTTAGTAAGAATTTTTTTTTCTTTTCTAAAATGACCAGCACTTAAACTATTCTGCCCACTGCCTGATTTTCATAATTGAACTCTCTTTTCATCTCTCTGGCAAAACATAATTCCCTGGGGATATGAGTCGTGCAATTGTTGGACTCTTTCCACTCATACCTGTCATCCTTGAATTCTTCCTCAGCTACAAGAAAGCTTTCCTCCCTTTAGGTCAGCCTCCTGATAAAACTGTTTTTAATGGTAAATCTTCATTCCATATCACCCATAACTAGAGTTCTACTGATGTTTTGTTTGATACATGGGCAACACTGGAAATCTCAAATTTGCCAAAACAGTGTAACCAAAGAGGCCACAGGAGTCAATGTGCGGGCAAGTAATGACAAGCACAGGTAACATTTAACTGTTTTATTAAAATCAAAGATCCTATTACCCTCTTAGCAGTACAATAGTCAAGTGTGACATTCAAGCAAAGAGTAACACCCAATTAATTTTCATGTTTTTATAAAGTCTTTATAGTGAACTTATATGGAATAAGCCATAGGGAGAGGTTTCATGCACCTCTGATATTCCAGTGGATCTCAATGAAGAGTAACTATAAAGAGCTATGTCCATACTAACTAAAGCAGATGAAGACAGGTGAAACCTTTACCTGATGAAGTTCATACTCATCATCCCAGAGGATGCTCTTGAGATCTTTTATATTTGCAAAATACATTTACTGCACAAAACAGCAAATCATAAGGAAGTAAAATACAGCTGTACAGACTAGACCAAAAAAGACTGAAGTGCCACAGTGAAAATATCATGTGGTAAATCTTTTTTAAAAAAAGATGGATCAAGATGTCACAGAAATAAAGTCTGACTGTGGTCACGAACACAAGGAATGAAAATAGAGATTGGCTGTTGAGAATGAACCAGTACGAAAAGGAGAGAGTGCAATGATTCCAAAGATGAAGTATTCAGAAATTCAGCTGAGAGAAGGGAATTTGCTGTGGACAACTCTGTACACATTAAATAAGAAATGTCTGGGCCAAGAATGACTGGAGAAAAAAAAGAAATCATCAGAAATTTTGAGTCTGAGCCAAGTACAACAGTAAATGAACAGAAGTCTGTTTTTTAGTGATGCACTTAGTACAACCTGGCAGCAATTGGCAATACAATTATAATCAACACAAGCACAATCATGAGGCACCATTATGACTTAGCTGGGGCTACAAGAAGCACATCTTACTTCAAATGAACACACTCAAGGATAATTTTTACAATATTAATAGAGGAACCTCCAGAATTCTTGTTTATTTTAGTCTTTGAAAGATAAGAACATAGGTAGCATACTATAGATAAAAATGGGTTCAAAAGAGAGATTACGGCTTCTTTATGTAGTGAATAAGGGATATTATTTCTATCCAGACCCTCATTCTGATTTTACAAAGATTGGGAAAGAATCAAGTTCCAGTTCTGAAGTCTTTGCATCAGTCTAACTCCCACTGTTGGCTGAAGGACTTTTAGTGAATCACAAATGCAAAACTCACACTTAAACAGACTGAGTAGTTTTAGAAAGAGATGTATTCTGTAAAATTATTATTACAGAAATCTTCCTTCACTATTTTTCTGATTGCCTAAAATACCGTGCTATAATGAAAAAAAACCCATATAAATCCACAAAATTTAGAACATAATTTCTAAAAATGGAATGCACCTTACTAGAGGCATTTTCCATGATCAGATTAGCATTTCACAGTAAAGACTTCCTACCAATATTTCTTAAGAGTTCAGCTTTCAAAATGCAGCCAGCCATGTATCGTACTAATACCTGCTCATTTTTCTTGATTTGGCTGGAAGCTTGCATTAGGATCTTTTAGGAATTGTATTCATTGTAGGCTTTGAGTTGTGTCTTTGTGATACATACAGCCCCTCAATCTTCTCTCACTTACCCAGTTCCTCCTCAGTTTGCACTGTTTTTTGGTGAAGACTCCCCTTGCAGCTGAACCGAAGTTGGGGCACACATGAAAACTTTGTGAATAAGCCGGTGTGTAGTTTGCTCACAAAGTACAAAACTATTCCTTGCCCCTCACAGGATGCTCACAAGGCAAGCACCTACAGTAGGAGACTGGGGGTAATGGAGTTTAACAGTTTTCCACTGAGAATTGAAAGATCGTCACCTTGAACACAAGAACTGTTGGCATCAAAACACTTTGACAGTACAGCATTGATAGGGTGACTCTTCTATACTCACATTGCATCTGCTGCTGTCATATATTGTAACCCCCAAAATCTGCAAATACTCATCTTTACAACATTCCTCTGAAGTAAAAATATCCTGCTGAACCTCATCTTATTGTGAGGAAATTCACTTACAAGAAGCCAAATGGCTTTCTGCAGTCCTGAAGGAGGTTGTAACAACACAGACCTTAATCAGAATACTTATCTCTCATTAGTATTGGACTGCCCCAACCATGAGCCATTCACCTGCGTCAGTTACTGATGTTAGGGAGCCCAAAATGGGAAGTACAACAGGACCCAGACATAATTTATGACTGTGAGGAGCAAAACAGGAGCAGCAGTTCTCCTCAGCTTCTAATCTCGCAAAAGTAAGCTACTAAAGACTGAGAGCACTGAAAAGTTTCTGTGAAATAAAGACCAAGCTGAGCTGTGAAGGCATTTACAGCTTAATTAAAATTACAAATTCAGCCTCTGGGTGCTGGCTTTCAAAGACTGTAGATCAAGACATTTTTGTATATGTGCCCCATATGGGATAATGCAAAGTAGTACAAACTATTTAAAGGACAATAGCCTCTTTTTCTTTCCTCAAATCAAAAAACATGAAGAAAGCACCTAGGGTAGAATGAGCACACTGCAGTCATTTTCTCAGACCATTGCACTACTCAAACATTTATTCAACTCTGAAGAAAAGCTGCCTGACTTTCAAAATTACTTTCTCTGGTCTTGTAATCAGTACCTTACAGACAGGAAAGGAAGAAGAGAATCTGTATTAAAAACATGCAAAGAGCCATATTTTCTCTCTGCCTGTGTGAAGAGACACCTGAAGGATGGTGGTCTGAATCCTGCTCCTCCATGTCATGAATCAGATATGGCAGGCAAGCAGATGGCGTGTGATTAACCACTTCAGTGCTCTCCTAACCTTGTTTAGCAATTAATTTGGCACTAATTTCAGATTGCAGGAATACCATCGTTTATGATTCAAGTAGCAAATAATTTGTCTGGTTAAAACCTCAATTTTAGCCAAATTGTACCTTCTTCTTTGCATTGTATTCAGCAGTTATAAAGCCTGTTATTCAAAACCCAAAACCAACAGAGAGCATTCCTGTGGAGAACAAGTTTCCCGAGTTTTCAGAACACCCTGCCTGTCAATCAAGTTGTCTATTCGTGTGTATTTTCATTCTGAGAATATAAAAGAGAATCTTACTTTTGTTTTATGATACAGCTCAAAAATTGCATTGCAAAAAATAAAGCTCTTACTATCTATGTATTTTTCTGTAGTAGCACTAACAGTTTTTTCAGCATAGGGCAAGAAGAAGCCTACAGTGCCACATGCAATTTCACCTCTCTAACAGCTGCGTTGGATGCAGTACAGGGTGGGGTTTATTGGAAGTCTGCGATATGCTGGGAATGAGCTTCACTTCCCATTCTTTCTGAATTTGCCCTGTAAAATCACAGGCTCATGTAGCAGTCCAAGCAAAATACACGAAAGAGAAGCAGCTTATCATTCTATGCATGTGTTGCTATTGATGAGTGGCTGATTAAGTACCACTATTTTTTTATATTTATTTGATTGTGTCTTGATCTTAAGCTGTCACAAAGTTACCACTGTGCTTATCATCAGTGACTAATACTGCACAATCCAAGAGCAAGACTATTTTTAATCTATTCTATCCAGGATTTTGCTGATATGAGTTCATCGCGATGAACCATGCATTGTCTTGTGTAACATCGAAGAAAGATTTGCATTCTTGTTCAGAAGCAAAATCTCAGAGGAACAAATGAGTGTACAAACGTGTGTGTCATGGAGGAAAGCGTGCATGCAACAAGAATGCCTCATCAGTCCTAATTTCTGCCACGGCAGCACAGAGTCAGGCCTTGAGTGGAAGGATAACAAGACACCTGTTCGTCCAGCAATAGCTGCAAAACAGCCTCAAACCAAAATTCACATGGTACCTTAGCAGCAACATTGGTCTTCACTGCATTCAGATTAAGAGAAGCAGAGAAACCTTTGGATTTGGAGGGAACTTTCTCCTCATATGAAAGGGGAAAATACGTTCAGAATATTCCTGAACACTCAAGATATGTGTCCTAAGAGAGCAATTGTTCTTTGAGAAAGAAATGTTTCCATTTCTACATAAACACTTTGGGAACATTCCTGCTGTGGGAAAATGTTCCCTTCTCCCATAGAAGTTTCTCTCTCTCATCTATATATACACAYGTGTTTTCCTGCCATCTTGTGATAGTCCAGACTGTTCTCATACAGCCCACTAGACACCGTAAGTCTCATGTAGGACTGGATTTTATTACATATTTGTTTCTAGACTAATAGCAGCATCTGACTGGATCCGCCTCCAGGCGCACCACAATATACATRAATTGAGATGATAGAACACGTGTGAGCTTTAAACAAATCAGGAGTTTGCAGAATTTTTTTGTGCACTAAGAACAATAACATAATAAAACATTTTATATTACACAGCCAACTCACAACCTGCTTTGACTATCAGACACTGGAAGTGAAATGGAAAATGATGGATCACGCCACAAAGGGCTCACAAGGGCAATATAATTGCAAAAACAATGCCACGTGGATGGAACAGATCTGGAAGAGAAGAGAGACATACCAAACAACAATAAGAAAACAATTAATTAGGAAACATTAGAGTATAGAAGCTGCCCAGTCCTTATCAGATTTTCCCTTTAGCCTGAGAATTGTAAATTTTATTAAAGCATATTAAAAGCTATTTCCTTTCATCTGTTTAAGATTATGTAACACCCTCCTAGGATGTTAAAAAAGGCAAAAACAACCCCTTTTTTGACAAAAGAACTTGGTTTATAGCCACTGTAGAAAATCCATATATTACAAATTAATTTGGAAAAATGTACAGTGGCTTCAGTTGTGTCTAACATTTGCTAAAGCTGATATATTGAACCGAGTTGTACAAATCTATATTTCCAATACTAAATTCTAAGTAAAGTTATTTTGTTAAAGGGTTGAATTCATTACATATTATTATTACAGTAATGCTGAATTCACTTTCATAAATGTATCGTGAAAGAAATGCAATTACCTGGTGTTAACAAGTTAATTTTATTGTGTTTTCTAGCTATAGATTAATTACTCCTTCATCAGTGTTAGACAATATGTTTTGGTAATAGAGTACACATCATTACAAGAAACAAAAGGAAGCAAGTGTTCAAGACACAGACCGTAATTCAAAGTACACTCATTTTTTTGTTTTTCTTTGAGTGGAATACCAATTTAGGTTATTTTCAAGGTAAGATCATTATGGATCTTCAGCAATTGAATAAAGATAAAATCTGATTTATACACCACATTAGGTTAGCACAAAGTGAAGTACTGCAGAAACCACTTATTTCTGTTTACAACCACAGCTTACTGTTGAGCTCTGGGCCTTTCTTTAGAAGCTTTGCAACACAAATTTGAGAAGCATTTTATAACATACAGGAACTCCATGACCTTTGAAAACAGTAAAGTAGTGATGTCTGCACTGCCAATGAATGAAGATGAAGAAATGACCCTGTAAAGGCACAGATAACAGCACAGTACACTCAGGGAAATGTGTGACCATTTCAATGAACCTGAAAACCAATAACAAAGTGAGCTGCAGTGCATCGAGGCTTTTTCCAAAGGATTAACTGAAACATTCCATTTCAACTCTCACATAAAGACAGAACTATTTGAGAACTAACCAGTAAAAATGGTCATACAAATTGGTAAATATGTCAAGATTTTTATTCAGCAGTCTCAACACTGATAAGGCTTAAATTCAGTAAGTAGAAGCAGCAATCTAATTGGATTACCACACAGCACCTCAAAAATGAGCACAGGATTCAAGCTTTTGACTCTGTCTCCTGAGATGAACTGCAGACTGATTAGTTTCCACAGCAAAGYCAATGCACAAAAGATTAAAAATTTCAGTGGAGAGGTAGGTAGCAGGGGCAAATCCGTAATAAAACTCAGCATTTAATCTTCTTTTTAAAACGGAAATTGTTTACTTATTACTTAAAAACTGCCTGCTTACTTTGCTTGTATTGTTGCATTACAAAGTAATGAATAAATCAAAGATGTCTCTCTCATGCCACCTCTGTTTCTCTGCACCTTAATCCTTTCAATTCAGCCTGTCAGACGTCACACATTCTTTAAGCTAACAAAACTACCTTTTGGGGGGGGTTAAGTTTTGATAGATGCTCAGAATGTATAAAGATATAGATAGATAGATACAGATATCTCACATGATTTTAGAGACACAGTATCCATTTTTACCATCACAGTGGCTCAGTATTTAAAAGAACCCAAAAGACAACCACTTTATTAAAAAATGCTACTAAAGAAAGAATTAAGTATGTTCACTCTAAAGTCGACTGGAGTTTTCTGGGGATACACAAATTCTTTTTGGCTTTTCTCTCTACAAAGATTCATGCATTTCAGTTTTACTGACATGAATCTTCAAGACGATTGAAATTCAAAATCATGGGGGGGTGTAATTGCAGCTATTTGCATTTATTCACACAAATAAGTTACAAGAGAAATGATTTCTCCCATACTTAGGTACCTGTGAACTAATCAGAGTTAAAAGTTGACTTGTACATTATGAAATTTACCCCAAGAATAAATGTCAGCACAAGGCCTACATAGCTCTTAAACTCCACTACTGCCTATATAAGGACAATTTCTTATGTAAGGTAATACTATTTTTGTCCTATATTTTCATTTTACATGAAAGACAACCTAAGAGATGACTAAAGCTGAAAAAAAAATTGTAATTTTAAAGATAAAGGACTCCATAGCTTGGATGCATATGATATATAAGCAAATGGTAAAATCTAAAAATTTGTCCTCAAAATGCACTGAATTTTCAGCTTGTGTATGGGGTGATGAATTTTCAAGCTATGTTCTGTCAATCAAGCCTTTTTCCACTTCACTGGTAAAACCTCYCTGGATTTCAGTAATAATACCTTTAAATTAGAAATCCTGTAATAAAAATAAATATTTCACGTAGATTTTGAAGTGTCTGTTTATATTTAATTCAATCATTTATAATTCACCTTCTTCCTTTTGAACTCCAACCACATAAAATATTCTATATTCATCTGATTCGTTCTCAGACTTGCTATACTAAACATAAGAAAGAAGTAACAAGTGCTGAACTCATAGCTTATTATAATGATTTATTTCATGGACTCTAAACCAGACAGTGTAAATTCTGACCTCAAAGCATTTTTAAATTCCATTTGTGCTGGATAGCAGTGACATAGATTCAGAACTACCGAGTACTTACAACTTTAATTATTGACTTGATTTACAATTCTTTTTCACTGATACATATGCAGTGACAGACAAAAAATTTAAATTTACAAAACTAGGAAATCTTGTAACTCTTGGAAAGGAAAATCCTGCTGCTTCCCCCATAACTACTACGATTTGGCTCAGCAGCTACTGAATTGGCAAAATTTGTGATTTACTCTCTGCTTGCTTACTGGAACCTTTGAAATTATGTAACATGGTAGATTTTTTTTTTTTTTTTGAGATGTGTCTCTCTTTCCCCCGAAGTTTTGCAGTACTGTTTTCTTATACTCAAATTATTCAACACTCTGTGGAACACACAGCAGTTGAAAAGCAATGCAAAGGCTCAGTAACAGCCTAATAAATTCAGCTCATGGGTTCACACCATTAACGAAAGCTTCCTCTGCCCTCCCTGTCATATAATATTTGTGGTAAACCAAAAAGTGATAGTAAATATGTCAAATGTTTCCACTTTGGCATTGGGCACGTGCCTCTGAAGAATAAGACTTGGTTTTAAATCTTGTAACATCAAATATTGCTTTATCAATAAAAGATGACAATCAGAAGAAACAGAAAGGTTTTCTTCAGAGGAAAAGATGATGGTATCATTTTTGAAGCAAATTACTTAATCCTATATGTTCAAGTAATCAGGTTTCTTCCTTGGAATTCTTGTACATTTCAGAATGATGGATCTAGCAGAGGTTATCATAATTTATAAAGATTAATAGTATATCCATTAAAAGAAAACCATCTAGGAAATAATCACTGAACCATAGAATTTGCTGATTTGGAAGGGACCCATCAGGATCACAAGTCCAGCTCCTGGCCCTGCACAGGACATCCCAAGAGTCACACCATGTGCCTGAGAGCATTGCCCAAACACTTATTGAACTGTCAGGCTGCGATGGCTTTATATGTCCTCATGTTTAAATGGAATAAAGACCAGTTAAAATGTGCTAAAAACTTATATATAAGCAGATACTCCAATCAAAATTCTTCCTAAGCACTCTAAGGATGATTGCCTCACCTACAGCTTGGAATGTGAATGGAGGTTGCATAGACCACAGGCATTTTTATGTTTAATTTGCCCTTGTCCTTGCAGTTCCTCACCATAACATTTTCTTTCCTAGATCTCTGGACTAAATGTGAGAGGTTTCAACAGAAATAGTGGAAAARTTTATGATAAAATATTTTTAATTACTCTTTGCTAATTTGCAAAACCTCACACCTCTTTAGATAGAATTTTTGAGTTTTAATGACCATTAATCATGAAAGTGTGAGTCAGATTAGAATCTAGACTCCTACATACACAGCCTGACCACAAATATATTTCTTTACATTTTACCATCCAATTTTTAGTTCTTTTAAACACTGAATTAAATGTTTACTTGAACAGAGTAAAGCTTGTGTTTCATACTCCTGATCTGAATAAGGGCACACACCAGTCTTCAATATTTGCGTACAAGCTAGGCTTGTTTATACTGATAAATTGGAAAATCTGTTAAAAGAGACTATGTTATCCTATTCTTTGGTTACCACATTTTTTAAGCAAGAAAGCCTTGGAAATCTTGGAAAATAATCTGAAACAACTGTTTCTTATCTAGCCGTAATCCTCCCTTACAACGTAGCATATTGCCTGTGGGATGACCCGCAACTGATGAAAAGCGAATCTGTTTCTTGGTGTCCCACCAGGCTCCATCACAGGTATTTCTGACTCTGTGCAAATTGATGTAGCTATTTTAGCTACAGACCAAAAACACTGAGTCAGAGTGCTCTAGAACTCTGTGACTATGGAACCAAATTCTCATAYTGCTGACGGCAGGTGCTTCCATAAAATTCCCAAGGCCTGGCAATATTAGAACTCATGGCCAAAAAAACTGGAGCAAGAGAATGCAATGCGGAAAGCAATAGCAAATAGAACACATTTAATCTTTTCTTCCAGAGAATAAGCACCAGAAAAAATGGCCTTTGATACTGAGAGTCCCCCAAAAATAATCCACACTCAACGTTGGAGAGTTATATAGGTCATGTCTAATCATTTCTTCTTGCTATTACTATAAAAAAAAAAAAAAAAAAAGAGTCTCACACTGTGTGAAATCATGGTCTAAAGCTTCACAAGTGGTACAGATGATATACAATCAGTGGACTATTAAACAATGCAAAATAAGAAATCAGGTTATGCTGTGATGGATCCCAGATTCAGCAATCCCGTTTCTTTAACTGTGGGAGGCTGTGTAACCATGAGAATAGACTACTTTTCAGATACAATGTTTCTCATTTTATTCACAGAGGAAAAAAATCCAGCTCTTTCTGACCACTGGTAACAAAACCCCATCTCAATATTCTTGTTATTTATTGCTGCTTTTGGATGTTGATGAACAGTTCTCTGGATCTAATTCTGGATTAATATCTCAGAATCACAAAATACTCTAAGTATATGATTCTGTTATGTGAAAGACCATGTGTCTGATTTTCCGTGGCAAAATTTGGAAATAGCAGGTCCCAAAGTCAACTATGATTGCATTGTTTGAGGAAAACGTTGACAGCTAACCAAGATTCTTTGACAAGCTATGCCTTGAAGGGCTGGAGTTATTCTTGGCTCAAATAACAATTAAAAAAAAAAAAAACAAGTAGAGTTTCTCATCGTTGTAGCAAAGAGTGAGCAAAGGAAAATAAATATTCACTACAGTGAATTACACAGAATTACCCATAAATACCCATGTCTGTACAGCAGCAGTCAAATATGACCCTGTTATGAAGGAAATATCACAACACCCTCCCAGACAACCACTGACTGCCTTTTCTAGATCAGTATCAGAGACTGCCCTGAGCTGTCTGAAAGGCCTCCTCTTTAATTCACAGCATAAAAGAACAAACTGGAACAAGGGATGGTGCAATTTACCAGAATAAATTGTCTCAGAAAGTCAATCAGAAAGACTCATTCAAGGAACTATGACTAAAAAGAGCACATTTCAAAACTTAAAGTAATTTCATGCAACTCTACTGTTTTGATACCCACAAGGAAATTCATTCAGGTACTCACCCTCACTTTCTGTGGAAAATTCACTAGAAAAAGTGGACTCACAGAAAGATAATCGATTGTGTTCTTTGTCTTTCTAATGGAAAAAAATAATTGTTTCATTCTTCAAAATTATTACATCAGACAGACAAGCTGAAAACCCTACAAAATAAAAATTTTACTTTTTTTCTAAACCAGATTATTTTACACCTATATAGAGCCATGTTCTTTACTTGCAATCTTTGGTCTGATTTTGTATTCTGCAACTTGGAGGACAACCAGGTTAAACTATCACAGGGAAAATTTCACTCCTATCTTACAATTAACTTGATCAATCATTTTGACTCCTCAATATTTAATGTAGTTCTTGCAGAATATACAAACATGAAAGTTATTAAGCAACAGAAGAGGTTTTATTAATCAGAGAACCATTACATTGGAAGGAACCTGAAGAGTTGATGTAGCCTCCTGCTCAAAGCTAAGTGAGACCAAGCCAGATTGCCTGGGGCTTGAAAATCTCCAGATGGGGCTTGAAAATCTCCAGAACTCCACAACTTCCCTGGCAAACCTATTCCAATGATTAATTATCTCATAACCAGGTTTTTTTTCATATATACCTAATCCAAGCCACTCCTGTTTCCATGCATGAGCACTCACTTCTTCTCCCACCACTGTGCACCTCAGCTAAGACCCTGGCTCCATTTTGCTGGTAACTTCTTAGGTAYTGGCATACTTTTCTGTCTGTTAATAGATGCAAAATTTGTATTTGCTCAGACTGCAACAGTCAATACCTACAAATAAGGGAAATTACACTGCATTAAGTTTAACTTTCTTACATGCTGACATTTCTAAGTATTTTGTATAATCAGGTTYATATTTTAGAAATAATTCTTCAAGATAAGAAAAAAAAAGAAAAGGTTGGGGAGGGACAGCAAAATATTATTTAGTTTGAGTGGCAGATCACAACTAAAGACTAAGGGTTAAACTCCTTTCAGTTTCCCCATTACACATTCCCCTAACTGGTATCAGCATTCCTACTCATACTGTGACACCAGTAGCTCTGAAAAAGGAAACAGATCTTTAAATCTGGACAGAAATCAGGACCCTGGCAGAACCTTGTCTTAAATAATGTCCCTGTAATTACCAAGATAAAAAGACAGAAACTATATGACAAATAGTAGGGAGATGGCCTTCCGAAAGGAACTTTCACAAACATTTTCAATCAGTTATTGAGAGGATTCATCTCACAGCATCCATTCTGGGAACATTCCTTTTTCCATTGCATTGTAAAGAACATCCCAGGAGCATTGTTGCTTCTGGAGACTCCTTTGGAGGCCAATGGAAGCTTTGCCATCACTGGATGCAGTGCTGCTGTTTTACTATTTACGTGCTTCGAAATTCAGTGCACTCACATTCCCCTGGCCAATTTCTTTGATTTTATCAATCATTTCTCCATTAATATTTTCTATTTTTTTTTAATGAGATAAAAGCATGCTTGAGCCTGCAGGTAAATCTGAATGAAATTTTTCAAATGTCAGAGCTCTAATAAAGAACTGGTYCTTTAGCAGCCATTAAATAATTAAGGGGTTGCAGCAGCAGTTTCAAATGGCCCTTGTCAATGCTTGATAACTTATTTTCACATCAAAACTATAAATCATGGCCAAAATGCATTTCTAGTGACATTTTAGGACAGATTGTAAAGTTCTAAGGCCACTTTGAGGAAAAGAAAGAAAATACACTGCATTAATAAAGAAGAAAAAGGAAAATCTTTCTAGTTTTAAATTAGATTCTATAGATACAGTTCATTTCCATTTCATSCATCTTCCTTTATATTTGCCCACTACAATGAAAATCAAACTACTTTGCTTGCATCAAATGAGAATAGACTGAGGCTGAAGAAACAGCAAGTCTTGGTTTATCGCCCCATAGCTGTTCAACTTTTTTCTTAGGCACTGCAGCCCAAAGCAGCCTCACGCCTGTGAAACTGGTGAATTTTACCCTTGGTGAGGGAAGGACAATGGATCATTTTGATACATCTCTGTAGGCTCTGTGAGACAGTAAGAAATGAGCCAGCAGAGCAGCAAGCACGGCATTTACAAACACAAGAACATGTGACTCTTTGAGAATAATGGGAACTGTAAAGCTCTTTGGGGGAATTAATCCTTCCCAATGCAGGTCTCTAAAAAAATTCTCAGTGTTCTGGTGTTTTCTCAGTTCTCTAACTGAGAACAGCTTCTCCCTGGGTATAAACCTTTATTTGTGCACGTTGTCAAGATATCAGCACATTCACCCAGCCACAGTGTTCTGTCTTGTGTTATTTGTGAGGTGCCACTCCTGCAGGAAGCCAGGAAACCTCCACCAAGGCCACAGACACCAGCAGGGGATCCTTCTCGTGGTGTATGGCTGCACCCAGTGCTCCTCTGCCTTCGYTCACCAATTCAGGTCAATACAAACAGCCTTTCCTTTTACGAGTACATTGAATTAAACACAGCACACCAGGGCCCCCAGACACCCAACAGCAATCCTAAACAAACAAAAGAGAGCATAAATATGTCACCTAGTTTACATTAGTAGCCATTAGAAATGGGAAAGGCCTGTCAGAAGCTCCACTTTATTTGTTCACAAAACAGCACCTTCCTTCAGCTTTTGAGAATTTTGAATTGAAAGTGTCCAGCTTTCCATCAACTTTCCACTAAACTGCAATTGGAGGAGAAACAGGTTCAAGCATTTTCATTCTTAAGCTATGGGTGATTTTATTACATGTGAAAAACAGACTCACAATCCATCCAAATTTTAATCAGATTATCAGTTATWTTCTGAAATAGGATTTGTTGCAATGAAAAGCAGCTATAGCTATGAAACAACTGCTTTTTCAGTCTTTTCAGATAGAGAGGCTTAAATAATTTTTGCAGTAATCTTAAATAATGCCATAAAGAGAGAATCACAACAGAGCAAAGAATTTTTGGCTTTGTTTGCTTCTCCCTAAGAAGATGCTTAAAGAATCCTCAGCAAATATCAGTAAAGCCTCAGTTCAGGCAGAAATCAAGTAGGAACACACAAGCTCTGGAAACTCAAGAACACTTGCTAAGAACCACCGTGAGCATAAAGCAGCTGCACTTTCTTCTTTTTACCCGTAGGCAGGCAAAGAAAAATCAAGGTCAGACTTTCAGGACCAAATGTTTGCTACTGACAGTCAACAATTCCCAACCTCAACACTTGCTGATAATATCACTCCAAAGCATAGGAAGTGTGGAGGCTGAGAAACCTTCAGCTCAAGCATCAAAGAAACAGCAAGAAAATAACATTGTTGCCTCCAAGCTTGCTGAATTATTTTGTGCCCTTGCAGTCCTTTGAATTAAAGCCTTCTCAATAGAGAAGAAACCCTAGTGGATTACTATTAGTTATCATGAGAGTACAAGTTGTACATTACCCACAAACCCAAGACATTCTTGCTCTACAGAAAAACACTGCTGCAATGAGATTGAAATATGCTCAATTTACCATGAAGAACTTCTCAAGAAAATTAATTACTAATTTTTCCTCTGAGCTAAAGGAGGTTTCATGGGGTATCGGAATTGTACATAGAGCAGGACAGCAACAAGTGCAGTTTTAGCTCTGTAGTTAAAAGAGAAGCAAGTCATTGGTAACAAGACAGGTCTGAGCTAACTTCACATCTATGTCCTCTGTATGCTCAAAACGCATTTTAATAGGAGAACCCATTGTATCTCCTACAGGGAAAATGACTTTCTGATATCAAAGACATACGTTACCTTCTTTTTTCATTGTCTCAGTTTTAAACTCATAAAAATGGGGAAACTTGAAACAAATACCTTGCTTTAGAAGGAAAGAAAAAAACATATCTATTACATGATTTATAGGTATGTTCATCATTAAAGGGCTTATCAGAATTTCTTCAGAGGAAAACTGTGACRGTGAAGGCAGATCCCACACCAAATAAGAAAAAGTAAATCTCAAAATAGAACTAAGTTTAGGTGGCATTCATGAAGAAAGGACAAGATAAGGAGGCTGGAGACAAAGGAAAATAAATGAAAATGACAAGAGGTCTGCAGACTTATCACAGTGGAATTCAAGGGAACAGCACAAGATATCACTGTTGGAAATCAGAAACAATAAATGTATGCAGGAAGATCAGCAGAAGTACATTAGAAGCATAATATCCCAGAAACAACTGAAACACGTACGTCTTTATAGTCTCATGCACACAGCCTCAGTGAAGGAAGTGTATTCACTGAAATACTAAATAAATTTCTGATCCAAAGACTGTAGTGCATAAAACCCCKGCAAACATTCCTTAAATATTAGTCTTCCTACATGACAAAGAAAAGTGATAGGTATTCACAAGTTACTTGTTTTTTAGTCAGGGTAAATATCCCATTAGAAAAACAATCTCTGTAAACCCTTGTTTCTTAAGGCAAAGAAAATTGTTTCGTTGTCAGAATAACAGTAAAAACAAACTAAAAAATAATAAAATTAGTCTGATTGGGAGACTGCCACTCTTCTGCCACTTTACAGCTGCAATTAAAGATATGGAGCTGAAGGGACTCTGAGCACTGCTGCGAAAGCCTCCCAGCTACAACAATTCCTCCCCTTGTCTGAAAGCCACCTGTACAAGCAGGACCCAAAGCCTGGAAACAAGCAGACACTCTGCCCCAATACAGTCCTGCCAGCAAATGTATCGTGCTGCCTCCTGAGGCCCAACATTATTTCCAGGCTAAATTTATTTATTAGCAGGTTTAGAGCTATTTTCCCCTGCCAACACTGTACCTTAATTCAAGCATTTAGCCATCCTGATATGTGCTTCCTACTGCACTTACATAGACACAGGTCTTTCAACATCTTGCCAGAACACAGTTTCCTTGGCCAGTGTGTAAAGTTCTACAATTAATCTGAGCACTGCACATGCTCCAGTTTCACTTCACCTGATTTAGCTGACCTGTACTACACACACAGTCCAGCTGAGGGGGTCTTATCAGTCCAGCAGCCTTACTAGTCACCTGAGCAGCATGTTTACCACTTTCACTGCCATATCACTGCTGAAACACAATTATCTTGCAGCTGATTAATACACTCATGTGTTGCTTATTACTCACTGATAGCAGAAATGCTTGCAATTAGTCCCTAACCATGTGACCTTGCAATTTCATCCTGTTTCTATTACTTCACTTCAAATTCAGTCAGCTGATTTCACCTCATGTTTGAGTCAAATTGTTTTCCAGCTTTAAGACATCAGTGAGTTCACCTACTTTTTACAACAGGGTAAAAATGAAAATAAATGTGTAAGTTTGATGCTTACACTGTTCTGGAGTGTCTCAGACCACTAGGTCTTAGCTCATTAAAATTTTTGTTACTGCATAGAAATTTTATCACTTCATAATCTATCTGCTATATTGCTGCATGCCAACTTTTCCAGCTAAACAACCCTTCACACAATACCAAACACAGTCCTGCAGACATGATAAGTCAGATGTGCTGTAATTTGACTCATTGCTTGTAAGAGTCAAGACGAACAAGTTTACCAGGGTAATCTACCACAACAGGTCTTAATTAGCTTGTTGTTTTTCCTTCATTATATTCCTCATGGTTTTACTTACCTTTTCAGGTAATAAATTCACAATCCTTGCACACGTATTAATTCAGACTCATGGGAACAGAGTTGTTCCATGTGTTTTTAGGCTTTGTTTTGGGTTGGTTTTTTTAATATGTGCATTATGTACAGTATTCTCCCATTTTAATATATGACTCCAGTTTTAGTAGATTAAGTACAAGATCCTTGCTAGTAGTCATTTCACAGTTATTTCACTTATAAGCCAGTTTTTCCACTGTTACAGTGTGAAGCATAAGCATGCTGAGTACAACCACTTTTAAGGTATGTTATAAAGTTCTTGCATGGAGTTTTTTTCCCAAAGAGAGTTATATTGCAGTTTTCATTTATGGAAGTGGGAGATCTCTTCAGTTAATTGTTGAGGTATTGCTTTGTTAGCTGAGAAATCATTTCTTCAACTTTGCTGATATGTGACATTTTACACAGAAACAAGGCAAGCTTATGGGAGACATTTCTGAAGCACAGGAAAGATTGACATTTTCTATCACACATACATAAATATAAATACTGAAAGAAAAATGAAAAAAAGCATAGATTTGACATTGATAKCAACTCCATTTTGCTGAAGTTTACTACAATGAATTGCAGACCTATGGATATAATAAATGTTTTCACCTAGAGCTTGCAGCAATTTTTTCTCCCATAATTTATTTCCTTATGATATAAAGTCTGTAATTTGCTTGAGAGGCAGAATCCAATTACTCTCTAATTAAGAAAATTCATGTCCTTTGTTTAACTGGAAGGGATCCAGACTCATATAGTTGAATGTTCTTTTTTGTCACCATTAACAAAAAAAAGAGTTCTTTATGTTTTCAGGAAATAGCATCAATTATTTCTTCTAGATTTAATTCCTGGAAGATGACTTAACAGGTCTGGGTGGACAGAGTATCAGGGGCAGTTTTACAACCTTGTGCTAGTCTCAAACTATAGTCTCTATACATCATAAATATTACAATCTGCATATCTAATAGTTGCACTTTTTAAAATAAAGTGTTGCAGAGATATCCTTGAATCCTTCCATCACAGGAAGGCCAGACTTGCAGGTGTCCGCAAAAATTTAACCTTATCTCAGTGTGGGCTGGGAGTTATGCCTTGATATTAAAATTCTGACCTGCACATGCCCACTGGAAGCTGTGTATATTGTGTCATTTGCATGTAAAAGTTCATGCATGCTTTTGAAATCCTCTGAGTCTTAACTGCTGCTTGCTGGGAATGTACAATTTCTTCCTAAAACTTGTTTCCATCCCCATGGATTGGGACTTGAGAATATCTGGTAGACATTATTATTATTCTTTATAAGGCTTGAAAGCCAGGACTCCTCCTTTCCCCAGTCTTTTAGTAGCCATGATAAATTTGACTTCAATTTTCTTATAAAGGGTTCACAGATTACATAGGGATCAGTGTCTTCTAAAACGACAYAATAATCTTTCACAATTTCTGTTTTATGCTAAAAGGGGGTGGGAGGGAAGAAATTCAGCTGATAAGGGAGGGGGAAAAAAATCATCATTCAAAATTCAGAACAGCTAAATAGGTCATTCAAGTCTTATAATAATCTCCAGTATCCAGAAGCAGGTGATGACATTGGTAGTCAGGAACAGAAATTAAGAATACAGAATGCTGACATTTTTTACAGAGCTTATAGGTCTCAAACACTGGATTGTCTCTAGCACAGCTCATGCTCTATGGGGTAACCCTTAAATGCATTATCACTTGTATGAAGGCAAAAATATATATGAAAATATGAAGAACAGCTCTACAGCCTTAAAATATCTGCATTTTAAGCCACTCAAGTACAGTGGCTTAAATACTGCTTAGAATCCTTTAAATAGTACTGAAGGTAATGACTAGTCCTCTCACTGTGGCAACAGCCACTTCTCTGATCTCACTTGGCATTAGCCAGCACTGGCTAATGAATTATGATCACTCCAATTTGCCAGCCCAGGAATTCATTAAAAACCTTCTCCTACAGTCTGCAGAAGGTAACTAATCAGCTGATTTCATTGCAGCTTTGTTCTACTCATAGGAGTACGGTAGCACGTTCCCTGTGACCTCATCCAAAGCCATAAAAAGGTTGTCTGTGGAGGGAGAACGGTTGTGGACACATGACAGCAATTTTTTCAGCTCCTTCCAAAAGTACCTACTTTGACTTCTGTTTTTTCAAACCTTTTGATGATAACCAAGGCCTGAGATCGAATTCCTTCACCTCTCCTGTATGCAGAGCTCTAGGCAGATCCTATTGTCCACAGCCACTGAGAGATCTGCCTTAAGCTTTTTACAAGTCTACCAAAACCACAGATTATTAAATTACCTAGCAGGATTCCACTGGCTGCAGTGATTCATAGTATTACAGGCACACAGAAATTTTATCAGACATGGATATATCAACGGTTTCCTTCTGAAGTATCATTATGTAAAAGTCATTCAAACAGAAATTAGAATTCAAGAAGAGAAAAATATGACAAACATTTGTCAGCAAGTGCTTGCTAATCTGCTGGATGCAATAAAAAGTGATATACTATAGCAAAAGAAAATGGCAAACAATGGACAACACCAAGAAAACAGGAGGCTGCAAGATGATTACCATTTTGATGCTACTGAAAGTTTCCTAGTTTTTGAGGACTTGTAGGAAAAGTAAAGCCTTCTAAAAACCAGACTTACATATAGCTGAAAACATGACATTGGAATACAAGGAGGACAAGCCAGAGCAAACATCATTCTTTTTCAAGGCTGGGAGAACAGTAAGACGAGAGAGGACATAGAAAGGCCGCTCAAAGTTAGGAGGAATGCCCCTCAGTGTATGAGCTCTGTAATGAGCAGGTGGAAATGAGATGGAGAGGACTGCTATAGATATTTTCTATAAATTTTCTGTTCTCATCCCAAACAAGAAACATTAGAAGCAAAAGGACTGCACTCTCCCTTATGCACTTTCAGAGCAATTCTATGTTTAAGACACCTGCAGGAACAATTATGCTTAATGTTCCAGGGCTTGGAAAAAAGAAAGACCTGTTTTCCTGAGCACAGTTATCCATGCCTCTCATATACAGGGGCAAGCAAAGTGGCCTGATGTAATTAATTACCATTGCATTTCAAGATAGCTGTATTACCACCACTCTTGCAGTGAGAGATCTGAAACCTCTTTTTGCCCAAAGGCTTTACTAGAGCAAGGAAGGACTGAGCACAGCAGGAATCTGGCCAATAACCAAGAGGTTAAAATGCTGCTTCAGTTCCAAATTTTAGCTTTGCTTGCCGCAATGCTGTAAAATATGATTTAGCCGAAAAGGATCTTTCAGCAACRTGGGAACTTTACTCAAGAACCACGAGATGGCACCACAACAAGCCATAAAACCTGTTTAATTATCTGCAGTTCTGATCTTGCTCGGTTATATAATTAATAAAGCAATTGAGTAGGACTGTTTCTTTTTCAGGCAGTACTAGAGAGATTACAAATGGATCTCTGCTAAGTGACTTTTCTATTCCACTAAAGCTGAGCACCCAGTGTTTAGACTGATCCATTTCAAACAGCTGTTTAATGCTGTGCTGAAACAGACAAAACATAAATCAATATTTTAAAGAGTGATCAGTGCCCACAAGTATCCAATTTCAAGGTAATTTTAATCACAGTTAGGAACACACATTTCACAGGCTGGTTCACTGAGCTTACCCTGCAATGATGCCTGGCTTTTCCTCCCACAGCACTGTTCCACTCCTCTGCCTACCCCAGTGCCCTGCCTGGCATCCCACACTCCCTYGTTCCCACGCAGAGCTGCCTCCCAAGGCAGGCTTTACTGCCTGGGATGACAGGGTCCCAAGCTCCTAATGAGAGAGACAAAGTGAATTTCTAGGGTCCTCGGCAAGATAAGAGGGACTCCTGGATCCTAAAGAGAATGATGACCAATATTTTCTGATGTCAGTCTGGCCAAGACTCCRGCTCAGGGCTCCAGCCATCAAACAGCTGACCTTCTCTGCAATGAGGAAGCTTTCCATCTGCTRACACCATGGCAGACACAGGAGTGTCTCTCTGGCAGGCTGAGCAGCCCACACCTCCCACCACAGCTCTGTGCAGTGCATGCTCTCAGTCACACAGCTGGGAATTCCAGTAGAGCCTCCCAGATGATTTTTTATGCCCATGAGTGCCTCTGGTCACATCATTCACATCGTTTTGACTATAATGCTGTGTCACCCTCCTGCTTCCTATCAGGAAGAACATTTCTAGCTTTCCCCTGTGGATTGGAGAGGGCATGAAATGATATTATGACGTGGCTCAAACTGCTCTGTGCACTTCTCTACTCAGCCTTCAATGACCACCAAGGAAAAAACTTCAAATCCAGAATCCTCTAATGAAATACCTCAAAAAACACACTTCCAAATAAGCTTTCTAAACATAGATTTGTCTGAACAAATATGGTGCCTGTGCATCGCTCCCCAAAATATGTTCAGCCCTCAGACAGCAAAAGGTTCTCAATACCGTGATTTACATGAAACTGATCTTCTGACTTCTCTCATATTCTAGTTTAAGAATAAGGCTTCTGGTTTAATTTTTATAATTGTTTTTGAAAATACACATGCATCRGGAATTCAGCCAAAGACAGTATTTGTTTTCTTATTCCATCATTCTGCTAATATAACCTAACTCATCAGATTTGGTTCTYGTATTAGGCTATGTACTGGGCTGATACCTTGAACAAATTTCTTTTAWGTTTCAGATCTATTTCCTCATGAAAACTCTGCAATACTTATTCCTGCTGCTGTTTCATGAAATTTCTTTGCRAATTTGAAATCTGATCACAATYAAGCTCCTGCAGCTCACAGGGCAACTCCATCACCCTATAATCTGCTCAAAAATGGCTCCATGCCCTAGAATAAGGAGACTGTATGACTCCTGAGAAGAAAAGTATTTAAAAGAAAATGCTTAGAATCCCTAAAAGAAGTTAATATTTTAGCTAAAGTTGGTCATAAAGTTTCTCATAAGAGAAAATGTTCAAATTGCAGCTGAAGGTGGCTATGGCTGTATGCATTCTTTCCAACCTATTTTTCTCAAGCAATTTGACCTAAAATTACTGCACTTGCAAAAACAATGTGGGTCAGACATCCTCAGCCAAGGACTTTATTTAGCAGCCCAAAGAAGATGGGCTTTTCATCCGTTCTCCAAGTGTGCCAAATCGTTCTGCATCAACTTTATTGTGTTATCAGTGCAGACTGTCAGCATGATTCAGACAAGCCTTATGTTGCATATCATAGCTRTAGTTTGAAAACAATTAGCAGCTGCTGGTTTCTTTATGTATGAATAAGKCTCAGTCCTGCCAAATTTACTGTTTTAGACGAAATGCATATTTTTTCTGAAGCCCTTCCTAAAATGCATCCTAGACAAATGCTTGCCCATCTTCCTAACATAGTTATGGAACAAAACACAAATAGTGATGAAATATTAAAGTGTCTGAACCATTGTCTTTTTTTTWWTTATTTCTAGCTTTAACAAAATATGGACATGGCAGATCAGAGAATTAACCTACCTAGAAAATAAATGCAAACGTTCCTTACACAAACTACTAATGGCAGCTGTCCTGGGTTGCAGTGTATTCTATTACCATCCTCATGAGCTGTTGAAACCAGGTGGGGCAGTGTTTCCTTGCCTCCTCCCTCCGAACTATCTTTCTGTTAATGGCCCATCAATACTCTGCTGCATGACTCAGAGATAACTTCCTCYGGACTATCTTCTGTTAATGAGTCCATCTCCACCTGGCCTCATGACTCATCATTCCATTGTGAGATGCTCC